>JANFOE010001602.1:32500-485010 GCA_025667525.1 Glebionis coronaria | reverse complement strand
TAAACGTTACTTAGGCCTATGCCATGCACATGTATTGTAACTTTAGCTAGGATTACATTGATAGCATTGGGTTCAAGCTCATAGATGGTGGATAATAGAAGTTGTTGTGCTATTTCACTTAATGATTTAAGATGAGGAGCAACTTGATGGAGAATTATATTCAGCATCCAGAAGTTACAATCCAGGTTTTTCAGAAAATGTGGCATCATAAAATTTGGAGTCCACAGCACTCGATTGGAGTGTAATCCAAAGATTCGTGCTTGGGGATACAGTTTACTTTGTTTAGCAAGAACGTAATATCAGAAGATTTCAGCAAAAGAGTAGACCGTGGATGCTTTGTAGAAGAATATTGGGTGAAGAGTGTTGTTGTATAATGAATTGCCACATTGCAGGAAGAATCACAATGAAACTTCTTAACATATTCCAACTAATTGAGGTACCTTTTTTCCCTTTTGTTTATTCATTTTCAATGTGCTTTCTATTTTCAAAATTTTAGCGGGAAAGGAATTTTTGTTTCTTTCTTTTCATCAGAAAAGTAGAGCAACCACAGACTATGGAGGAAAAATGTGTCAAATCTGGTCATTTAGTCGTCTTGAACCGTTCATTACTGCATCAGACCACGAATCTCCTATGCTTATTTGCTCACTTATTGCATTGTGAAACTTATAGTAGATAATTAATAGATGAAGGAAAAACGTGGCTCAAACCTGGTCATTTAGGCTGTAGGTAAAAAATGGGTTGGATTCGATTACTTAAACACTCTGGATTAATCATGCTCCCTAAATAAATAGTTCACAAAAGAGATGTAGAAGGGTGTAAAATGAGAGCTCATTTGCTTCATCATCAAAAAATAATCACAAACATCTTTAGTCTTCAGTAAGTTTGAGAACCCAAAAGATTGATAAAAAAAATATTACTATCGAGATTGTACAAAGGCACCCGCGTAAATACCCTTTTTTGTTTCTATGGTAACTCATTTGTCACTATATTTCTTGACATGATCTAAGCCTGCCAATGGGTGGGGGTTCATGATGTAGATCTCATCCAATATTTCTAAACAATTCGATATGTTGTGACATAGTGACATATCAGCAAAAATTAATATACTAATATGAAAACTGGGAGTATGTTGATCATTTTGGTTAATCAGGAAAGTAGATGTTTCACATAGACGCTCGGAGAAAAAGTAAGTTATTTATTATTATAGCCTTCACTCACTTCCTATGCATCTGCGTGTGTGATTATTGATGTTAATTGTATATAAATTGAGGGAACGGGATGAATGATTAACTTACTTTTCGCCGAGTTGGCGAAATATAATGTGAAACGCCTACTTTCCTATTTACAGTAACTAATATGATCGGCATACTTACATCGTGCGTCTATAATGTAGTAGATATTGCTGAAGTGCCACATTCGCAAAATGTATCATGTATGCTACGAAATCTACTGGCCGTACGTTCTCAGAACAGGCACATAATTACAAGCAGTTTCTCCAAGTCCATTTCAGTTTCTCTACACGAGAAGATGCTTGACAAACCCGCAGCCGGTGGGGGTGACACCTTCAAAACATCTACATTGTTCTCAACCCTTCCCCTGACCTTATCAGCCTATAAAGGTTGTTAAGCTACAAGCATGCAAGGATAGGCATAGATGCTCAAATTTTGAATAATCATGGTTTAAATAAATTAATTTATCCTACATACTAATATCTCTTCTTCCAATAGTTGGATATAATTTTTTAACCCACAAACGAACACTAACATGCTCAGATGATGAAACTTTGCATAATCGTTTTACCTTCTGCAGGTAAGATTATGTTTGCCAACTAGAGACATTTATATATCTGCTTTCAACACTAGGATATTTCTTCCAACTTTTGTCTTTATCTGTCCGTCCAAACGAGACCATTGTGGTTCTATCAATCTTAGATGATTTAAAAACCATACAATCCAACATAGTTGATTTGTATACTTTCAACATAAATTGACTACATATCTTTCATACTACAAAAACTGAGACAGTTAAAAAAATGTAGGAACATGACCACCACCGCTTGACATGATGAACACAGTAGCTCAAACCTTTGTCACAGTAATAGCCACACACAAAAATGAAAAAGAAGATTCACAACCAGTAGGTGAGAAACCAACCACAACAAAGAAGAAGAAAAAGACGGTTACATAGTCAAAACTTCGAATGTGCCACTTCAAAAAGACCTGGGCAGCCCACTTATAATATTTTGTTCTTGAAATGTGAATTAATACTGGATTTTGGCTATATGATTAAAACAGTTGGGTTGAATGGTTGGTGGTACCATATTGGAGCCCCGTATAGTCAAAATTTATTAACTTTGATTGAGGATACAAAGCCACAAGTGTAATGCACATGGCAGCTGTTGCACGAAGTAAAAATTCGTTGCTCAAGACACAGCACCTCAAGTCTAATGCAAATAAACTAGGCAAAAAAGGTGATATATGTTTATATAAATCGTTTAATTTTCTTTCTTAGCACATCCTTGATTTCTATGCGCATACTTAAATCACTATATTTGATCCTTATACTTATTGTTTTCTCTGTCGCTGTCGACAGTTTTTTAACACTTCAATTATGTGCTTTTGAATTGTCTGTGGCGCTGATATGGGATTGGATTCATAAGAGTAGGTTCTACACTGAAATATATGACAGTCAAAGAGATGTCATAACTTATCAAAATGTAACCTTAGGAACGAATTTATTATGAAAGCTCTTAGTACTTTTTATCTGAAGTTCATAATAAAGTCATTCCAATTATCAGTAACTACTTAAGGGAAACTAAGGCACCATATGCAAACACATCCAACGAAGGCATTAAGGGAAACTAAGGCACCAATGCTAAAAGTATGATGTCAACACCATTTTTTATGAACCCATTTACACAGAGTAAGTCCTTACTAAGCTCAACACGTTTGACATTTCGCACCATGATTTAAAACTAAAAGTAAGTACATCGCTTATGTTCATGAGAAACACTGGCCAACAACAGGCCGGACTATTAATGGTTGATTCAGGTATCTTTTATTTCCAATGAACATACATACGAAAATAATCAGCTAAAACAAAAACAGTCGGGCCCATTTACTAATGAATGGGTCAAATAGTGAATGTTTAGAGAATAAGCGATTCATTTGCCCCACATGCTCAGTTGTTTACGTAAAACCATTTGATGCATTAATCAGGTTAGATAACAATGTAACATGGTTACATATATTTATATCATTTACTAATGATGGTTCGTTTATTCAAACACACCAACTCTTTATTAGTGGCTTTAAAATTAAGTTTATCACCTAAGCACCTTGATAGAGTCATATATGTTATAGGGTTATTACACTGGAGCACGAAAACAATATAAAACTGAATCATAATAAACATGCTTATGTTTGTGTTATATATATCATGGGAAAATTCTTTAAAATGCCTCAAAATGTCACATTTTGTCCCTTTTTGCACACATTGAATAAAAATTTCTCAAAATGTTTAATGCAACTTATGCGACTTGTCCAAAAATGGGGAAAATTGTACTTTATTAAAAGTATTAAAACTTTTAAAAATAAATTATTATTTTTTTTTTCCTATTTTTGGACAAATCGCATAAGTTGCATTAGACATTTTAAAAAATTCTCATTTGATGGGTGTAAAAGGAAAAAAATTGGCATCTTTAGTCATTTCAAGAATTTTTCCTATTATCATTTATTTGTACAATCTAACCTTTGGTCATATACTCCATCCGTCCTAAAATTATTGTTACCAGACAAAAATTACACAATTTAAGAAAAGTGTATTAATTACTGTTTTCAGTTTTGTAAAAGTAAGAAAAAGACGATTTTCCCTTTAATAATTATTTAATGTCTTTATAAAGTTCTGTAAATAACACTTATGATTAAGGATAGTATAGTAATTTAAACAATTCCACCACTATATATAGAAGTGGACAATAATTTAAAGGCAATCCGTAAAGAAAAGATGACAATAATTTTAGGACAAAAGGATTATTAATATTACCCTGGATCATTCATGGATCGTTAATCATATCTTCTTTTATATTTTTTAAGCCCTTCAAGCTCTTTTTACACAATTTGTAAATTTCTAAACTTAACTTCGTGGAAATAAACTGATTATTTATGACAACACGCTTTAATAATTGGAACAACCAATCGGTATGCCATATTGGATATTGCATTATAATGTACAAAATCACATACCATTTAGAACTAATCAAATTATACCAAAAAATAAAATAAAAGTGGTTTCTCTTAAATGTTAGGACTTTATTAACAAGATGGTTTGTGTTTTTTTATGTTGTTAATGAAAAAATTATTCGATAGTTTTTGGCAATCGCAAAGAAATTGATCTATATAATATGATAATAAATCAAGGCAGCTGTCAAATTTTAAAGTATGTTGCGATTCTAATAAACGTTAAGAATTTAACAAACATAAAAAACGTTGTAAAATATACAATTTTTCTAACATTATGTAGCTCAACAAAAAAATGTAAACGATAATTGCAAGTCATGCCTACGCATCGGTACATTATTATGCATATATACTTACTATAAGTTAGTCCAAAAATGCAATAAAAACGTTTAGGAAGCTACAAACAAATATTCACCAAATAAAAAAGTTAAACGATAACCAAAAGTCATATCCGTCCATCGGACGGGTTTCGCCACTAGTATATATATATATATATTATATATATATATAGTAGCGATCTAGTAAGAAGAGAAATAAAAATAAGAAGAATAAGAAGAACTCTGGACCACACATTTTAAATAAGAGTGAGAACTTTAAGGGGAGATGCAGGAGATTTTGTAGGTACATCTGAAATGAGTGGTTGTGGTTTCTTCTCATCCTTCTCATTTTTGTTAATCTTCTTATTAGATCCTAACTCTCTCTCTCTCTCTCTCTCTATATATATATATATATATATATATATATATATATATATATATATATATATATATATATATATATATATATATATATATATATATATATAAATATATATATATATATATATATATATATATATATATATATATATATATATATATATATATATATATATATATATATATATATATATATATATATATATATATATATATATATATATATATATATATATATATATATATATATATATATATATATATATATATATATATATATATATATATATATATATATATATATATATATATATATATATATATATATATATATATATATATATATATATATATATATTATATATATATGGGCGCGCTATTCACAAAACCATTTTTTTTGATACAGAACTTATAGAACCAACTTTTTACCTCTAATGATGCATTATGTACACTATCTTAATGCAAAGTGGCATTTTTGAAAATATCTACTACTTATTTAATTATATTAAATATTTTTTAAAATCAAAAGGGTATAAGAGGAAAAGTACCTTTTGCCATTTCTTTTAAAAAAAATTATAAAAACTTTTTTTTAATCCATTAATTTTAAGAATATTTTTTCAAATTTTTTTCTCATGATACATGTGTTTTTTGTTAAGAGTAATATTATAATTTTACATACATGTATTACGTTCAATTTTTTAGCCCAAACTTGTTTTACGCTTAAATTGGTAATTACACATATGTTTTTATTGCACATCATCTTCAAAAATTCATGAATTTAAATGGTAATTACCCATATGTTTTTATTGCACATCATCTTCAAAAATTCATAAAAAAACATAAATGTAACCTAATCTCTAAATTTATAACAAAAACAAAAAAATATATATACAATACAAAAATTTTGATATCAAATGCAATACAATCCTGATACAAGTGCATATCGTTAAATATAAATGTGCAAAAGATTTAGAACATGTATGATTTTTTAAAAAACATGCATGTACGGCTTCAAGAACATATGTGTATAGCTTCAAAAACATATATGTACAGCTTTAAGAACATATATGTACGACTTCAAGAATATATGTACACAATCTAAAACTCAAGTCATCCTCATCACGTATCGTCATTCTTATGATTGAACCAACCCTGAATAAAATATACAAAAAAATCAATTTAGTAAATAATGTGACAAGAATATGTTATATGATGAGCATTATTTTATACTATGTGTTTGCATAACATGTGACAAAGTTTTGGATTTTAGTGCTTAAGAATCAATAAACAATGTATAAACTCTTGATAGTGAAACAACATGTACTAGGAGTCTAGTACTATGTATTAAAGATGTAACACTTTACATCACTTTGACTAAATTCACTTTGATCATTTTCAAGATATATAGATAATGACAAAAACCTCATTTAGACATCAACCCATCTCTCCCTTTTGTTTTCTTTTTTCACCGGCCAAACAACCCTCAATTTAATTTTGGTCACCAATAAAACTAATAAACGTTGCTTAACATCTCACTAAATCATCTTTTTCTCTAAACTAAATACATATCAAATTAATTTTTTTCTTACAAAACATTTCCTATTTTTATAATAATTTTTCATAAGGGTGATGGTGTTTTGATTGCAGGTTGTTGTGGATCAAAAAGCTGTCACAGGGGACGACACTATTAAGTGACAAAAAAATTTATTGTCAAACCAAAAGAAAAAACGAAACAAAAAAGAAAACCTTGAAAGAGTATCCCGGGTCGTCGTCGTCATCACCCTCTTCCAACCGCAGTCGCCATCCTCCTATAGTCACAACAGCCTTAGTTCTCCTCCATAACACAAATGTACAAACCTTAAATTGGTCAAAGGTCAAATAAAGCTACAGATCTTCTTCCTTTGATACAAATGTTATGTCATCTATGACTGCTACCACAAATGCCCCATAAAAGCGGGTTATTCATGTTTTTTCTAGCGATTTATATTACTGATATGAGTTGTGATACGGGTGTCGCTGAGTTTTTTCGATGGATTTGTGATTTGACAACAGTGGCCAAGGAAGAATGATATGTTAAATGATCGATCTATCGTGTAGGATTTAGATGGGTTAGAGAATATAGATCTGGGTTTTCGGTGTGAGTTTCAGATATGGAGAAAGGGAAGATGTGAGTTAGTATTTTGATAAACTGATTTTATTATGAGATGCTATTTTTATGGATAGCTAAAATACCATATTTGTCCTTTAATTAGTTTCTTATCAATAAATGAATAATTTGTATTTGCAAAATTGCCATCTTGCATTAATAGGAGTACATCATGCATTATTATAAGTAAAAAATGAGTTTTGTAAGTTTTGTACCAAAAAACTGGTTCTGCATATAGCACTACACTATATATATATATATATATATATATATATATATATATATATATATATATATATATATATATATATATATATATATATATATATATATAATATATATATATATATATATATATATATATAGATGGGATCTAGAGAAAACATCATCTCGGTAGAAAACATAGAAAACAAAAACAGATGCCCTAAAATAAATGCACTAAATGGATGCCCTAAACGAAATTATTAGGGCATCCATTTTTTAGGGCATCTGTTTAGTTTTCTATGTTTTCTAATGATCCTATTCCTATATATATATATATATATATATATATATATATATATATATATATATATATATATATATATATATATATATATATATATATATATATATATATATATATATATATATATATATATATATATATATATATATATATATATATATATATATATATATATATATATATATATATATATATATATATATATATATATATATATATATATATATATATATATATATATATATATATATATATATATATATATATATATATATATATATATATATATATATATATATATATATATATATATATATATATATATATATATAATATATGGGGCCAAGTTTGACATAGGAAAATAAAAAGCGCCATGTCATATCCTATGTGGCATTATTTCATTGGCTACATATTTTTACCTAATATATAGTTACCTACATATTTTTTTACCTAATATATAATTGAATATTTATTTTAAAAATTCGTATTTATAAAAACTCTGTTGGTAGATATCTACTTTTACTAAATATATAATAAGAATATCTATTATTTTATTTTATTTTCCAATTTTTACCTAATATATAATTAAATATTTATTTAAAAAATTCGTATTTTTAAAAAATGGCCGTAGATATTTACTTTTACTAAATATATAATAAGAATATCTATTATTTTATTTTATTTTCCAGTTTTAATTAATGGCAGTAGATATCTTCGACTAAAAATTTGATCAAAACATTCCTAAATCTATTTTTACTAAATATATAATAAGGATATCCATTATTTTATTTTATTTCCAATTTTAATTAATATACTTTCTAACGAATAATATATTATACGTATCTTCTTTATTCATTCATTGTTTTCATTCTACAGGTAATATTACAATCAAGATGAATGGCCAAGAAGAAATCAACAGATGAATGACATATCAACACATGGTATGTGCATCCACAAACCCCTAATAATGAACTGTGTTATTTTTTTAGATTGTGCATGCATATGTTGGTTTCTGTAGATCTTTTGCAGGTTGGTCATCTGCTTTGTTTCGAAGGTATACAATTTATCTCCTCATTAGTGTCATTAACAACGGAGCAGCTCAGTTTTTTAGTTTTGATTTTGCTTAGTTTTATTTGTTTTATGTTTAGATATCATGGTCTAGGGGTCTTATTTCGTTACAAAAGCACTTACCATGTAACATTTAATTATGTAAAATTCATATTGGATAATTTGAAGCCATTAAAACGTTTTGCACTATTAAGTCCATTGTGGAGACTTATGAATAAATTTATGGTATTTTATCTAATGCAGGCATGCGTAAGGCAGAGAGTTGAAGTATATAACAAGGTTTCTATCTCAATTCTACCCGTGTGGAACAAGGCCAAGGCCACCAGGTTAAACTATAATAAATCACAATATTGGCACTAAACTTGAGACTAAGATAGTACGGAGTAATAATTAAAAACACCACATGTTATAAATTAATTATTTGTTTCAGGTTAAGATAATTAATGTTTTAAATAAATTCTCTTTGTTTCAGGTTAAGATTGCTGATTAGAAACCACTATGTTGATTATGATTGCTCATTACTATAGGTTATCAGTTTTGGTGATAAGTTTTGATTTTTGGTTTTAACTGAAGCACCTGCAAGTTTTCTATCTTTTTGTTAATTATGACATGTGTAAAAGTATTAAGTATAAAACTTATAACATGTTTCTTCTGCTTGGCAGATCCAGTTAAGTATGTGTGATGTATGATAAGGTATAAGAATGTCAATCAAGTCCGTACATGCAGTTCAAAAGATATATAACAAGTCTGACTTGGATAGCTACCTCTTTGTAGATTTTGTCTTCACTTGTGGTCGAAGTCAAATTCCAAGGCAGAAGGGAAGAGCATAAGTTCTTTCATTTGATTCTAAAACCAAAGATACACCAACTTCTGATGTCTACTTATGTAAATGGATTCCTATGCGGAAACAGGTACTCTTAATTTACCCATCTCAGCCTAAACGATTTTGACTTGTCAACCTGCCCCGTCCATTGTGCCAATTAGTATTCAAGTTTTAGTGGTGTTTTTATTGCACTACTCTCTTCTTTGTCTTTGCTTTTTACTCAATTTCACTACTTGCAAGTGCAGGTTTTCATAATGATCGTAGCAATCAGGGAGTGTAGAAATTAAAGGTACAAGAATCGAAAACTATGTCTATTTTTATGTTAGCAACTCCTATCTTTTATATTATTAATCAAGTTCTTATAGCTGTATTTGTATTGAAAAATTATTTCTTACAGACCAGTCTTCTTCTAACGGTTTTGGAGTCGCACCAGATATTGTTAAGGTGAAATCTATACATTGTTTGTTAAAAATGGTATATAACTATCTGAAAATTAATCATCTTTGTGTCAGATATCTATTGCCCACATGTTGCTGCAGTTTACCATTGAATATCTTTGATGTAGCTGCTCCAAGTTCTCTGAAATAAAATAGATTTCAGCTCACAATGTGGCATCTTATGTGTCATATAATAGTAACAAAGATGTTACATAGGCACATAAGAAGAATTTTTAATTTAATTACCACATTCTAAGATGAACCTTTTCTTCGACAAAAAGGTCAACACAGTCTTTCGTTTAGCTGTACAAGATCGGCACCAGATTGGCAAGATTTTGCTGATGTGATTTCATTAGAAAATATACACCTTATGATGGTTTGAACAAATTGTGAGCAACGTTCTTCTGGGTTATTGATTAAATAAGGTGTCAAGGTCAAAGAGATTTTTTTATGATCTCATATATTTGTAAATTTTATGTGTATTCTGGTACTCAGGCAGACAATTTCGAACTTATGCTGATAAGAACCCAAACAGAAACCTTAAAGCTAACTTGCTCGCCAAATCTTTAGATATCGCTGCCATGCCAAACAATTATGGTCTTTGCTGATACGAAATCTACTTTAAACATTTAAGGATAAACATTATGAATAAGCGCGTAAGCATTATATATAAGCAATCACAAGCGCACCTTTTTGGATTTCAACTGACGAGATTGGAACTGTAGTAACAAAATGGAAGAGGTATCTGATGGAAAAGAAGATTCTCATTTATGATCTGTAGCACATACGGATGGCCAGTACACGAAGGTAAATCGCTTTTTGCTCCCTCTGCTTAGTTACGATTATTTTATCTTAAGGTTCTGGATAATCAAATATGTTGCTTAATGCGTGAAGGGACGTAGAAACACATGCATTTTACTATGAAATAGCCACTTCCAATCTAATTTGAAGCAGATATGCACTCTTAATAAGTAATCCCAAACACTCTTTTACCTGTTTTATATTTCTGATTTTGTGTTCATTTTTGGTTCACTTTTCAGTTGAGATGTGAATTGTATATTTAGACTAACTGAAACAATGAGATGCTATCATCAGTTTATTTTTTCTCACTTAAATGTATGATGGTTCTGCCACTGTTAGGGGGGCCGAGCACCCTCCAGCCCCCCACTGGCTCCGTCGCTGTAAACATGCAGACCCGTTCCAGAATCGGTCAAGATTCGATCCCATGATTTAGGAGTCGGTCAAGATTCGATCCTCAGCCGAATCGCCAGCGATCCCGATCCTGACCCGCTCCCAAACGGATACACCACCTTTCTGGGCGATCCCGTGCATCATAGGATTTGAGACCTTAAATAATCTAAAAGCATTTTAATGATATCATACTGAATTAACAGATATGTACCAAACATTACATGTACGTTATTAAAGTTTACAAAGAAACTGTAGTTATATTGTGGTGAAGTGTTAGTGACCGATTATCTGCAACTTAATAGATTAATGTATTAAACCATTATTCCCTGAATGAGAATATGAGCAATAGGATCGTTGTACTACCTTTGATCGTGAATCACTGACTGTTTGGTAGTAACTTAGTGTTGCAACAAGCTGTCATAAAAGACTTCCCTCTTAAAAGCATGCCACACGTGGTTTCAGACAACATTATGAAGCGTAGGAGCGGTGTTGTCTGAACTACAAGGTATATGATCTACAAGGCAGGGAAAAATGATGTGTGTGATAGTTGTTTGCAACAAGGAGCGGTGTTGTCTGAACTTACAACATTGACCACACCAGTTCATCATAACATGTATCGTTATTATGCACCGCAAGAAACAAATTCAAACAGCCCGTGCAACGGGGGTTCAGCCTTCTGCTTCCAATATACCTTGAGGGGATTTATGCGTCAGGTAATTTTTAGCTGACTGTAGGTTTTAGTGGAGTATTTGTTATTTTTTATTCTAATGTTAAAGATTCCTTTATTTATTCATTTTTGGTCGCGTCTTGGTTGGACCCAGTCATATAACTGTGCTTACGTCATGTATGTCTATGTCATCTACAAATAGTGAAAACACTCGAGTGCAAAGTCAAGTACCTTAGTTTTTTCAAAACTACCGTTCATACTGGCGTTCCAGTTGGCGTCTCTAACTATGCAACCCTCCACCATACAGTCTCAAATCGTGGTAATACGTTAAAAATTATTTATTAATTTCAGATTGCAGTAATCCATGAATGTTGCTAACAGTTTTTTTCTGTTAACTGCTCAGAGGTGAGACAATAACCGGTCATGAAACGAAGGCATTGACTCTATCAGAACTTTAACTCAGTTTTAAGAGTCGTGTTGTCACTAAAAGTTCACAGACACATGATGCTTTTGGAAGTTGCAAAAAAGAAGGATTATCGCTGGCTTGCCCATGTAGAGACAATGACTCCTTTTACATGCTTAACATAACTCTTATATGATCCGATGAGTTCTTCAAAACTCCCCTACTCCTGATCATAAATGTGCAAGCAATTCTTTAATAACTGTAAACAATAACTTGCAAGCATTCTATCGTAGAATAGCTACTGCTATAAATTTAACTTGTTCGATTATCATTCCTCTGTGGTCATATCATTGACAAAATGATTCCAAGAGTTCGAGGAAGAGAGCCTTCATATGCTGATTCAGATGATAGTTCTGATGAACTAACATACACACGGGACCTTCCTTTCATTAATTACGAACATGGATAAGAGAACACAAAATGCCAGCTCATTATTGGATACAAGCTTCAAACACTCTTTTGTAGATGGCTTCATGACCCACAAGGATAAAACTACAGAGTCTAACTGCTTACGTGCTAATGCTGCTGTGGACAACACTTGTAATACAGAAGATGTGTTTCACCCACACTCGGCTCCATTAGTCCAGAAAGTGATTCCATACAGTTCTTCTCGAATGGTTAGTGGGTCCGCCGAGGATGAACTTGAAGAAGACTACAACAAATCAAGCATCTCATCGTGCAAGATTGCACACTTTTATTGAAAGATATCTTCTACATGTATTGGTCACCATATGCATAATAGTATATATAATACCACCAATGCTGAGATGATTTCTAATAGTTTTTGAAAAGGGAAGGTAAGACCGAGAAGAATCTGAATGGCTTGGGCATTTTTGGGTCAAGGTATGAAGATGCTGGTGATCTATATGAAAAGGCTGCTAATTGTTACAAGCTTGTAAAATAGTGTAAGTATCAATGCACAAACTATTCTACTTTTTATTTTGTAGTTCTAATAAAGAGTTTACTCGGTCTATATATTCCAGAACATGATGTTTAATGTCATAAATTCTGTTGATCAGAACATACAAACCCCTAAAATAGGTTACGAGGAACATAGCTTACGATAATATCTTAGACATAAGAAACCCTCCTTACCATGCTAAGATTCGCAAGCCATGAGACTCGCAAGCCATGAGACGAGTCTCAGCTCAAATACGCTTATATACGTGTATGAAAGAACAAGATTAAAGTTGAAAAGTTATAGCTACTGACAATTCACCATGTTTATGTATTTTTTATTGCTAACTTTGACATATAATTATTTAGGGGACCAAGCTGGAGCAGTCTATATATATCATTATTGGATCTGATAATGACATAATAGGAAGTGATGATTATTCAACACAAATACACAATAATATAATGTGTAATAGGCTTAGCTTCTTCTACAATGGAAAAAAGTCTCACTGTGAACAACCATTTATACTTGTGTCTTTGAGCAGAATCACAAAGGTAAAATGATTGTAAGGAACACCATAGTTCAAGATTTCGCCTCAACATACCAATAAAATTTAAATTACCGCTATATATAGTATAAAATTAGAGGCAAAATTTATGTCCCATCTTACATAAGTTTTTGTTTATTTGAGACATGTGATATAATTTTAAAGTCAATTAGTAAGATTAAATGAATAGCTAAAAAGAAAAGTGTTCAAAGGGTTTAAATATGTCAAAAGTCAACCTAAGCATATTTTTTACGGACAAAGCCTATTGAATCATTTCACTCGATAGCTAAGTAATGAATTACTATAAGTTATGTAATCAAGTGACACACTATGTGAACAATGAACAAAAAGGGTTGTCTAAAGTACCGGTTTATGATGATTTCCATACAAAATTAACATAAAAACGTAGAAAAATACATGTGATTATAACTTGAGGTGAAGTGCCAAGGATGGACGATCTTCAACACATTGGTAAACTCGCTCTATACGTTGAATGATAACAAGTCGATCCGGTAAGAAGATGCATTTTCACCTTAATGGGACGACAAGGCTACCCGCAACGGTAGTACATTTTCTCGATCGCGACCGACTTCGGACTCGATCGGCCCGTTGCGGCGACCGAGTCGACCAATTCGACCCCCTACCCCCGAGCGATCTAATTGCAAAACAGGCCGTCTCATTTTCTTTGTATTTTTTCTTTTGTTTTATATTTTCTTATAAAATTATATTAGATTTAATTATGTTTTAATTATATAAACTTTATAAATAATTCCAAATTCTAATATATTGAACTTTGTTTATTTCCTCACAACATATATTAATTTGACTATTTTTTGAGTTAGTTTTAGCTAACGCATTTTACCCCATTTACTTCTATTAAGTCTTTTTTTAATAATTTCTTTAACGATATTTAAAAATAAATATTATTGTAATGTTTTTTTATTTTATTTAAATAATTATTTGAAAAAAAAATTGTATTAAAAAATTAAACTAGGCCTTGTTGGGACAAATAGGTCGCACTATATCACTGCAAAGAGAAAACTGAAAAATAAAAATCGCCGGAGGTCACCGTTTAAAGTATTGTGTTTTGAAAAATGATGAGATTTACAATAGTTTTACAACAAACGTTGTCTAGAATATAAGTTATGTATAGATTATAAGTATTTTTTTCCTCTTTACTCTCCACAATAATCTTTTACTATTAATATATTTTAAAAAAATTCTTAAAGCTTTAATATTTAGATAGAGTGTTGATATATAAATCTAATAAAGAAGTTTAAAAACAGATCTAAGTCTACATGTCGTGTTTTGATTGGTGAAATGCAGGGGCCTACTATTTCATATTTTCTTTTTTCTTATCTCAGCCTTTCATTGCGCCACTTGTCTCAATCTTGTGATTAGACCTCTTTTTCGACGTACGAATTAAGCCTCTCTATCGTTTTTCTAATATTTATGAGAAATACTAGATACACTAAAGGTACAAAATCCACACACAAAATTTACAAAACATTATTTTAATTATCTATTTTTATGCATTATTTTAATTTATAACATTATTTTTTACAAACTTTGATTATCTATTTCATAACATGAATTTAACTATATTTTTCCAACAATGTTGATTAGTTTTTCCAACTTTGATTATCTATTTTATAACATGATTTAACAAAATAGTAGTCTCACGCGGACAACTATATGTGCCACTTTCAAGAGTAAAAACAAAGAAAGAAATTTATGATTAGACAAACACGAAAACCATTAGACAACTATATGTCCAAATGCTAACCAATATAACAGATCGGAAAATGTTGTTTTAGAAAAATATACAAAAAAACACACACCCGTTTATCTGTGAACGTCGAAAGATTAACATGGGACAAAATCCATCCATTGGGAGGTATAAGCCTAAACACAATCAAAGGATGCTTTCCGTTTAATAAAAACGATTTTATAATGCATAATCCTATATGTCCAACTCCCAATGAGTATAACGGATTGACCAACACTGGTTCAAAGAAAGATTTATGAACCGAACCCGCCCAATGGGCGGGTTACGAAACTAGTATATATATATATATATATATATATATATATATATATATATATATATATATATATATATATATATATATATATATATATATATATATATATATATATATATATGGGGCTAAGTTTGACATAGGATAATAAGATGGTGCCACCTCATATCCTATGTGGCATTTTGCTATTGGCTACAAGTTACTATTCTATTTTTGTCAATTATTCTAAACTCTCAAATACCCGATTCTATTTTTGTCAATTATTCAAAACTGTCAAATATCCGAAAAAGATATTCTGTTCATTATCACACCCAAACCCTAATATCACACCCAGTCACCCACGATCGAACCCTAGGCTATGTTTGTTGAAATGAGCATTAGCTGTGAGCAGGAGCAGTGAGCAGTAGCTGTAAGCAGGAGCAGCGAGCAGTAGCAGTGAGCAGTAGCTGTGAGCAGGAGCTTTCATAGCTCACCGCTCATTTGTTCACCGCTCATTTGTCACAGCTCCTTAAAGGGAGCATTGAAAAACTAGCAATCCTAAAAAATAGCACCGCTCACCGCTATTTTGCCAAACGACTAAAATAAATCATAATTCTCACCGCTCCTTTTGCCAAACAAGCATTAAAAATAAAAATGCTCTTCTTCACCGCTCACCGCTCCAAAAAGGTTCACCACCGCTCCTTGCCAAACACATCCCTAATATCACACCCAGTCACCCACGATCGAATCATGAATCACATCTTCTATAAACCCTAATCGCTCAGCCATAGGCTCTCTTTATGAAGGTAAAGTGAATCCTAATTATTCATTAATAATATCTTTTATTTTCTCATGTTTTTATTTGATGATTTATTCTTCCTAATATCTATTAGCACATAAATTCAAGTTGTAGGCGGTTCTGCATTAATGTTTATAGAAGATGATCAGAAAGTGATTCTGAACAACTTAACAACTTCATGAAAGCACAGTTGATCAAGAAGCTATATGAAAGCACAGTTGATCATGAGTCGTATTTGTACATGTGGTTGAACCCTTTAATAAGTGTATCAATCTGCCTATTAAGATATCATCTTTCTTTTACAAACCCTAATGCAAGACATACCAGCCTTAATGTTTTATGTTTTGTAGGTTAATGCTTTCTTTTACTACCGGTATTATGTTATTAACTTTATCTTAAAGAAAACACACCTAAACAAAAGGTACGGTTTCTTCTCCTTAAACCCTAATCTCAACAAACCGTGATTTTTCTGTTTTGTAGGTTAATGCTTTCTTTTACTACCAGTATTATGTCATTAACTTTTTTAGTAACATGATTATTAGCTGTTTCGGATTTATTGTAGGTTAATACAAAGATATCACTGTGTCATCAGCGGTATCAAAGTTTGGATACATGTTTCTGATCCATCTAGCCTTATTAAGCATTTACAAAATTAAAATTTATCTTTTTTTCTTTGATTAGTAGTACCTTGAATATTTTCAGGATGCAGGTCTTTGATATCCTTGAACATCAGCTAATAAAGTTTTAAAAATAGAGGACACAAGCAACAATAATGAATTTAGTTGTGCAAGTAAGTGTCTATTCCATTTAAGATTGACAATTTTTACATAGGTTCTGATTTATGTGTTTCTAACTTCAAGGGAATATATATTAAATCATTTTTTACTTTTACGCCACTTTAAGTGTTACTGAGTTGATATGATTGTATGCTGACGTGCTATCTGAGGAGCGACACGTGCTAACTGGCCAAGTTATTTATTTATTTTCACTAAGATGATTGTTACCACTAAGATATTTTTATGTTTATGCTTAACATTACCTTCGTGGCTATTGGCAGGTCTTCCTGTAATGCCAATTCAGGCATTGACTCAACCGGTTCTTCGCATAATTGTTTTTAGATAGAAGTTATATTTGAATGATGTCTTCGGTTTTTGTTTCTTCTTTTATTTGGACTATATGAAAGTTCTAACAAATGCTGCTCCAATTCAGGCCAACTAGACATGTTAGACGGGTTTATGCTGGCGCGCTTTTTCCAACTACAAATGAACAGGTAATTTAATCCTACCATTCCATATAAATTCTACATGAAAAGAGGCAGAGCTTACTTTTCCCCCCAATTTAATATGACTTGTATAATTTGTCATGATATGGCATAATATGAAATCAACACAAGCTATGATTTTAATATGTAAGTAGACCGGTTTAGTAAACCAAATCAAAGCCACAGTCCCCCTGGACGTTGATATATAACATGTACAGGGACGCTGACATTAATATTGAGATTTCTATTCATGTTTGTAGCTTTTTTTTGGCTTTTTCTAGATTACCATGACAAGAATTATAAGCCACTGATGGCATCTCTTACAATTACTATTTTTGTTTGTTTATTTAACCACAAGTCCACAAAAAATACTAGAGGTTGCATTTGTGGATGCTTTGTTGCGGTGGTGGTTCAGATTTTGTGTGGTTTCAGATACGCCCAGGTGTGTTTGTGTATGAATGAAAAGGAGGCGTGATGTTTTCCAGCTAGCAATATATTAAACTGTTCTGAAAAAATCGTTACTATTTATATACATGTACACCTAATACAACCGGGAGATTTCTTTCCCTAAAATCGTTACTATTTATATTTAGAAAAGATATCAAACACAAATTTTATCCTTAAATCGGGGATTATACATACGAAACATTCGGTAGGAGCATAAACATCACTTTCACCACCATCTCTGACATCTTCGCCGACGCTACCATCTCCACCGCCGCCACCATCTGAATCGACCCGTCATCTCCATCAACATAAACCATCACTTTCAGTTATAAACTACGACCACCTTCTCATATTATTTTTCTATCGTTATTTATGATATCACAGTACTGGATGGTAAGGAAGCGTCTTTGCGTTATATTTTGTTGTAGTAAAATAATAAACGTTAGACAAGGTATGAAGCCGTACTCTTTGATGTGGGCTCAAATCAAGGGCGCATATTAACTGATTTATGTTTGATTATTAACTGATTTATCTTTGGTTGTTTTTCCTTTTAATGTGTTATTAAAGTGCCACAAAAAAGAATAGGCAGCCAAGCAAACTATATGGCATTGTCACTAGGAGATGGTGTTATATATCTGAGGAGGTTAGAAGATTCATGCTAAAAGTCAAATCTGAATTATAGGACATGTGAGAGTATTTTGGTTGGTATCAGATCAAAATTTATTCACTTTTAATGTATATTATTTGCATAAATGGAGCAGACAAAGTGAAAGTAACTAAGAGGGATCGTAATAGTATATTCGGTAGTTGAAGGTTGATGCCAGTGGTCTAATGAAGGCAGCTCTTTATTATGGATCTAAAACAACATAATGATTTACGAGTCATACTGAATTTTTAGGCTCACTGTGAAGTGCAAGCCTTTCTGATGTGATAGTGTAAGCAAACCCTTTTGTGTCTTGTGAAGATTGTTTATTTGAATGACGCTAACGTGGTTATAATGTAATTATATAGTTCACCTCACGAGTCTGATCGAGGAGGAGGACGTTAATACAAGGGTTTTTTTTGACACCTAGTATCAAAGTTCGTTATAGTTCCGAATCTTTTCGAATTGAAAACCGGTCTAAAGTGCGACTCAATCGTCTTTTGGTGAATCAAAGGTTTGGTTGATTTTGATTTGTTTTAAACTACTAGCAAGTAAATAAAGTGTCGTTGAGTAAATGGAAGTTAAAAGATTAATATTGAAATGGCAAGTAAAATAAATGTATGGAAACTTAAAGATGATAATGGAAAAGGAACTAACTCACTAAATAAAACTAACACTTGGACAATTTTCAGAAAATAAAAAAAAGTACTATAAGAAAGTGATATCGAAAGAACCAAAGACAGCCAAAAGGGAGCCCGATCGGAATGTATTCCGATCGGATGGTCGGAATGGTGGGAAGAAGTAACACAATCGGAATGTGCAAGACTGTCAATCGGAAAGTGGGATTAGGGACCCAATCGGAATGTGCAAACTTACCCAAATCGGAATATAAGAAATATTAGCAATCGGAATATCCAAAATCACACGAATCGGAATGATGCGTGAAGTCTCAATCGGAATAGGTTCAAAAATGAAACCAATCGGAATGGGGAGTTAAGGTAACAATCGGAATACGTGCAAATGCACCAATCGGAATAAGGGACAAGCCCTACCGTCGGAATACTGAAGATGGTGCCCTGTCGGAATATGCACCAATCGGAAAGGGGCTAACAACCCTTCCGAAAATAATGGAATTCAGTTAAGACGATGCACCGGTCGGAATATAGGGGCCAATCGGAAAGGGGATATAAATCCCTTCCGAAAATAATGGAATTCGAGCAAAAAGCTAGGAAATAAGCTATTAGATCGAGCTTATTCCCAAAACTAAATCGAATCAACTAAACCGAATCAAATAAGCACTATGATCAACTTATTCAACTCGAAATCAACCAACTTTTTAGATCAAACCATAAAAACATAAACTTTTTAATAAAACTTTTTAATGATAAAAATAAGCTAATCATAAAAATAAGCCAATAAGCACAAAAGTCTTAAAGCTTAATCAAATGAAATCTTATAAAATGATCAAAAGATTAACTTTTTAGCATGAAATCAATTAGAACAACACGGATCACATGATAATCACACCAAAATCAATCTTAAATCAAAGAAAAGTAGAATGAGATTAAGAGATAAAAGCTTAAAATGGAACTTGATTAATAAAAATAAGCAATACAAAGAGTTAACCTTGAAAGATTAAAAGAAAAAGATGAACTAGTGAGAGAAAGTTTAAGACTTTCTCTCTCTAAAAACTAAAAAGTGAAAAATTAACTAAAAACTCTAACTCCCCTCCTAATGACTATTAGGAGGGTATTTATAGGGAAGGTGGAAGGAGTGCATGTGTTGCATCTTCTTTCTTGCTTTCTTCACGTTTTCTCGACTCGACTTTAATTCTTCGTCTTTGTCGTCTCGGGATTTGAACTTGTCTTTTAATTTTCTTCTTCTATTAGACTTAAGTTCTTCGACTTCGTTAAACTTCCGTCTTTTGACTTTTTCTTCGATAAATCTTCAGAATAGGCCTTGGACTTCCGTTCTTTTTGCACTCTTGATCTTTTGACTTCGTCTTTTCCTGTTTTCTTCAATAAAAACCCGTGAAAGACCGTGAAAGCCCGTGTTTTCTTCCTTTTTCACATTTTGTTCCTAAAACACAATAAAAACACAAACCACGCATAATTCCGACTTTTACGACATAAATCACACGTTTTGGTCTTGTTATTATTGGAAATAAGTGGTAAAAGGATAAGTGTTTTCACACTTATTAAATCCCCTACACTTGACCATTGCAATGCCCTCATGCAATGCATTAGATTTAAAGCACGGTTTACATTTTCCATCATAAATAACCCACCCTGGCCTTTATTAGATTCTAAACATAAAAGATAGAAATAAGTAAAGAAATTAAAAACTTACATTGGGTTTTGGCGGCCATGAACATTTATCATCCTCAAGTTTCACGTTCCCCATACCAAGCTTAAAAACGAGATCATTGTTATTATAAGTTAGCAAACTATCACGAACTCATGTGGGCCAATTATTCACTTAGACTCCCTTATTCCTAGGTGTATCTCTTATATTTTATTTTTGTCTTGAATGATCTCGAGGATGCATTGTTTGACTTATTTCGATAGTTATTTAGTCCGAAAATAAGGTGAACGATTTGATCAATAGTTAGCTAAAGGACCAAATCTTTTAAAACTGCTTCTCGGGATATCAGAAAGTTCATATCTTGGCATAACTTGGTTCGCGATTTGAGACCTTTCTCGGGCCGATATTTGGCACGACTTCATACTTCGAATCTTTGAGAGACGTTCTTGAAATTATGGTCTTCTCTTCATATTAGGAATTTCTTCACTTGAAGTTTTTGAGAGATTCTTCATCTTTGGACCACGACTTCTTCATTTTTCTCCAATCTTTATTTTGGACTTTGATTTACAACGATCCGCCTCCTTTTAGGACTTGGATCTATTTATCCTCATACCTTGTTAGGGTCTTTTCGGATAGATTTCTCCATGACTTTTGGGGAGTTCTTGCTTTTCGTCGTGTGTCTCGATCCTTCATATTGATTTTCGATAAATGATTCTTCACATCACTTTTGGATCTTTAGCAACAAAATGTAGCCCTCATGCCTTGTTAGGGCCTTTTCGGACTCGCCAATATTCGCGCCCCGCTTCATAAGTTATGCCTTGGCTATGAACTCTCGTCATTACCGAGCAACTTTTAAATGATCTGGGGCTAGAAGCTAAGTAACCTTTTAAATCGTACAACCTTATTTATTAGCAGATAATTTATTAAGCAAGCGAAGGGAGAATAGGCTCATAATTAACTCACATAAATTCACGAAAGAGTACCGAACTTATAATTGACTCTATCATCTCTCGTTCTCCACAGTTTAAAATCTCAAGGAATGAGACTCGTGGATGCTTAGCCAATTAAATCAAAGTTTTGGGTTTTCGAGTCGCCTATAGGATCTTGCAAATTCTTAGACTTTTTCAAGTTTAGAATTCGCATTTTAAAGTTCCCTTGATAAACGACTCTCTAGGATCAATTATAGGAACTTGCGAAAAGTTCTTGTTCTTAACCTGTGAGAGTTAAGACTTTCGCGTTTTATAGCTCCCTATATAAAAGCCTAGCAAAACTTGACTTAAACATGTTAAGGATACTAGCTAGAGTAAACTTAGGTAAGTAAACTCGGGTTGAGTCAAAATGTTCACGACTAAGAAAAATCTAAAACCACTTTATTAAAAATTTATTCTATCAAAGGAAACATAACAAACGCAACTATACAACTAGGCCAAAATAGATTAAAAATTTTGAAAAATGTCGAAAAATCAAATTTTCCGGTTAAAATGAGGGCAAATTCATGGAAAAGACCACTTACTTCGATAGAAGTCCCCCCTACACTTGAGATAAACATTGTCCTCAATGTTTTTAGCATTTGGGAGTAAACTCCCCTACACTTAGGACATTGTGCACTTTGTTTAAAGCTTGCTAAGGAAAGGACAACTAAAGTGAATTCAATGTGAACATATAGAATATGAAATATTGAATCTCAAGAGTTTAGGATAGAACCGGGAAGATGGGAAACACGGTATCACGGTTCGTCAAAAATCATCAAGATGCTTTCTGAAGCTTAAATCCCTGCACAGCACAAGAAACAAGACAACAAACATATGCGGGGCTCCCCCTACACTTATTATGAAAGCAGTAAGGGATAGAACACGGGTTGCCTCCCGAGAAGCGCTTGTTTTTGTTCACCGAGTCATGAGCCTGACTCGACCCAATTTTAGTTCATGGGGAACGTGGTGAGGGATGGAATCATCTCCTGAGAGATGTCCTCACCAAAGTACAGCTTCAAACGCTGGCCATTCACCTTGAAATTGGGCCCATTCGGTTGAGAAAGCTCAATGGTCCCATATGGAAAGACTTTGGCGACGGTGAATGGACCAGTCCAGCGGCTCTTCAACTTGCCAGAGAAGATCTTCAACCGAGAGTTAAAGAGTAGAACTTGATCTCCAACGTGGAACTCTCGGTTCTTGATTTTAGCATCGTGGATCATCTTCGTCTTCTCCTTGTAGATCAGCGAGTTCTCATAAGCTTCATTCCTCAGTTCATTTAGCTCGTTGAGTTGAACCTTGCGATGATCACCGGCTTTGATGATGTCGAAGTTCGCCCACTTCAAGGCCCAGTGCGCCTTATGTTCCAGCTCGATGGGTAGGTGGCAGGCTTTCCCGTACACAAGACGATAAGGTGTACAACCGATCGGGGTCTTGTAAGCAGTACGGAAAGCCCACAGAGCATCATCTAACTTATCGGCCCACGCGGCGCGATGCTCTTCCACAGTACGCTCCAAAATTATCTTCAAGCCACGATTGGAAATTTCGGCTTGCCCATTGGTTTGGGGATGATAAGCGGTGGAAAGACGGTGATTGACACCATACTTTGCCATGACTCGTGCAAATTGATCGTTGCAAAAATGAGTCCCGCGGTCACTGATGATAGCACGAGGAACGCCAAATCGAGCGAAAAGCTGCTTCAAAAAGTTCACAACCACCCTCGCATCATTCGTAGGAAGAGCCTTAGCTTCAACCCATTTAGAGACGTAGTCGACAGCGACGAGGATGTACTTGTTCCCTTTGGAGGATGGAAATGGCCCCATAAAGTCGATGCCCCATACATCAAAGATTTCACATTCCTGTATGAAATTTTGAGGCATCTCATCCTTATGTGTGATCTTGCCTTGACGTTGGCAAGCATCACAATGCTTAACCATTTCGTGAGCGTCACGATAAATGGTGGGCCAGTAGAATCCAGAATCAAACACTTTCTTAGCGGTGTAGTTGGGACCAAAGTGACCACCGGTGGGTCCTTTGTGGCAAGCTTGGAGGATGTCAAAAGCTGCCGGTCCGTCAACACATCGACGAATAATCAGATCAGCACACTGTTTGAATAGATAAGGGTCATCCCAAAAGTAAGTCTTAACATCGTTCAAGAACTTCTTCTTTTGTTGGGATGTTAACCCTTGGATGAGAATACCACCCGCTAAGTAGTTTGCAATGTCTGCAAACCACGGGGTGCCATCAAGATTGAGATTTATAGACATTAAGGTCTCAAGGGGAAAGAGTCATTGATCTCTTTGTTCGGATAATCCCCCTGATATGGATCCTCAAGTCGACTCAGATGATCCGCGGCCAGGTTTTCGGCTCCCTTCTTGTCACGAATTTCAATGTTGAATTCTTGAAGGAGCAAAACCCAGCGAAGAAGTCTTGGCTTAGAGTCGTTCTTTGTCATCAAGTACTTCAACGCGGAATGGTCCGTGTATACGATGGTGGTGGATAAAACAAGATAGGGGCGAAATTTCTCAAAAGCATAGACAACAGCTAAAAGCTCTTTTTCGGTTGTCGTATAATGCAATTGAGCCCCCGTCATTGTTTTGCTAGCGTAGTGGATTGGTTGGAAGTGTTTATTCACACGTTGGCCCAAAACCGCACCAATAGCAAAGTCGCTAGCATCGCACATCAATTCAAAGGGCAGCTCCCAATTTGGGGTAACCAAGACCGGTGCCTTAGTTAGCTTATCCTTGAGAAGATTGAAGGCTTCGAGACACTCTTTAGAAAAGATAAAAGGAGTATCTTTTTCTAAGAGGTGGGTCATCGGGCGAGCGATTTTAGAGAAATCTTGAATAAATCTACGATAGAAGCCCGCATGACCCAGAAAGCTTCTCACACCCTTCACGGTTGAAGGTGGAGGTAATTTGGCTATGACATCTACTTTAGCACGGTCGACTTCAAGATCGGCTTTAGAGATTTTGTGTCCTAGCACAATGCCTTCTTTTACCATAAAATGGCATTTTTCCCAATTTAGAACAAGGCGAGTGTCTTTGCACCGCTTAAGCATACGTTCCAAATTGGCAAGGCAAGCAGAGAAGGAATCCCCGAAGACCGAGAAATCATCCATGAAGACTTCCATGGTTTGCTCAACCATGTCATGGAAGATAGCCAACATGCACCTTTGGAAAGTCCCGGGGGCATTGCATAAGCCAAAAGGCATTCTTTTATAAGCAAAGGTGCCATAGGGACAAGTGAATGTTGTCTTCTCTTGATCTAGGGGATCGATGGGTATTTGAAAATAACCCGAGAAACCATCCAGAAAGCAGTAATATTCATTACCTGCTAGACGTTCAAGCATTTGGTCCATAAAAGGTAGGGGGAAATGATCCTTTCTCGTGGCATCATTGAGTTTGCGGTAGTCTATACAAACTCTCCACCCAGTAACGAGACGGGTAGGAATTAACTCGTTGTTTGCATTGGGCACAACGGTGATTCCGCCTTTCTTAGGCACACAATGGACTGGACTAACCCACGGTGAATCCGAAATAGGGTAAATCATACCCGCATCAAGAAGTTTGATAACCTCTTTTTTGATGACTTCATGGATTTTAGGATTCACCCTTCTTTGGTTTTGAATTGTGGGCTTAAAGTCGTCCTCCATGAGAATTTTATGTGTGTAGAAATGAGGATCAATTCCACGGATGTCAGAGATTTTCCAAGCGATAGCGCGTTTATGCTTCTTCAACACAGCGACAAGGCGTTCTTTTTCGTCTTCTTTCAGATCCTTTGCGATGATGACCGGTAGCTTCTCGTCGTCTTCCAGGAAAACGTACTCAAGATGAGGCGGTAGGTTCTTAAGCTCAAGAGTAGGAGGGTCCTCAATAGATGGTGAAACTAACGATGGATCATCATTAGTCACCTCTTTAGGAGCAGGAGGAGACAACGGGTCCTCATTGAGAAGTCTCTCAATAGTACGAATGTCTTCATCCCAATTTGTGGATAAATTATCATACTTAATATCGAGAGGACCCAAGCTAGCTTCGAAATCATCCAAGTCACTTTCTCCAAAAGGAGTCAATGCTGGAGCAATTGAGGCAACGGTCTCAACATTGGGTAGAGAATGAGTACTTTTGCAAGCATCATGAAAATGTTCTTCACAAGCCTCATCGAGAACATCAATAGCATTAACACTCTCATACGAATAAGGTTGCTTAGAAATCTTACCCATGTTGAAGACAATTTTATCGTCACCAACTCTCATGATTATTTCGCCTGCGGCTACATCAATAAGAGTGCGACCGGTCCTCAGAAATGGACGTCCAACGATTAATGGAACACGGGGATCCATCTCGTAGTCAACGACGACAAAGTCCGCCGGGAAGGTGAATTTGTCAACGCCAACAAAGACATCTTCGGCTATCCCCACTGGATAAGCAACCGTGCGGTTGGCTAATTCCAAAGTCATTTTAGTGGGGACTAGCTCGGGGAGAGATAATTGCTTCCAAACACTCAAAGGCATTAAGTTTATACTGGCACCTAGATCGGCTAGGGCCATGCAATTCTCTACTCCCGGAAAGTTGCAAGGAATCAAGAAGCGACCCGGATCACCAAGTTTGGTGGGCAATTGCCTTAAGAGCACTGCGGAGCAATTCTCATTAAGGTGGGTCTGAGCAATGTCAAGAAGCTTTTCTTTATCACTTAAAAGATCTTTAAACATCTTAGCGTATTTGGGCATGTGAGCGAGAGCCTCGGCAAAGGAGATGTTAAAATTCAATTGTTTAAACATTTTTAGGAAGTTTGAAACCTGAATATCATCCTTGCTCTTTTGCTTCTCTTTCCTCAACCTTGAGGGATAAGGTATATTGGTTGAAGAAGAAGGCTTTAAGGGAATAGGATCACTCACAACCACGGGTGGTGGGGAAATGGGGATAGAAGGTGAAGGAGGTGGGGAAAGTTGCTCTTTTTCCTTGTTCACAATCACGGGTGGAGGTGTAGGAAGCTCGGGTTCCGTATAACCTTTTCCACTTCGAGTGGTGATTGCTTTCATCTCCCCTCTTGGATTCGCAACGGTATTACTCGGAAGAGTACCCGAAGAAGAGGGTTGATTACCTTGGATGAGCGAACTAATCATATCACGAAGGTGAAGAGCTTGATTGTTAAAAGAGTTTTGCATGTTTGCATTCATTGTATCATTGTGTTTGGCCATATCATTCCTTAGCTCGGCTCGAATATCGTTCCCTTGCTTTGCCATTTCTCCCTTCAAGTTGCGGACTTGACTCTGAAGATTCGTCACCAACTCCCGATTAGTCTTCATGAATGTCTCGACTTCTGGATTCACTGCCATCGGTTGATTGAGAGGTGGAGCCTGGTAAGCTTGAGAATTTCCTTGAGTTGGGTATGGGTTTCTTTGGGATTGATACTGATTGTTTGCACGAGGTTGGGATTGATTGTAGCTTTGTTGTTGGTTTTGTTTTGCAGGAGGGAAACCGGGGGGAGCAAGATAATTGTTGGAACGATAACTTAGCAAGCCACGGTCTCCTTGAGGGCGAGCTTGATAGCCTCCCGTGGGATAAGTACCGTAAGCTGCGTTAACGTTTTCAGAATAATTGCCTTGGGTAGCAGGACAATCATTATAAGAGTGAGGGCCACCACATGTATCACAAGAAATAGCAACGGCTTTAGCTTGTTGAAAGTGGTTTGTGGCCATGGCCATGAAATTCTTGTTCATTTCAGCGAGTTGTCGAGAAATTTCAGACATTTCAGGATTGGAGGAAGAAGAAACATTGACTCTCGAGTTAGATCTTGAGGATGCGGATGAATCCCAATTCTTGTGGTGAGTAGTCATGTTTTCGATCAACTCTCGGCACTCCTCCGGTCTCCTTTTCATAAAAGTACCACCGGCGGCGGCATTGATCGTGTCACGATCACGAAAAGTGAGACCATTGTAAAAGGTGTCAATGAGAGTGACGGGGAGCATATTGTGATTAGGACAGCGGTCGATCAAATCATTGTAACGTTCCCAAGCATCGAAAAGCGATTCATCATTCTCTTGCATAAATCCACTGATTTGGTTACGAAGGCTAGTGACCATGGATGGGGGAAAGTAGCGCGATAAAAAGCGTTGAGTCATGTCGTTCCACGTATGAATAGAATTCTTAGGAAGACGGTCAAACCATTTTTCGGCATGGTGAGAAAGTGAGTGTGGAAAAAGTTGAAGGCGAAGGTCATCCATAGAAACACCGGGGCACTTCATGCTTTGGGTAATGGTAATGAATTTGTCGAGGTGTTTGTTGGCATCATCATCCGAAATTCCACGAAACGGGTTCGTTTGCACTTGCTGTATCATGTGATGCTTCAACGAAAACTCCTGAGCCGTGACGTGCATTGGCGCAATCGGGCCTCCGCGTCCGTTCATGGTGGGTTGCACAATTCCTCCATGGTTCGTAAATCAGGTAGAAGGACATTGTTGTTGTTGTTATTGTTGTGGTTGTTATTCAAATTATTTTGAGGTGGGTGATTATTGTTGTTGTTAACACCAGCCATATCTAAATCTTCACGATTCTCGGGCTCAGAATAGTTTGTAGATCTAGTACGCATGCACCTGCAGAAGAAAAATATACACAAGGAATATCTATATAATCTTTTTGGTTTTTATAGGTTTTTTAATGTTTTTGTATTTTTGAAGAGTTTTATATTTTTTTTTTGGATTTTTGAAATTTTTTATAGCAATGAAAATAACGTTCAAAGAACGGATCCCAAAATTCAATGCGTCTCTCACTAAAAACCGTTTATCTTAACGAAAAGAGCCGGCAGCGGCGCCATTTAATACAAGGGTTTTTTTTGACACCTAGTATCAAAGTTCGTTATAGTTCCGAATCTTTTCGAATTGAAAACTGGTCTAAAGTGCGACTCAATCGTCTTTTGGTGAATCAAAGGTTTGGTTGATTTTGATTTGTTTTAAACTACTAGCAAGTAAATAAAGTGTCGTTGAGTAAATGGAAGTTAAAAGATTAATATTGAAATGGCAAGTAAAATAAATGTATGGAAACTTAAAGATGATAATGGAAAAGGAACTAACTCACTAAATAAAACTAACACTTGGACAATTTTCAGAAAATAAAAAAAAGTACTGTAAGAAAGTGATATCGAAAGAACCAAAGACAGCCAAAAGTGAGCCCGATCGGAATGTATTCCGATCGGATGGTCGGAATGGTGGGAAGAAGTAACACAATCGGAATGTGCAAGACTGTCAATCGGAAAGTGGGATTAGGGACCCAATCGGAATGTGCAAACTTACCCAAATCGGAATATAAGAAATATTAGCAATCGGAATATCCAAAATCACACGAATCGGAATGATGCGTGAAGTCTCAATCGGAATAGGTTCAAAAATGAAACCAATCGGAATGGGGAGTTAAGGTAACAATCGGAATACGTGCAAATGCACCAATCGGAATAAGGGACAAGCCCTACCGTCGGAATACTGAAGATGGTGCCCTGTCGGAATATGCACCAATCGGAAAGGGGCTAACAACCCTTCCGAAAATAATGGAATTCAGTTAAGACGATGCACCGGTCGGAATATAGGGGCCAATCGGAAAGGGGATATAAATCCCTTCCGAAAATAATGGAATTCGAGCAAAAAGCTAGGAAATAAGCTATTAGATCGAGCTTATTCCCAAAACTAAATCGAATCAACTAAACCGAATCAAATAAGCACTATGATCAACTTATTCAACTCGAAATCAACCAACTTTTTAGATCAAACCATAAAAACATAAACTTTTTAATAAAACTTTTTAATGATAAAAATAAGCTAATCATAAAAATAAGCCAATAAGCACAAAAGTCTTAAAGCTTAATCAAATGAAATCTTATAAAATGATCAAAAGATTAACTTTTTAGCATGAAATCAATTAGAACAACACGGATCACATGATAATCACACCAAAATCAATCTTAAATCAAAGAAAAGTAGAATGAGATTAAGAGATAAAAGCTTAAAATGGAACTTGATTAATAAAAATAAGCAATACAAAGAGTTAACCTTGAAAGATTAAAAGAAAAAGATGAACTAGTGAGAGAAAGTTTAAGACTTTCTCTCTCTAAAAACTAAAAAGTGAAAAATTAACTAAAAACTCTAACTCCCCTCCTAATGACTATTAGGAGGGTATTTATAGGGAAGGTGGAAGGAGTGCACGTGTTGCATCTTCTTTCTTGCTTTCTTCACGTTTTCTCGACTCGACTTTAATTCTTCGTCTTTGTCGTCTCGGGATTTGAACTTGTCTTTTAATTTTCTTCTTCTATTAGACTTAAGTTCTTCGACTTCGTTAAACTTCCGTCTTTTGACTTTTTCTTCGATAAATCTTCAGAATAGGCCTTGGACTTCCGTTCTTTTTGCACTCTTGATCTTTTGACTTCGTCTTTTCCCGTTTTCTTCAATAAAAACCCATGAAAGACCGTGAAAGCCCGTGTTTTCTTCCTTTTTCACATTTTGTTCCTAAAACACAATAAAAACACAAACCACGCATAATTCCGACTTTTACGACATAAATCACACGTTTTGGTCTTGTTATTATTGGAAATAAGTGGTAAAAGGATAAGTGTTTTCACACTTATTAGACGTTCATGTCATCACCTGGTAAAGGATCAAGGTCTCGATTGGGGTCCAGGTCTATATCTGATGATATATCACCACCCTTGGAATTAAAACTACCCGAAGCTGAAGAAGGCTCATCTTGTTATGCGGCTTTTTGGTACATGTACTGGTATGTCTAATATAATTTTCCTAATATTTGATACATCAACAAGGTTGTTTCTATTGTTTTTTGTTTTCTTTATGTTTCTGTAGCAAGAGCGTTCTGTTCCTCTTAATTTTCAGTCAGCCACAATAGCTGGTACTCTTCCGCCTGGGCCTCTTTCTGTGTTTCCTAATCCTGAATTGAAGCCGGGTAGAACAAGTGCAAGAAAGTATCAGAATGGAATACACCCGCCACGTCGCAGGCAAAGGAAGAAAACGAGCTAGGAGACAAGTTCATGAAAGAAGGATGAGATAAAGGTATTAATTAAGGTATAAAGGGCACTGTGCTACCAATTTATTGTTATAAATTGTATATGTGCTGATAAGGTGTCCTCTTGTAGAACATTGATTAAAAAGACGATACCTTTAAATCTTGAATTAGCGCACATCCATCACATAGTCGGCGAGTTAAAGGAATTACACGAGTCTTTTTTGTTATACGATTGACAATGACATATCATGTCAGTGGATTTTTAGGGTCAGCAAGTTTAACTGAGGTGTGTTTGTTATGGATAAGCTACATCAAGCTATAGTGCATCATGTAATGTTGACTCTGCTTACTATTGATCAAGTAAAAACCATTGTAACTTTCTACATGTTCGGGTTATGAGACATGTGATGCAGACCACTAATGCCTCATTTATTTCTTCAGGTCAGCTTTTAACTTGACATTATGATGTATCATCTCAAAGTTGGGGTAAAAATTATACCAACACATCCGCAATTGAATGGTGTACCACTTCCTCCACGGCCTTTTGCAAACGATGTGGTTCCACCGGTATTTGAAATTCCAATAATCCGCTCTCCGCCATCACCCACTCATGTCTACCAACGAATGCACATGGCGGTACCACCACCTCAATGGAAGCATCCGTAGAAGGGCACCTCAGAGAATGTCGCATCCGCATCTTCAGCAATTCAGACCAACCCCGCCTTCCATCCCACCAGCACCTTCAAGCATGCCTTAACTTGTACTGCATACTTGTCAGGATACCACCTTTGTACTCGCCCGTCTTGCTGCTCAAATCCAGCAACCCTCGGTAATTAAAGATTCCAAGGCAGTTGGTGTCATGCCTTCTGCAATTTTCGAGGGGTCAAGTCATGTGGTCAAACAAGAGCACCACTACAACTCTATCTAATTCCATGCGCAGTGTGAGCCTTTACAGCTATTTCGGATGGATCGTTTCTCGTCTTCATTCATGTTCGTTTTAGAAGAACTCTGGTGGCTCGCTGTGACTACAACTATTTGCTTAATGCATAGGACACCGGTTGGACTTAATTGATTTAAGTATATCTTTGTGATAGGCTGAAAAATCCTATAACAATTGGTCTTTTTTTTTGATTTAGTAGTAGCCATAGCATTACTTTATCATATCGAGTAAATTACATATGTTAATTGTTGTCTAGGACCAGGGCCTGAATTTTTAGTACTCTAAATAGTTTGCAGCATTTGGCTAAATAGTGAGTATTAGCGCAATGAATTATGGTCTGCATATCTTCACATGTTCTGACCCGCACACATCTTTACCCATATTACAGACCGGATCTACTAGAAAGTGGGCTTTGAACGAACTGGGACTTGGCAACACCTAGAGGAACAGAGAGAGTACGGGTATTGTAGTTTCAGGTTTAAAGCCAGCAGTTCTTTAGTCTATTGGAAAGATAGTTTAAAAGAAAAAGTTATAAATGAAGGGTGTATAGGTCACCAAAATGTTTGACCCGCTCTTATTGCCACCTACGTTTGACCCGCACTCAACTTTCATACAGATTCTGATGTTCAATGTGAATTAAATCAGCAATGGATATGAACCTTATTAATGAAAAGGTCTGTTAGATAATGAGTCACTCAAAACGAGTTTATTTCAGTTTATTACACTAATTGAGCTACATCAAACTTTGTTACCAGTGTCTTGAATTTTCTAATAGAAAGCTAAAAGGAAAAACAAACCTAACTTTTACTCTCCTTTTACTATAGAGTTTCATGCATGTATAATAAAAGCTTACCTTGATTAAGGACTTGTCTCCCTCTCATCCAACTTTCACTACATAAGTCACTTAAGCTTTCTCGAGTAAGACGACCTTTAGTCAAAGTCTTTCAGATCTGCTCTCGCATCACTCCGCCTTCCAACGTTTCTTCAAGTGCAATTACGTTCAGTGGTACATTCCGTGTGATAATAAGCATGCGTTGGTTGCTGGGTTGCTTGATCTTCTACACGATTGCTGCAAAAGGGCCTTTTCTGTATCTAATATTAATTCCGTCGTTGAAAACACGGGTACTGCATGCAAGTTGCTTATGGATCCAGTTCTATTTTCTTAAAATTTCTTTACATGCAACATAGTCTAATATCTAAAGTACATTCTCCTATTCCTTTCTTTTCTTATGTGTCGTATAGCTGATATATGCTAAAAAAATTGACAGAGGTATATAACACTGATTTATCTTGAATTAATAATCATTTTTAAATACTTTTTGAACAGATAATCATTTTTAAATACATATGTACTCTTGTATAAAAAAATGGGTCAAAGTTGTCAACTACTCACATGTACTATCCACCCATAACGACCATGTGCCAGTAGTAGACTGAGGACAAAACTTTAAGCTTGCTACGTTTACAAAAGTCATATGAAAACATTTTTATTCAAAGGGTTATTTATGTTTCATTGGGTTTTATAATAATTTTATGACATGCCTTTCAATGTTTATATGAAAGAAAATGCCTATTTGATAAGTTTTATTATACTTAGTATTAAATTATAATAATCATTTTGTATATTTTTATTATATAAAAAATATATATTTATATACATTCAGTTTTTGGTTCCGATTGTTAAAGCCATATCTAATTTGAAAAGCGAATTTATATTTTGGTTCGGTTTTGTAAATTTATTCCGGTTTGGCTCGAGTCGGTTTTTGGTTTATTTGGATTTTTTGAATACCTCTAACTAGAAGGCCAGGTCGTTTTATTATGTTTAATTCTTCTTCATTTTTATAACACAAACATTTTTATATGTCCCAATTAAAACAAATGTTCTAAAGATTGTTTAAAAAATTACAAAACACACAACTTATAAAATACACAAAATATTATCGGATTTCTTTTCTAAAAGCATCAGTTTTTTAATCGGAACAATAAAAAACAACCGGTTTATAAATAGGTTTGACGTAAACTGAATTGGTTAAACCAACTATATAAGATAAATAATAAAAAAACATAGTTTTAACCTAATCATAACCGTATCGGTTAAGTAATAATAAGTTTAAAAAACAAAATAATAACTTTAAAAAAAGTCATTACCATTTTATTAAAAATGTTATAAACAATCGGACAGTTTTCACAAAAAACATTCTTCGATTCGTAAATCGTTTAGTAAACGTAACAAAAAAATGTATTCTCAAAAACAAATATGACACAAACCAACAACTAATACAAAAAAAATATGTATAAAAAACTAAACAAAACAAGTCCGCTGAGTGGCCAGAGCATAAAAAAACCAAGAAAAAAAGCACAACTGCAAACATACAAAAATAACACATGAACGTACGCTTAAAAAAGATTAATGAAACAAACCCGCCCGTTGGGCGGGTCCGCCGCTAGTATATATATATATATATATATATATAGATATATATAGATATATAGATATATATACATATATATATATATATACATACGTATATATATATATATATATATATATATACGTATATATATATATATACGTATATATATATATATATATATATATATATATATATATATATATATATATATATATATATATATACGTATATATATATATATATATATATATATATATATATATATATATATATATATATATTATATATATATATATACGTATATATATATATACGTATATATATATATATATATATATATATATATATATATATATATATATATACGTATATATATATATATATATATATATATATATATATATATATATATATATATATATATATATATATATATATATATATATATATATATATATATATATATATATATATATATATATATATATATATATATATATATATATATATATATATATATATATATATATATATATATATATATATATATATATATATATATATATATATATATATATATATATATATATATATATATATATATATATACGTATATATATATATACGTATATATATATATATACGTATATATATATATATATATATATATATATACGTATATATATATATATATATATATATATATATATATATATATATATATATATATATATATATATATATATATATATATATATATATATATATATATATATATATATATATATATATATATATATATATATATATATATATATATATATATATATATATATATATATATATATATATATATATATATATATATATATATATATATATATATATATATATATATATATATATATATATATATACTAGTTGCAGAACCCGTCCGATGGACGGGTATGACGTATAATTATCATTTACTTTTTTTCTAGCTAAATATTGGTGTTAAATTTTGTTACCTTCTTTCTTAGATTTTTTAAGTACAGTAGAATGTTTATCAAATAGAATTGTGCTGCGCGATATAAATTAAAATTGCATGATAAAATATTGCAAAGCCTTATTATAAGATCAAAATTCAAAATATCACACAATATTATTGATGGGAAAAAAACATTGTAAAAACATACCGGAGTAGTTTTTGAGACGCTCAACCGTAAAAAAAAGAATAATAAGTGACCAAATATGGCTCAACATAAGTTTTATAATACACATAACAATTTTCAATGAAATGGTCATAACGTATGACAGATCTACCATTTATAATTTTCTAGCAGTTATTACATGCGAAGGCTGAATAGATGCATATTTTTTTTTGTATTTGGCATATTTAGCTTCGTACGTTCTTTGTAAACAATAATCAATAACATAGTACAATATGTATTTGTATGAGATAGAATTGTTGTTTAATATGATAATTTATAATTTATTTGGTGGGAACAGTACAACACTCGGATTTAACGGAAGTCAAATCTGAATCAATTTTTTTATTCATATTTGTTCTTCACGAACACAGACGACAAATTTGCTTCTAATGCTTATTCAGGAAGTCATATTAAGATTTGGAATCCAGAAACGTCATTGTTTTAATTTTTTCTTGGTTATCTTTCTAACTAAAGCCTCACTCAGCCTAGAAAACCAAGTAAACCACCACTGAGAAATTCAAATTTACTAAACCAAAGGCACCACCAATGACAAAAATTTGAATGCACAAGAAAAATCATATATACAAAATAAAAGAACCAACGCATCAAAAGTACGATTATATGTTTATGTTTTACATCTTGTCTCAGACTCCTCGGGTTGTTGAGTCGGTTGAATGTTTACCTGGAAACCCATTTGGTCAAAATAAATATAAAATTGGCTTTACGATAATCGCTATATTATGAATAATCCTTATAGATCATATGATTTGATTGTTGTCGATGTTGATTTTCAGTTTAACACTTTGTTACTCTTCTTACGGTAGAAGAAAATTTAAACACTGTTTCTTACGGTGCATCGTAACAGCATTCTGGTACACGTAGTTACACATGCTTATGTCAAAAAGAATAAGCAATTCCAAACATCAATTCCTTTAAGTTTTAGAATGTGGAAATGAGGAACAAATAATATGCGTAGAAAAATCAGATAGTTCAATTGTCTGTTCGTGAGATGAATTGTCAAAAAGATTCATGTTGTATATGCTCGAAAGAGAATGAGCTTTCCACATCTTGAAATATAATAACAATGTCACAAAACGATTTAAGCAATCCCAATGCATATAAGACGTATGAAATATAAAAAGTAACACATTCAAGTATAATAAATGTTGTTGATATGTTATAAAATGCACATAAATGATTTTAAGCAATCTCAAACAATAATAATATTTCTCTTATATCAAATAGTAATCTAAATGCAAAACATCATAGTTGGTTTAACATAGTCACAAACAATACAAAGACATTAAGGCAAGACTAAATCAAGTATATCTACTTGGGTGGCCTATGTATTTTTATCCCAAATATATGCATGTCTAGCCAACTAAAAACCTAGACAATTAAAGAGTCATGTATGTTCTCATTTATAGTCTGGTAATCGTAGGACATTGTTTAATGTGTCAACTCTGCTCGATCATGCACTTGACAGGAGCCCATTTGAGGCAGTTGTAAAAAGTTGGACCCCAAATATGTTCTCGTTACCATAACTGCAGCCACGGTAAACATGTAAGTTTTGTAGCAAAGTTGTTTACTTCCAAGTTGCACCTATTTGGACCCATTGTCAGACACACGCATGATGAGAACATATAAAACTAACTTAATTAAAATTGAGAAGGGAAAGCTACTACCTTAGTTCTTGACTTTAAGCGGCTTCTGGTAGCCCATAGTTGAGGCACGATCTGATCCGTCCATCCCAGCCTATTGTAACTATCACCATACCCCATGTGTGTCAATTATAAAAGATTTGGCAAGAATATTTAAAGCATTTGTATCTAGATTTAAATAAGGGAGACGATATATCCCCAACAATTTGAAGACAAAAGCTTTTCTTCAGCTATGTTGCAGAAGCTTTCAGAATCGATCAGAAGGTACTCTGGACTTGGAGAGAATGCGTTCGTTGAAACTTTTAGGCCAGACGATGGTAACGCAAGTGATGCACCAGCAAAGAAGCATTCATACGCTCTGACTACCTTCTGTCGCAAAAAAGACCTTTCTTATTATCACAGTTCTAAACATATAAATAGAATCCTCACTTTCTGAAACGTATGTTTACCATCTGATGTGGATGACGCAAAAAAGGATTTCTAGCATTTCTTTGACATGAAGTTCACCAGTTTTTGTTCAAAAAAAAAAGTTCACCAGTTGCCAAATAATAGAATGATTTCTATTAAGAAGGTCAAATGATTAACTAACATGTATATAGCTAAAGCCTACCTCTGAATTTTCCAATAAGCTGGCACCATGGAGGATTTTGAAATATGATTCTCAACCACTGATGACTAAACAAAAAAGAAATATATAACTCGCATAACTACATGATGAAAATATGTCAAAGTAATCAATCAATTAGAATGACCTTGTTCGGCATTAGGAAGACCTCCTACATTACGTGACTCATTTAAATACTGGTTTTTATATAATATTAAGTAGTTTTAAAAGAAAATGATTACGTTATATCATCTAAATTAAAATACATACCTTTAAATGTGATGACACAAAAACTTTTTAGCCCATTTTTACCCATCGCACTACTTGAACAACCCTCCCAATTTGGCACTTCTAGATAATACAACATAACATTCCTTTTGCTAACTAAAAAGTATGCAGAAGAAATCTGTCGCTTGAAAATCTCACATGAGTTCTCTCATCTTTCGACGTTCGGCTCGTACATGACCATATGTTGTAACATGGATTACTAAAAATCTATTTAACGGTACATTTTGAATTCTTGCCAAATATGCCCTTGTTCAACCACCTGCTGCAAATCTAAACTCGATATATTTTGAGCCATCAACTTTCTTGTAATGAGCTGTATGAGACAATCTAACATCAGAATATGGCACATTGAATATTGTTGAAGTAACACATTATTGGTGTAATTCCTACTGACCGAAGTAACACATTATTGATTTCATCACATAAGATTAAACATTGTTATAGATTTAAAGGTCCATTTTATACTATCGTCTTTGAATTTATATATCTTATTTGTATCAAAATGTTAAAGCGTATCATAAAATGATGTACCTTGGAAAGCTCGCCTTACCATCCAGAGGATAAAAATATAGTGAGTTGGTGACTTGGAAACGTGCATTTGACTCGACATAAAGCTAGTGCAGGATTATCGCAAATAAGAGAAACGACGACAACACAAGCTGAAAAGATGTTTACACCTTCATTATCTTCACTTTGGGCTTATCTTTTTTCTTATGATCACACACTTCACCTTTGAATATATTCTATATCTTTTGAATGTGCCGTGTGGTGAGTGTTCGGACATGGTCATTAGATAATAATATTACTACTTATCTATTAGAGGCTATAAGGTTCAGGATAGAGAGTAAAATGCAAGGGAATATTGTTCTTGAGTAATAGACGATATCTAGCATAAATATTCTGAAGTAAAAGTTTATGAACTCTCTTATCTGAACTAATTATTGCTCTAATGTAGCATTGTATTCGAATTTTCCCCTCAAAAAAGGATCATGGTTATTTTCGGAAATCTGATCTCCTAGTTTCTATGTTATTGTGTGGAATGACATGTAATTATCAGGTTTATTGACTTATGGATGGGCTGATTTAAAAAGTTTCTGATCAGACGACCATAAGATCAAGTGTTCAAAGAGGTAGAAAATAGGACTAAGGTGTATATTTATGCATACAATCTGATATACAACTAAATAACTTACATTGACTGCTACTTTTTTTATTTGCAGATTAACAAAAGTCAGAAACTTAGGGCAGATTAACAAAAGTCACAAGTGAAAATTTGCACCTTGGTTAGCTATGAGCTGGAAACTCAGTTTAGAGTTAGATGTACCTTCTTGGAGAGTGAGTTGCTTCGTGTAATTTCTTTCCCTGTCCGCTAACATTATGAGTCAAGTTTTCATGCCTCTATCCTCTTAATTGTTTTAAAAAACTAAATTCTTAAGACTGTTCTTGTTATCAAACCCGGGTACATATACAATCCCTTAATCAAATTGACCCATTTCATAAGGCTTTTTATTTCTATTGGTGTAACATGTTCAAAATAACATATTGAATAATACAAAAAGATGTAGTTGCATTGAAATTATACCTGCTCAACAGGCTTTCCAATATATGTTTCTTAAGCTTCTTTGTTTTTTCAGCTATATCAGATGAAGTTTTTATGATGACATGGTAGTATATCTGCAACCCTTGGTAGCCCATGACCTACAACCTGGTAAATGAAAAAATTTATAAAGAAATTATATTAACCTTAAATATTATCAAATATATATTTTAAACCATTCCTACTTGCAGCATTTAGATGCGCGACAAAAGTTACATTTTGTCTTGTCAATTAGCGCTCCTATAATTTCAATGTCAGCACACGTTCCATCTATATCAACTCATTTTTTACGATAAGTAGTGGCCATTGCATAAGAATTAGTAGAAGTTCCCTGACACGGTTTAAGGCTTGTTATTATACAGGTTATAAAAATAGTCGAATTAGGTGGTATCAGCAATCATACTTAAATACTTATTATCTTCCTTATTAAAACTAACAAAGTATATTAAAAGATGAGTAAATCTTAGCCAAACAATAAGGTGGAACTTACATATCTCGTAAATCTGTTGGACCAATTGTAGGAAGCCTTCAGCTTCTTCAACTATTCTGGTTACTCTTTTGAGTTCTTTGACAACTTCTACTGCTACATATGACTTGTTTTTTAACTCATCAAATTTGTATGCAACCACAACCGCCGCTTCTTCTAAAGTTTCACCAAGATGACAACTGATTGGAGATAGCGTGAGCAGGATCTCTTCTGGTTCTGAAATTGGGTCTCTTGCTCCATTCAGTGCCTCCCTTCTGAGCCGATAAGCTCTACTGGACCTAACCGCTTACATAAAAGTTGAACCTTGTCAACAGCCTTCAAAAGAAATACTTGAGAAGATTATTCGTGTCGCTATTTTACCCGTTAGAGATAAAATTTAACATAAAGAGACCCATCAATAACTGAATGGGAAAAAATTCTCTCTTTGAGTTCAATATATAGTGACAACTGAATTACGGGGTCGTTCCCAAAAAGTAAATTTATTCCCCATTCCCATCAAAATTGCAACATTTTCTTTTCCAGAACATCTTGTTTACATAGTTCACAAAACTTTATTCGTTAACGCATACTTTTTATTGCAGGGCCATTTATTCAAATTCATACGAATAAAAACACAAAATGACAATTTGGTGCTAAAGAGATTTGATCCCGGTTTTAAAAATGAAAAAAAGAAGACTAAAGGCTACTCTATGTACATTTGTGTTTAGATATAACAATTACAGTAAGCTTTTCAAGCCTATTTGTTAGAAAAAGGAAGGAGTACAACTCACGTTAGAGGTCATTTGTTGTTATTTGTTCACACCTATTTATTAGAGGTTAGAAAAGGATGATTCGACACACTGATTCTTATTCAAAGAGACTCAGACGTTACCAATATCATGAGCATGCCCGGGGAGATCAAACATATCAATATCAGTCCGAGCCACTTGTTTACTACTTCGTGTAGACTTGGATCCTAGAATATGTACACATTGCCTTTTCGAAGAAACATTTATGGTAAATTTCTCGGCTAGAGAGTAGACCTACTCACAGTAAATAACAAAAGGAAAAGCAGAAAATAGTCGCTCTCAAAAGAGCCAAAGGTGGCTGGTGCAGGTTCAATATCTAAACTCTCTGGTATAAAACCGTATGGCAGCAACTCTGTCTGTGTTAGACTCTAGATGGACGTGGGAACTTATTGGTGTTATTGTGACGCTCTTTCTCGATTCTGACAATCTGATGAGGACTCACGGACTTCCTCACCTGTTTCAGCGAGTATGTTTTTATGGACCCTAAAAAAATGTTAAGAAGAAAAATAACTAAACCTGCAAGAAATAGCACAAACCTTCTGTTTGCTTTAGTACATGCTTCTTGCGAGCATTGGAAATGGGCAAATCAATCCCACTATGTATCCGCACATTTGTTGAACCAACAATGTGACGCTAAGTGGCTGCAACTTGACTTCCTATTACGAAGTCTAGAACTTGATTCAATAGATCCACACATAGCCGGCTGTCACACAAAAAGAGAAACACGTTAAAAAGACACATAACTATTCATAAGCTCTCTAAAAAGAGTTTATGTAAAACAAACAATGCTCACTCTCAGTAGAACTAATGGCATCCATTGTAGGTTAGTCAAACTCTAATGTGCATAGCCATCTTGCTGACATGATATTTACACCTACACATCATAATTCCATAAATCCTGCATAAGAAATAAAATATTGAGGTAAGCCTACCTATCCAAAACAATCTAACCTGATAATTTCACCATAATTTAAACACAAAAGAAAATTCATCAATTAAAAACTGTTTGAGGTTACTTTGAATCATCAATTAGACCCAATTTGACCTACAAAAATCATAAACCTTATCAATAACTGAAAATTATTACAAACATAGTACTAAATCGGTTTAACAATAAAATCAAATAGGGTAAAAAATGAAAAGACATAATTCACAAACCTGATTATGAGAATTACAAACCTGATTATGAGGCGAATCGATTTTGATAAAATTAGGGTTGTGGCTGATTTAGTGGTGAATCGTTTCTTTTAGTTGAAGAATTGATTTTGTTTTCTAATTGATATACTCTCGTAAATCTTTAAGTCAGTTATTTTTGGAACTGATATAGTTTACATAAAACACGGCTGATACTGATTGATTTATTGATCCCATTGGTGTGCCGATACTGATTAGGGTTTTGGAATATATATATATATATATATATATATATATATATATATATATATATATATATATATATATATATATATATATATATATATATATATATATATATATATATATATATATATATATATACTAGCGGCGTAACTCGCCCAACGGACGGGGTCGTTTTTTTTGTTGTTCCAGAGACTTTATTGTTTGTGCGTTTTTAGTTTGTTGTATTTTTAAATTTAGCTTTTAGTATATTATAGTTATAGTTTACGCTTAAGTAATGTTAAATTTATATTTTTTTTGCTTTGACATGGAGACACTTTTTTTATCCATTTTATAAACACCAAACCAATATTCTTACAATAATAGGGATAAAAGAGCGCTTCTTCTCCTCTATCTTAACCCTAGCGTCATAACCACCCAACGGGAAATTCGTTTTTTTTTCTTGATGTGGAGGATTTGTGGTTTGTGCGTTTTTCTGTTTTAATTTAATATTTAGTATATTTTTGTTATGGTTTACGCTAAAGTAGGTTTTATATATAATTTAAACTATATGTTTTGTGGCTGAATGTGTTTTATTGAATGAATATGTAGTTTTTGTTGAAGTTGTGTATGATTTTGTAATTACATATGTCAAATCACACATCAAAATATCATCAAAATACCCTCTAAATAGACCAATAAAACAAAAATATGCTAAATAAAATAAAAATATGTTTGATATACTTTATTGAGTCTTGGAGGTACAAATGATATAAAATGAATAAAAAAGTGATTTTTTGATATATTTCGTCGACGTTTATTATATGTGAGCTATAGTTTGTTAAAGTAACTTTTAAATGTATTTTTTTTATATTTTTTATATTTATTAGTTTCATCTTTATAGATTACTATTCGACAGAATCCACAAACAGTAAGAAAAGAAAATTAGTGAAGACACTTTAATCCGGGTGGATTAGCTCTATCAACGTTTACTTTCAAGAGGTAAATCAAATCTTTAAACAATTTATAATCACTTTAGTTAGCACAACCAAACTACAATCATAAACTAAAGTTATACCATAGGTGTTTTGTACAAAGTTTCATTACAATGCTAGTTCTTGGTTTTGTTGTAGTGACAACCCTCCAGTTGAGCAGGTGAATTAGCCCTCCAGCTATTTGCTTTCGAGAGGTAAATCAACTCTCCTACGAAAAAAATCACTTTATTATAAGTATAACTAAAACTATCACAAAGTTGAGACTGTCACAAAAAATATACAGCACTCGATGCATCCAGAACTCGTACGAATCCAATGACGGTATAGTTTTTGATATAGCTTTGTTTAGAGTGGAAAGTATCCACTGGCAACTAAAAGGCACGTTCTCTGGTTCTATCTTTATTGGAGGGGTATAATCGTCCCCCGAGTTTGCTCATGGAAATCGTACAACATTCCAAAGTTTATTACACCATTATCGATATCCATACACACGTTGTATGTCGAGATTTATCTTATCAGACTAAAAAAAAGACACAATGTTAGTATCCACGAGAGAAGAATTAAATTTAATAAAAAATGAACTAATAAGATATAAGGGTAAGCTTAGAAACTATGAAAGTCGGGAAGGTTAAAAGTGTCAAAAGTGCATTATATTAGCATAAAATCACCCAAATGTTTTACTAAAAGAACAGATTATAAACTGAAATTATAAAGAGTTTGTTTTATCTTACAACAAAACTTGGACTCTTGATAGAGGGTGTTTCAGATCTGTCATGTTTTGGCCCATAACCAAACACGTTCAGTTAATAGAGATGGTACCTAAGCTGTGTATGAGACAAAAGAAAATCGAAGTGCATCTGCATTACATTTAGGAATGCCTTTAGGAAAATCTTTTCTCTCCATCTTTGGAAACCTTCAGTTTAGATTGATCTAAGCTGTGTTTCAACATACCCACTCCCATAGTTACTTATCGACTCATGACCAGACCCACGGTTCTTGTGACCAATACAATAAATCAAACATTACTAAGAACCTGCATTGCTACTAAGAAAACAAGATAGTCTCTTCACAAGAATAGTTTTCATGTCAAACAACTTGGTCATCAATCATATTATTAGGATTTGGTTTCAAACCATCAAAGATCACATACCATTTAGGGGTGACTAAAGATCCTAAGATTCGTTTGCAAAATAGAACTGAGACACAAAAACCTCTCTTTAGTTAAATGTACCAGTGCCTCAAACTCAAAAGCCCATCTTTTTTATTTATGATTCTAATTAGGGGATAACAGGGCTGCAATAAATGCAGCCAACTCGCTGCAACTACAATACAAAAACACCAATCGGTGGGTGCATTTACTGTTTACAAAGCCGCTGGTGCCAGAAAAACCGGGGGCTATAGGGATACTACAGCCAGTTGGTTCTCGTAGGCATAATATCTGTGGGAGAATTGGCAGAGGTGGAAGAATAGGAAAATAAAGAGTTGTTCTTTGTTATATAAATTTAATCTAAGTGTGCTTATATAGATAATTTAAGTTGCTGATATATAATAAGAGCTACAAGACCAACCTCGAGCTGAAATGGCAAGGGCCTTGTAGTTGAGATTAGAGAATTACAACAATAAAAATCCCTTGGCAGGCAAGTGCTCCAAAAGGATTGCAATAAAAAGAAAAACACAGCTGACTTGACAGGGCATAAAAGACACTACTAAGACCCTGTACGTAAAGTCTTGGGAGGGCCTACAAAGTGAACATCATGTGACTGTTTGAATCAATTTACAGTATAGAAAAAAATAAAAGACAACGAGGGACAACGGGCAGGTTATCAGTTACATAGATCATAGTATAATAGGCAATGGTCGAAAGTGATTGGCAAATACGAAGAAAATTTGAGGCGTAGAAGCAGCCACCAAAGTAACTGATTCAAAGTCATCTTCATATACTGCTGGCCCTTTGGGTTACGGCTTCCACCAATGGCATCAGTCTCATCTATGAAAATATTACAAAGTGAGCGTTTCTTTGGTGCAGAAAAAAGATCTCTGACCCTTCTTGCCCCAACACCAACAAACATCTCTTCAAATTCACTACCACTGCATGAGAAAAATGGGACACCTGCTTCTCTTGCTATAACAATCAGCACTTCAGCTGGTATATGAATTGAGCCACCCTGAGATGATTCTTATATAATAAGGTTTCAAAAGGGCCCATAGTAATAGATGAATATTTAGTCAAATCACACATAACAAAGTACTTAATCTTATTATTGGTGGGTTGTTTTTTATGGCATTGATTGTTTGGGTCAAAGTTGCGTTTTTTTTCCATTAAAAATTATTTTCTTGATGCAGCTTCTCTTCTTTAGTTGCGTGCTCGTTTTCAGTCCCGTTTAACACTTGTTCCATTGCACGAAGCTTCTGATTTGCTAACCACATTTTGACTTCAAGCTTACGGATCATTTCAGTCAATGTGTTAAGTTCATCTCCATTCATTTCGAAATGACTTCTGAGATCTTCAATAGTTTCTTCTAGTTGATCGATGATACGAGTGAAATACTCATATCAATTATATAAATAAACAATGAATAAATGCTTAAATCGTATGAAATTGGCCTTATATTCGTTTGTTTGTTGTTTAATGTGTGTAGGTACCAAGGTTCGCGAAAACCGGCAAAACCGGCACGAGTTTGAAGAAAAGATCAACAATGCTTAAATCGAGTTCATTTTAGTGAATTTAATCTTAAATGAGGATATTTGGGCTTTGTGGGTCCCACATCTGATTAATGGGCTCAAAAGCCCATTAATGGAACAATTATCCACTTTGTAAACAAAAGCCCATCAAAGGCCCATTTGTTTTGGAAAAGAGACGGATGAAGTTATTATGTCCCACGCCCATTTACAAGACGAAAGAAACGATGGAGTGTGTTGGGATTTCATAAGGCCTTTTAGGTCTAGTAAAATATAAAGAATGAAAAGTTATGTTTTCACTTCTTTATTTACAAACTGTTACCCACATATCTACCACACACAAATAATCACCCTTTCGATATTTACTATGTTACTCACCCTCCTCTCTCATCTCCTTCACCTCACCCCCAAATCTGTAAAAAAAACACTATTCACCCAAAACCCTAAAGTTAATAATTATTGGGGCTTTGTCTAGTTAGAGGCGTGTGATACACACGCATGGAAAATTAATTCCCCATTAATTCAGAGATTGAAGATGGAGCTGTTTAGATGACATGGTCCTTTACCCCTCCCTGATTGGGTGAGACACATCACCCTTTTACACTTGCCCAATAAGAGAATGACACCTCAGCTTGGAGAAAGCACAAAGAAGCACACCCCTTGTACAGCTTGGCGATCCGTGTGATCAAGAGCATCTTACAACCGTTGGATCAACATTGAGAAGAGAGAGAATAAGCAAGATGTCGAATGGACGTTCAAGATTGGATGCTGCTCAACCAACAACCTCACCCCAACACCCCGGGTTCAACTCTAAAAACCCCTCTTCTCAATGTATTTTTCATCCAATTTTTATTTTAATGTTATTATGCTAGATTAGTTTTAGAAAAGTTGTAATTTCTTTTTAAAAGTATTGTAATCATTTTAAGTTGATTAATAAAAGTGAGTTTGGGTTAAATCAATTTCTGATTTTTACTTTTCTGATTAAATATTGCGATTTACTCTTGAAACTATTCGGAGATAATAATAATAAGATTATTTGATTTAAGCTTAATCACAGCTATTGTTAAATAATTAAGATAAATATTGGGATAAACTTTCCCACTGAAAGTTTATAAAATATGGGATGATATAATGGTTCGAATGACGATAAACTATGGTGGAGTCGATGGTGATGGCGTATGGTGTTCTCGATTCGGTTAAACAAGGAGGCTCAGCGCATTTCCTTATTCTCAAAGGATTCTTCAAAGGTTTTAATTCCTTTTAGTTTTTATTTTTGTTATATAGTTTAAAAGCTGGTGGATTCTTGAGGTTACTGTTTAGACGTTTGATATAGTTTGTTTATATGTTTAACGTTTAGATTAATTTACTGTTTGGATTTAAATGTGTTATTTGAATCTGTTAAAAACTAGTAGTTTAATCTGGTTTACAAGGAAATTGTAAAACTGATTGAGGGTTTAGTTTGGTTATTGGGCTGAGTTTATTAAGCTGTCAAATCTGAAAGTTTCAAATCCTTTTGTTTCATATAAAAGTTTTCGGTAAAGCTGTTAAGATTTGATTAAACTTACTTTAAAAGAAGTTTTGTTTAAACTAATTTAAGAGGATTTTTAAATTACAAGTGTTCTGCTGAAATTGGGATGATCTGTTTTAAAAGGGAGTTTGAATATATCTGCTTATTTAGGTTCACACATTTGCTTGTTTATCAAATCTGATCTAATTTTTGGATTTATTCAGTTGGGTATTGTTGTATCGGTTGTGTTTATCATATGAGTTTTTCCTTTAGATTTGTTCATATGACTGCTAAATCTGATCCACTTACTGAGTTCATTGAGACATTCATGAGTGATTTCTTCATGGTTTGAACTTGAGTTTTTATTTTAGATTTGTTAGCTGATATAGTAATTGATTTGCTGATATTTAGTAATTTTTTTACTATTATATTTGGATTAGTTTGCCGTCATATTTGTGAATTATTGCATAGCAATAAGCTAGCAGGTTCATTTGATCTGCATAGCTTATTATCAGTCCAAGTATTCATATCTACAAGTCATTCCTATGGCTTGTAATAGTAGTCAATCCAATGTATTAAGCAAATAAGTCATTCCTGTGACTTAGTTTTTACATTTTCTCTGTCAAAAAAATAAATAACCAAAATGAGTCTTCCATGGGACTCGAACCCGTGACCTCATGGGCAACACCCAACGCGTTTATCACTGTGCTAGCTTGGCGTTTTGTTATTAGATTGTGTTTGGTAGGATTTATACTTCAACTATTTTCATTATTATTTTAAATAAATAGACGTTTTTTTTTTTCATTCATGTTACATTTTTAACATTATTTACTTTTAATCAAAAGTTTAGTTTATATAATTTGGTAAAATTAGTTTTTAAAATTAGATAAATAAATGTTTAATTACTTTCAAATTTAGTTTTGTTTAATTCATTTAGTCAAAATAAAAAGTAAAAATAAAATAAAAGTAATAATATAGTTTTATTTGTCTTTTAGATTTTATTTGGGAAACGATTCATGCACTTAGGTTTTAAATTTGTAGGAGTAATTTTAGTTTAAAAAACCGATAACCCATTTGAATCAATTGTCCAAATCGAAACAAAACGTCTCAAATTCACTCGATCTTCGTGTACAACGAACTTGGTTCATCAACGTGTTTAATTAAATCCGTGTTTGGTGAATTTAGTCTATTACTTTTTCCTAAAGGTAATTTTCTAAGTTTACCCTATAACGTATCTAATTAATATACATTCCACGACACATCAAAAATTTTGGCGCCGCTGTCGGAGATCTTGTGTACGATTCGTCTTTGTGAGATTTGTTGATCGTTGATTTGAAGACCCTTTCCGTCCTCGGAAAGTTTTGTTATTTTTTTTATTATTATAGTATGTATCGTTTTTCGTGTTTTTGTGATTAATATATTGTATTACGTAGAACAATAAATTTACCTATTTCCAAATAAGACCTTAGTTGGATTTCATCACCTAGATATTGTATTCGAATCCAAAACAAAAAAAGCAAAATAGATAAATACTAATAAAAAGTTTGAACTCGATTTATACAAACTATAAGGTGGGTATAAGGCGACGAGCTATAAAAGGCCGTCTAAGGAAAAAGGTTTTTGAGTGCTTTGTGCCACCTTGTTTCCCCGCTTGCTTGTGCGTATATTGAGAGGGACGACCGATTATTGGTTTGCCAACTCAAGTAGTATTAAATCTTATTTTTGTAGATTACTTATTGAACCTCGAGACGGTTAGGTTTTCACCTATCATTTCAAAGTCGACCGAGGGTAGATGACCTCCATAGTAATTATCCTTATTCCTTGTTTTTTTTATCAATCTTTTTGATTGAGCAATACCAAATAAAAAATACCAAAAATAATCTTCTTCTTGTCTAAATTCTTTTCTTCAATCCTCTAAAATTCTCGTCACTTTGGTTTATGCAATTACGATCTTCTCGACTTTCGATTGATTACAATAGGCTTGAAAATATTCCTCGTAGAAATAGAAATCGTCAACAACGAATAGTGGAACCCGAGATTCCACCTATTGTTGTAGAGTTGGCCGATAACCGAACAATGGAGGAATTGCTCCGTGCACCCACCAAAGGGTATGGGGAAGCAATCGTTGTGCCGGCTATTTTGGCGGATCATTTTGAGATTAAGACGGGTCTTTTATCGCTCATTCGTGCCGACCAATTTCGTGGCAATGAGACCAATAACCCGCACTCTCACATTCGGAATTTTCTTCGTATTACCTCGACTCTCAAGTTTAGAGATGTGCCGAATGACGCGATTAAGCTCATGCTTTTTCCGTACTCGCTCGAGGGGAACGCTAAGATTTGGTATGAGAAAGAACCACCGGGTTCGATTTTGACATGGGATGATTTAGTGTCTAAGTTCATGAATTACTTCTTTCCACCATCCAAAACAACACACTTTAAGAATGAGATCACTAGATTTGAACAAAAAGTGCATGAATCATTTGGGGTTGCTTGGGAAAGATTTAAAGATTTGTTAAGACAATGTCCACACCACGGTTTCTCGGAATTGCATCAAATCAATACTTTTTATAATGGGCTTAATATGGTTGAACAAGATTCTTTAAATGCCGCCGCGGGTGGTAATCGTTTAAGAAAAACTCCGAGAGACGCGTGGGGTATGATTAAGAATAAGTCTAGAGCACAATATTCACGAAACACACCGGTTGTTTCCAATATGAATTCGTTTAATACCGAGATTGCTAGATTGGACTCTAAGATTGACACGATTTTGAATGAGCTTAGGAAGAATCCTCATGGAACGATTAATATGGTTGAGAATTTTTGTGTATCATGTGGTGGAGCACATCCGAATTATGCTTGTTCAACCACGGGGTTTGATCAAGCTAGTGCTTTTGCCACAACGGGAAATTATGGTCCTAACGGTCAAGCTCCTCGTCAAAATCATGTTACTCCACCGGGTTTTCCACCGGTTCAAAATAGGTACAACAATGGGAATAATGGGAATAATTTTAAACGTGGTAACCAAGGGAATTTTAATCAAGGAAATGGATTTCATGCTAATCAAAACAATCAAGGTTTTCAAAGCAATAATCAAAATGATTTGTCAAGCTACATTAAAACGAATGAGGCAAATTTGAAAGCTTTTCAAAACAATATTCAAGGACAAGTGGCAACTTTGAAAAATGAGTTTCAAAATACGATTAAAGGGCAAAATAACAAGATTGAGCTTAATCAACAAAGACTTGAACAAAACCAAAACCGTTTTGAGCAAAGATTAGAGTAAAGTCAAAATCGTATGCAACAAAGTTTGGAACAAGGTCAAAACAAATTGCTTTCGATGTTTGAATCTTTTATGAGCAAACCCTCCTCTTCTTCGGGTGGCTTACCTAGCAACACCATTCCAAACCCGAAGGGTGAGATGAAAGAACCACATGTAGTGGGAAGGCTTTAGACGGACCTTTGCTTCCACATGTGAGTACCTCTCCGGTGAGGGAAGTGGAGCAAGAACCCGAGGTGGTTAAAGAAAAGGAAATTCCTAATCCACCAAAGGTTGACCAATTGCCTATTCCGGAACCCGAGCTTCCGAAGACTAAACCCACACTACCCTACCCTTCGAGACTTAACCAAGAGAAGCTCTGCGAAAAGACCAATGCTCAAATGACTACTTTTTTAGAGATGTTTAAGAATCTTTATATCAATGTTAGTTTCGCGGATGCATTGCTTTACATGCCTAAGTTTGCTTCGACTATTAAGAAATTGATGAAAGATAAAGGGAAATTGGTTGAAGTGTCTACATCTTTAGATGCTAATTGTTCCGCGGTTCTTACACAAAAGCTTCCCAAAAAGCTTGGAGACCCGGGAAAGTTTTTGATACCATGTGATTTCCCTAATATGGAAGAATGCTTAGCATTAGCCGATCTTGGCGCTAGCATTAGTTTGATGCCTCTTTTCGTGTGGAAAAGGTTATCACTTCCCGAACATACACCTACTAAGATGACTCTCGAGCTAGCGGATCGATCGACCGCCTTTCCAAAAGGTATAACCGAGGATGTGTTTTTCAAAGTAGGGAAACTCGTCTTTCCAACGGACTTTGTAGTTTACGATTATCCCGAAGATTCTCGTGTACCACTTATTTTGGGAAGGCCGTTTTTTATGACGGCTAGTGCTTTAGTTGACATGAAAGCGGGGAAATTGACTTTAAGAGTTGATGATGAAAATATCACGTTTGATATTGGTCATATCTCTAAATATTCTTCCAAGTATTACGAGGAATCAATTAATCAAATCGATGTGATTGATGTTGCTTGTGAAGAATATTCTCAAGAAGTGCTTGGATTCTCGGCTACTTCCAAAAGTGGCAATCCCACTTCATCGAATCCAATTATCTCTTTGGCTAAACCTCCACTCACTCCATTTGAGGGAGGGAACTTCGTTCTTGAAGAGCTTGAGGATAATGGTCATTCAAAAATCGATGATTACCTTAGCACACCATTCGATCCTAGTGAGTTTGTTAGTGAGAATTTTGATCCCGAGGGAGATATTGCGTTGATTGAAAATTTGTTGAATATGGATCCTTTGGAATCACCACCTATGGAATTAAAAGTTGTAAGTGCTAATGAAACTAAAGTGAAAACATCTATTGAAGAGGCACCCGACCTAGAACTTAAAGAACTTCCCACTCATTTGGAGTATGCTTTTCTTGAAGGAATGGATAAGTTGCCGGTGATTATTGCTAAGGGATTAAAGGAAAATGAAAAGGATGAACTTATTAAAGTGCTTAAGAAACATAAACAAGCCATTGCATGGAAAATCTCCGACATTAAGGGTATAGATCCAAAATTTTGTACTCATAAATTCTAATGGAGGATGATTATAAACCCGCTATCCAAAATCAAAGAAGGGTCAATCCAAAGATTCATGAGGTGATCAAAAAGGAAGTCACTAAACTTCTAGACGCCGGAATGATCTACCCTATCTCGGATAGTCCATGGGTTAGCCCCGTGCATTGTGTTCCAAAGAAAGGAGGAATGACGGTTGTTACTAATGAGGATAATGAGTTGATTCCTACTAGACTTGTGACCGGTTAGCGTGTTTGTATCTATTATAGGAAGCTTAATGATGCCACTAGGAAGGATCATTTTCCATTACCTTTTATGGATCAAATGTTAGAGAGACTAGCGGGAAATAAATTCTATTGCTTTTTGGATGGATTTTCCGGCTATTTCCAAATTCCCATTGACCCTCGTGATCAAGAAAAGACCACATTCACTTGTCCTTATGGAACATTTGCTTATCGTTGAATGCCTTTTGGACTATGCAATGCTCTGGGGACATTCTAAAGGTGTATGATGGCCATTTTCCATGATATGATCGAGAAAACCATGGAAGTCTTCATGGATGATTTCTCGGTTTTTGGGGAATCTTTCACTTCATGTCTCTCTAACCTTGAAAGAATTCCAACGTTGTGAGGAAACGAATCTTGTGCTTAATTATGAAAAATGTCACTTCATTTGTAAAGAGGGAATTGTGTTAGGACATAAGGTCTCTAAGGCCGGTATTGAGGTTGATAGTGCTAAAATCGATGTGATTGCCAAATTACCTCCACCCACCACCGTTAAGGGAGCTTGGCCATGCCGGCTTCTATAGACGTTTTATCCAAGACTTCTCTAAGATAGCTCGGCCTATGACCCATCTTTTGGAAAAAGACTCTCCATTCCTATTTTCGGATGAGTGTATTCAAGCCTTTGAGATGCTTAAAAGGAAATTAACCGAATCACCGATTTTAGTTGCTCCGGATTGGGACCTACCTTTTGAAATTATGTGTGATGCTAGTGATTACGCGGTAGGTGCGGTTTTGGGGAAACGTAAGTTAAAACATTTCTTGCCTATACACTATGCAAGTAAGACTATGACAGATGCTCAAACAAAGTATACTACCCCGGAAAAGGAGTTACTTGCCGTTGTGTATGCTTTTGAAAAGTTTAGACCATATCTCGTCTTGTCTCAAACCACAGTGTATACGGACCACTCGGCTATCAAATATCTTCTTAATAAACAAGATGCTAAGCCGAGGTTGCACCGGTGTATTCTCCTCCTTCAAGAATTTAATGTCAAAATTCTAGACAAAAAAGGAGCCGAGAATCTCGCGGCCGATCATTTATCTCGACTTGAGAATCCTCACCAAAGAGATCGAGAGAACAAGGAAATCAATGAAACATTTCCTCTCGAGACGCTTGGTATGATTGCTTTTCGTGGTGATGATAGTACCCCATGGTTTGCGGACATTGCAAATTACCATGCGGGGAAGTTTGTGATCAAGGGTAGGCCCAACAAAAACGAAACTTTTTCAAAGATATATCCTATTACTTTTGGGACGACCCCTATTTGTTTCGTGTGTGCGCGAATCAAGTGATTCGTAGGTGCGTGTTTGGCAAAGAAGCTCAAGATATCCTTAAATCTTGTCATGAGGGACCCACCGGGGGACATCATGGTGCCAACGCCACCGCGAAGAAAGTCTTTGATGCCGGCTTCTTTTGGCCTTCCATATATCGTGATGCCCAAGACTTGATCAAGACTTGTGATGCTTGTCAACGTCACGGAAAGAACTCACAAAGGGAAATGCCTCAAAACATTATCCAAGTTTGTGAAATCTTTGACATTTGGGGGATAGATTTTATGGGGCCATTTCCATCATCGAAAGGAAATAAGTACATTCTCGTAGCTGTGGACTATTTGTTTAAATGGGTTGAAGCTAAAGCTTTACCCATGAATGATGCTTGAGTTGTGGTGAAATTTTTGAAACAACTCTTCGCTTGGTTTGAAACTCCACGGGTTATAATAAGTGATCGTGGGATCCATTTTTGTAATGAACAATTTGAAAAAGTTCTAAAGAAATATGGTGTCACTCATAGACTTTCGACGGCTTATCACCCTCAAACGAGTGGTCAAGTGGAGGTTTCAAACCGAGCTCTTAAGAGGATTTTGGAGCGTTCTATTGGAGAGAATCACACTTCATGGTCGGATAAATTGGATGATGCATTGTGGGCTTTTCGTACGGCTTACAAGACGCCAATTGGTTGCACACCATTTAGGTTAGTCTACGGAAAGTCATGCCACTTGCCAATTGAACTCGAACATAAGGCGTATTGTGCTCTTAAGCATTGTAACTTTGATTTGAGGACCGCGGGTGATCATTGCAAGGTTCAATTGAATGAACTAAGTGAATTAAGGGATCAAGCTTATGAAAATTTTTTGATCTATAAAGAGAAGACTAAGAGGATTCATGACTCTAAGATAAAAAACCGCATTTTCAATGTTGGTGATCAAGTCCTCTTATTCAACTCTAGACTTAATATTTTCTCGGGCAAGCTTAAATCCCGTTGGTCCGGACCATTCACCATTTCACAAGTTTTCCCTTATGGCACCGTTGAGCTTACTCAAAAAGACGGGCCTAACTTTAAGGTGAATGGTCATCGTGTGAAACACTACTTTGGAGGGGACATACCTACGGAGGTTGTTCCGGATCTTCAAACTTTCCCTAAGGACCAATGAATGCGGGGATCGAGTCGAGCTCATGACTCGGTTAACAAAAACGAGGTGCCTTGTGGGGGAGTCCCATACATTCTATCTTCTTTATATTTTCTAACACTAATAAGGCTTGATCTTTCAAGCTCGTGCTCGTGTTTTGTTGTCTTGTGAATCTTAGTTATGACCCTAATCATTGAAGACTCTCGTGTTTGGTTTTTGCCGGTCCACTTGATCTTCCATACTTTGATTGTCAAAAGGGGCACACTCTCTATCCTTTGATTTTTATCGACTAACATTTTATCTTGAGGCATAATTAATAAACGGCTTATAGATTTGCGTGCTCTTTCCATGTAAGGATTTTGCATTAGACTCTTCGTGTTTTAGCAAGGGGGTGTTACTCTTGAGCTAAGAAACATTAAGGACAGTGTTTGGTTTTAGCATGGGGGAGTCAATCGACATAATCGCTTGCAATTGCTTTTGTCGTGTCCAAACGTAATTGTTTTTCTTGTTTTTCATAAAAATTTTAAATTTTTAGTGTTATTTTTAACTTTAATAAAGAAAATAAGTGTTTTTGACACAAATGTAGGCTTTCCGTTGGTGAAAATAAAAATAGTTTTTGACTCGACTCGGTTTTTACCTTAGTTTTTCCTTAATGTGTTTGAATTAAGTTTTGCTAGGCTTTTATATAGGGGACTTTAAAACGCGAAAGTCTTAACTCATACGGGTTTAAGAAAGAGAACTTTTCGCAAGTTCCTATAATTGATCCTAGAAAGTCATTTATCAAGGGAACTTTAAAACGCAAATTCTAAAACTTGAAAAAGTCTAAGAAGATGCAAGATCCTATAGATGACTTGAAAACCCAAAACTTTGATTTAATAGGCTAAGTATCCATTGATTTCACATTTTTAAAATTTTACAATATGGAGAACAAGAGATGATATATTTTAATCATAAGTTTCTAAGGTTAATTCTTCTTTGTGTAAGTATTTTTGTGTTTGATTTAATCTCTTCGTATTTATTTTTCACGCTTGAATAATAATTGTTTAATAAATAAAGTTTTTAGCGGTTTAGGATTGATATCTTAACTCGTAACTCCTTCTTTTTCTTCCCTTGTAATTAAAGTGAGAACACATTAAGGGTGTCATCGTCATGGACTTTTGATCATGGGATTGCAAAAATTTGGCTTACTATAAATATCATATTAATAAGAAGAATAAATAAAAACATGTTCTCTAGGAGCCTTCAGGTGGGAGTCATGTAGCACTAACCTTGTCATTAGAGCCTTAGGGTGTATGGAAGGGGGACGTGTTTAATAAAAATTGCTTCATCTTCATGAGCCATAAGCTGGGATGGTGAATGTCAATTCCCTTATTTTTGTCCAAGGAGCCTTCGGGTGTGGATTATAAATAAGGAGCACAATTATATCTTGAAGAGCCACATGGTGATATGATGTAATTGTTGCTAACTCCATTAATAAAGTCATAATTGAGTTTGGAGGTTTTATTGTTGCTTTTAAGTAGACCTGTTAGCCAAATTTCGGGTCTGGGGATTTATCCCTCAAATCGTGTTAAGTTATCCTTGATGTGGTCTTTCTTTAGTGACAATGATTTTTGAAGTCGAGGTTAGGTTTTGAGTGTTGAGTTTACACCGTTTTTGCCTTCGCTTTTGGATTAATAAATATCAAATAAGTCAAATGAGCCTTAGGGTGAATGACAAATAAAATCTAGAGATACAATTAGGAATAAAAGGAGATTGAGTTTAACACAAATTACTTGTATAAATTGTTTTAACTTTGGGGCTTATGATTGACAATGATCTTGTTTCTACACTTGGCATGGAAAAGTGAAAAGTCGAGGACAATGAATCTATTTGAGTTTTATGATCCTAAAAGTTATTTTTCAATAAAGAAAGCAATACATTATGTCTTTGCAAAATAAAGTTTCAAAAAGTTGAATAAAAGTGTAGTTAGTGTTCTATTTTATCATTGCGTGACGACACGGTAATTGCTTAGCAAGGGGGAGTTTGATATGAGTGAAAATACTCATATCAATTATATAAATAAACAATGAATAAATGCTTAAATTGTATGAAATTGGCCTTGTATTCGTTTGTTTGTTGTTTAATGTGTGTAGGTACCGAAGTTCGCGAAAACTGGCAAAAACGGCACGAGTTTGAAGAAAAGATCAACAATGCCAAAATTGAGTTCGTTTTAGTGGATTAATCTTAAATGAGGATATTTGGGCTTTGTGGGTCCCACATCTGGTTAATGGGCTCAAAAGCCCATTAATGGAACAATTATCCACTTTGTAAACAAAAGCCCATCAAAGGCCCATTTGTTTTGGAAAAGAGACGGATGAAGTTATTATGTCCCAAGCCCATTTGCAAGACGAAAGAAACGATGGAGTGTGTTGGGCTTTCATAAGGCCTTTTAGGTCTAGTAAAATATAAAGAATGAAAAGTTATGTTTTCACTTATTTATTCACAAACCGTTACCCACATATCCACCACACACAAATAATCACCCTTTCGATATTTACTATGTTACTCACCCTCCTCTCTCATCTCCTTCACCTCACCCCCAAATTTGTAAAAAAACACTATTCACCCAAAACCCTAAAGTTAATAATTATTGGGGCTTTGTCTAGTTAGAGGCGCGCGATACACACACATGGGAAATTAATTCCCCATTAATTCGGAGATTGAAGATGGAGCTATTTAGGTGACGTGGTCCTTTACCCCTCCCTGATTGGGTGAGACACATCACCCTTTTCCACTTGCCCAATAAGAGAATGACACCTCAGCTTGGAGAAAGCACAAGAAGCACACCCATTGTACAGCTTGGCGATCCGTGTGATCAAGAGCATCTTACAACCGTTAGATCAACATTGATAAGAGAGAGAATAAGCAAGATGCCGAATGGACGTTCAAGATTGGATGCAGCTCAACCAACAACCTCACCCCAACACCTCGGGTTCAACTATAAAAACCCCCTCTTCTCAATGTATTTTTCATCCAATTTTTATTTTAATGTTATTATGCTAGATTAGTTTTAGAAAAGTTGTAATTTCTTTTTAAAAGTATTGTAATCATTTTAAGTTGATTAATAAAAGTGAGTTGGATTAAATCAATTTCTGGTTTTTACTTTTCTGATTAAATATTACAATTTACTCTTGAAACTATTCGGAGATAATAATAATAAGATTATTTGATTTAAGCTTAATCATAGCTTTTGTTAAATAATTAAGATAAATATTGGGATAAACTTTCCCACTGAAAGTTTATAAAATACGGGATGATATAATGGTTCGAATGGCGATAAACTATGGTGGAGTCGATGGTGATGGCGTATGGTGTTCTCGATTCGGTTAAACAAGGAGGCTCAGCGCCTTTCCTTCTTATCAAAGGATTCTTCAAAGGTTTTAATTCCTTTTAGTTTTTATTTTTGTTATATGGGTTTTGCTAACCAATGCCCACTGGGCACAGGTTAGGGGTAATAAATGAACACAAATTTTCCAAATATACATTAAAATCTATTAATTACACATTAATTCTAGTGAAAATGATGTTTATATATAGCAATTTATGAGTTTATTTAATGCGTATTTAATGCATTTGAATGTATATTTAGAAAATTTGTGTTAATTTATTGCTTATTAACCTCTGCCCAGTGGGCATTGGTTAGCAAAACCCTTGATACATAGTTTAAAAACTGGTGGATTCTTGAGGTTACTGTTTAGACGTTTGATATAGTTTGTTTATATGTTTAATGTTTAGATTAATTTACTGTTTGGATTTAAAGGTGTTATTCATTTGAATCTGTGAAAAACTAGTAGTTTAATCTGGTTTACAAGGAAATTGTAAAACTGATTGAGGGTTTAGTTTGGTTATTGGGCTGAGTTTATTAAGCTGTCAAATCTGAAAGTTTCAAATCCTTTTGTTTCATATAAAAGTTTTTGGTAAAGCTGTTAAGATTTGATTAAACTTACTTTAAAAGACGTTTTGTTTAAATTGATTTAAGAGGATTTTTAAATTACAAGTGTTCTGCTAAAATTGGGATGATCTGTTTTAAAAGGGAGTTTGAATATATCTGCTTATTTGGGTTCACACATTTGCTTGTTTATCAAATCTGATCTAATTTTTGGATTTGTTCAGTTGGGTATTGTTGTATCAGTTGTGTTTATCATATGAGTTTTTCCTTTAGATTTGTTCATATGACTGCTAGATCTGATCCACTTACTGATTTCATTGAGACATTCATGAGTGATTTGTTCATGGTTTGAACTTGAGTTTTTATTTTAGATTTGTTAGCTGATATAGTAATTGATTTGCTGATATTTAGTAATTTTTTTACTGTTATATTTGGATTAGTTTACTGTCATATTTGTGAATTGTTGCATAGCAATAAGCTAGCAGGTTCATTTGATCTGCATAGCCTATTATCAGTCCAAGTATTCATATCTGCAAGTCATTCCTATGGCTTGTAATAGTAGTCAATCCAATGTATTAAGCAAATAAGTCACTCCTGTGACTTAGTTTTTACATTTTCTCTATAAAAAATAAATAAATAACCAAAATGAGTCCTCCATGGGACTCGAACCCGTGACCTCACGGGCAACACCCAACGCGTTTACCACTGTGCTATCTTGGCGTTTTGTTATTAGATTGTGTTTGGTAGGATTTATACTTCAACTATTTTCATTATTATTTTAAATAAGTTGACGTTTTTTTTCATTCATGTTACATTTTTAGCATTATTTACTTTTAATCAAAAGTTTAGTTTATATAATTTGGTAAAATTAGTTTTTAAAATTAAATAAATAATTGTTTAATTACTTTCAAATTTAATTTTGTTTAATTCATTTAGTGAAAAAAAAGTAAAAATAAAAATAAAAATAATAATATTGTTTTATTTGTCTTTTAGATTTTATTTGGGAAACGATTCATGCACTTAGGTTTTAAATTTGTAGGAGTAATTTTAGTTTAAAAAACCGATAACCCATTTGAATCAATTGTCTAAATCGAAACAAAACGTCTCAAATTCACTCGATCTTCGTGTACAACGAACTTGGTTCATCAACGTGTTTAATTAAATCCGTCTTTGGTGAATTTAGTCTATTACTTTTTCCCAAAGTTAATTTTCTAAGTTTACCCTATAACGTATCTAATTAATATACATTCCACGACACATCAATCGACAATCTGATCTTTCGCATCCAACATTTCTTTAAGCTTCGCTTCCAAAATGTTGATCTTTTACTCCCTGGATTTATTTTATTCCAGTAACTTTTCTTGATCCCGGTTCTTGTTTTCAACTTTTTCCGTTAAAGAGACTATTTTTTCTGTTAATCTAAATTCTAAAACACAGAAATCCAGGCCTGTGAGCTGATTATAGTAAAATACGACCTTTTAGGAAAAAGGCGTAAAAGCGGCAAGTATTAAGTGTCGTTTTAGGAAAACGAAGCACTAATGACCCTTAGGTGAAAAAGTTCGTTGCCCAAGGAGGCAAGTGTGTTGTGTAAGAAATGATTAAGTGTTTGAGATTATGATTATCAAGAAAGAAAATAGAAAAGGATGACGGTTACGATTATGAATTAAACTAAGACGAAAAGTCGTGCACGTAAAACCGTAAAATATGACGAAATTTTAAAATTAACCTACAAATTCCTAGAAAATTGCAATAAATCCAAAAAAATGTAATTAGAGTTTACAAAAAATCAAAAATCACTCAAACCTTTTATTTAATTAAATAATGATTTTTTTATGCTAATTAAAGTCCAAAAAATCAATTTAATTAACAAAAAGCCCAAAATGAGATTTTTCACTTTCTAAACCTCTAAAATGACTTAAAAGATTAAAAGCTATTTTTAGAAATTTTAAAATTAATTAAAACTATTTAAAAATGATTAAAAACTATAAAATCTTAAAATAATTCTAGATATTAATTAAACGCCACTTAAATTAATCTAAAAATTTTAAAATTCCTAACTTAATGTATTTGAACTAGGAAAAATGAAAAACTTGCAAAAATATAAAATTTAATTTTTAATAAAATAATAATAAAATAATATTAAAAATCTAAAATTTATAAAGAATTCTAAAAAGTTGCAAACTAGTTTATTTTAACCTAATAAACACAGAAATGAACTTGAAATTACAAAATACCCCTATTGGGCCTTCAAATAGGCTGAAATGAAAAACAACCCACCAAATTGGGCTTTTTGGCCCAATAAGTAAAAAGTTGTCCAAATAAGCCCAAAATCACCTTCTTGACTCAAAATTTGATTTTAAGCACAAAAGTCTAAAGGCCCAAAAGCTAAAAATGAGCTTATCACAGCTTAATTGTCAACAACTTATTCTTAATGGGCTTTTTGGCCCATTAAGCCATAAGCTAATGCCATAAGCTCTAATTTGACACACAAGCTTCTTTGGGATACTAAAGAGATATGTGAAAAGAAATTTTGAAAAAGCCCAAGAAATAAGCCTGAAATAAGCAAAATCTCTCTACAGAAAACGACAAAATAGTCATTTTTGAGTTCTAGGCCACCTCAAGTGCTGATTCAAGTTGCAAAAGGTTTTAAATGACTTAATTAAGCAAAATCAACAAAAAGTTTTCAAATAAGCACAAAGAATAAGATGGAATAAGCAAATAAGCACTTATGAAAAAGTCAAGTCAATTGGTTTTCTAGTCAAACCTAAAAGTCAAACCCTAATATGCTCCAGATTAGTTCAATGGGTCAAATAAGGAAGATTGATTACAAAAAATAAGTTGTTACAAGTCTGGATAAGCTAAAATGACTTATGAATAAGCTGATTAAGAATTACCAATAACAGTGGCTAGTTTTGGGTGCCCAGCAGTGGGAAAAGTTGCCACTGCTTGACTTCTTTGACTTTTTGTCATATATGGATTTTTGTTGGATTCAAGCCACACAAAGGTACCCTTATAACCAGTGGGTTATAAGGAGTAAATAGCAATCACAAAATCACAAAAACAACAGGCCAAATGATACAATTAATTCAATCTTTGCCCAGATATCACACAGACATGAACAATAAGCAGATTTCAACAAATAAGCAGTTTTAGCAAGAGTAAGCCAACCAAATTGAACCAAAAGCACATAACAGCTATAATAAATTCAAATGAACATAAATCAACTGGTTTCATGCATTGATTCAAGGTTTAGAACAAGATTCAAGCTATAAAAGTTACCGATGAACAATGAACAAGCAGATTATGAACTTTGCTGATATACTTGACCACAAGATCAAATTCAAACCCTCAAATCTTTCACACAGGTTATATAAACTTTGTTTAAACACTTGTTAGCCCTAAACATGCATACAATCTAGGTGTTTCCAAAATCTTACGTCAAAACAGGCACAATCAAACAAGTTATAGCACAATCAAGAAATTGATGTTTAAAGGATCAAGACTTGCATATATCAGCACAATATCACTTGTATAGCAGATACCAACACTTTACAAACACAAATCCAAACTCAAAATCAAACAAGCACCTTAAATCAGTAAACCCAAACACCCCTTTCACTTTTTAAATCCAAATTTAACAAAGAAAATGTGTGATTCAGTTTTACCCAAGCCTAATCTAGCATCATAACATCAATATCATGCAGTATTAAGCAGATTTAAGCCACAAGAACACCTCTTATAACAACAGAACACAAATTCACAAAATATCACTTTTTCAACTGATTTTTGGGAAAAGAGACTCAAACCTCATGAATGTACATCCACACTCACGAATTTTTGAGCTGATGTGTCTAGCTAAACAAGACACAAGCTTCTAATAACACCTGCTAAGATTCAACAAGGTTAAAGGCACAATTCATATAAAATAGAAAAATGGAAAATAAAAGCTTGATTAATGCAACCTTGTTCCCACTCCTTGATTAACCCAAACCATAAGCTTACAACACCTTGATAATCTTCTTATTAGGGTGCTATAATCACTTGCAATCCAAAAATTCCAAGGGCTTGAACCAAGAACTTAGCAAAATATCAAGTTTTGGAAAATTATGCAATTTCTTGCACAATGTTTAAAAACAGGTTTTAGAACTTAACAATCACAATCATATAACATAAACAAGCAAAGATTAAGGTTGGCACTTGGATTTCTTCAACAATATCAAACATTTTTCATAAACTGAAAGAAGGATTTACAGATTTGTGAATAAAGGAAAAACCATGAGCAAATGTAAATGTTGCAGCCTGATGAGACTGCTTTTATACATAGTCTCATCGTCCAAAAAGGGCTTAAAATGCATTAAATATCATCAAAATACCCATATATATGCTTGTGTTTGTTGCTTGTGTATTTTAGGTACGGATATTGAGAAAATGACAAAAGATCACAAGAATCATACAAAAACGAACACGGGAAACGAAGTCGCACACTGAACCAAGCCCTAATGAAGAAATTCCCAAGACAAACCCTTGAAGACTTGAAGAATTATGAAGAAGGGTCCTCCAATATGGAAGAATTGACACTTTATACCCTTGTATCTTCATAATTACAAGTTTGGTCCCTAAAGTTTGTCAATATTGAAAAAAGGGCCCTCCACTTTGAAGAATTGGCAATTTTAGCCCCTCAACAAAGATAAAATGTCAATATTTATCCTCCTCAAAGTCAAACATACCAAGAAGGACTCCAAGTTACAAGAATTACAAGTATGGTCCTTTGAAAATATCAAAATTACCAAAAGATCCCTTGACTTTGAAGATTTGGCAAAAATGGTCCCTCATCAAACATGATTTGGCAATTTCAGTCCTCCAAAATGTCAATCATACAAGTTTAGACCATTACCCTTGAAGAAAATACCAAATCAGTCCTTCAAAAATCACAAATTGGCAAGAAATACCCCTGAAATCATTTTACAAAACTTTTTGGGGCAAAAGTGTGAAAAAGGAAAAGTTGTTATGAAGGATTTAGGCGTTGACAAGTTTTTAAACTGAAATGACAAAGAGAAGAGAGTAAAGGGGTGTAACCTGGCAGACACAATTCTTACCTAGACCAGTAGTGGGGTGACACGTGTCCCACTACCACTCCACAACCAATCAAAACCCACCAATGTTCCATATCACCCTCCACTCACCCGGATATTAATTAATTAACTTTTCAAATGTTAATTAATAAATAAAAACACGCGTTAAACATGTTTTAAACCCAAAACAAAGATCAAAAACCTGTTCTTGAAGTTCATAATCTAAATTGGGGATTTTTTATTTGCTATGAATTAAAGGTTAATCTGCTCCAGAATGATGATTAACCATCCCTTAATCATAACCAAACTCTTAAATAACTTGCCACATCACCCCATTTGTCTCCTTGTGACTCCCCTGCTACACCATTGAGCAAGAAGACAAAACAGTAACATGGATCCAACGTCCCACAACAAAGCTTGAAAGTTAATCTTGATACAAACCCTTTGATCAACTTTCTCCTTGCCAGCTACCACAAAACAACAAAATGCAGTCACATGATTCACAAGAGTTCAAAATATTCAAAGGGCAATTTGGGGACTTCATCAAGCTTAGGGTTACGTTTTTATGCACTTAGTAGTTCATTGTATGCCTATATAAAGGCCTTAGTTCATTTCATGTAAACTTGCTCTTGAATTTTCAGTTGTTCACTTTTCTGTAAATCTCATATTCATATCAATGAAATGTGTTGGAAATTGTTGAAGAAATCTCAAGTGCCACTCTTATAATCTGTTTGTCATTGTTCTTTGTTCATTATTCTTGAATCAAAAACCTGTTTTCAAAAGGAGTGTGCAAAAGTTTGCACATTTTCCACTTTTCTTGATATTTTGCTAAGTTCTTGTTCAAACCTTGGAATTCTTGGGCTATAGGGCTGATCATAGCATCCTGATATTGTGTTATCAAGGTGTGGTGAAGCTTATAACTTGGGGACAATCAAGTGTGGGGTAACAAGGTTGCATTAATCAATGATTTTTACTTTTTCTGATTTTCATATTGTGCTCTTAACCTTGTTGATTCTTAGCAGGGTTGTTTGTGGAAGCTTTGTACTTGTTCTTGCTAGTACATAAGCTCTAACATTCGTGGGTGTGGATGTACATCCATGAGGTTTGTCTTAAAACCTTGAAAATCTGATAAATTTTGGATTTTTGGTGGATTGGTGCTCTACTTGTGTTCTTGTTGTTTTCTTGGCTTGAATCTGCTTAATCTTGCATGATAATGTTGTTAGTATGCTAGATTAATCATTTGGTAAACTGAATGACACTTATACTTGTTTAGTTTTTGGATTAAAAAGATAAAGGGGTGTTTGGGATTACCTGTTTGAGTTTATAATTGGTTATTGTGTTGTTAGAAGGTTGTATTTGTGCTTGGTATCTGATATATGCTTGGTTGAGAGTTGTTTGCTGCAAGTTTTTGAGTTTGAAACCTTGAATCATACATTGTGCTATATCTAAGTGATTTTAACTGTTTTTGACCTAAGATTTTAGGAAAACCTAGAGTTTATGCATGCTTAGGATTAAAAGTTGTTAAAACATCATTAATATAACATAAGTGATAGATTTGAGTGGTTGAATCTGGCTTGTTGGTCAATTGCATCAGCAGAGTATAAAACTGTATGTGTTAGTGTTCATCAGTAACTTAAGGTGTTTGAATCTTGCTTAATACTTTGAATCATTGCATGAAACCTGCTTAGACTTGTTCATTTGAGTTTATAATAGCTTGTGTATGCATTTGGTTAAGTTTGACTGGCTGAATATTGCTAAAAGTGCTTATTGAACCTAATCTGCTTACTTGTTCATGTCTGTGTCATATCTGGTGCTTAATTGATTAAACTGTACTAATTGGGTGATTGTGTTTGTGATTTTTTTGATTGTTATTGACTCCTCTTGGTCCACTGATCAATTGGGTGCCTTTGTGAAACTTGAATCTCCAAAAAATTCACTAAAGACAAAAAAGTCAACAAGTCAAGCAGTGGAAAAATTTTTCACTGCTCAACACCCAAAACTAGCCCCTACTAGTGCAATTTTTCAGTTTGCTTATCAATAAGCTGTATTTGCTTATCCGGACCTGCAACAACTTATTTTTTGTGATAGATCTTCATTATTTGACCCATTTGATTGAACTGGAGCTTATTGGACTTTGACTTTGACTTTTTGCTAGAAAACCAACTTATTTGACTTTTTCATAAGTGCTTATTTGCTTTTTCCAGCTTATTGAGTCAGCTTATTGAGTCAACTTATTTGAAAACTTTTTGTTGATTTAGCTTAGTTAAGTCATTTAAAAGCTTTTGCAATTTGAATCAGCTCTTGGGATAGCGTAGAACTCAAAAACGACTATTTTGTCGTTTTTTTTAGATTGCTTTTTGCATTTTCAGGCTTATTCCTTTGGCTTATTTCAAGTTTCTTTTTACAGAAGTCTTATTTAGCTCAAAAGAAGCTTGTGTGTCTAATTTGAGCTTATGGCATTAGCTTATAGCTTAATGGGCCAAAAAGCCCATTAAGAATAAGCTGTTTGGTATAAGCTTGCTTATTTTACATTTTCAGCTTTTGGGCCTTTGGAAAAAGTTGTTCAGAATCAAATTTTGAGTCAAGTAGTGCTTTTTTGGGCCAGTTTTTCATTTTGGGCTCAATTTGGCCCATTAAGGAGTCTGTTTTGGGTTTAGCCTATTTTCTAGGCCCATTAAGGGTATTTAGGTAATTTCAAGTTCATTTCTGAGTTATTTAGGTTAAAATTAGCTAGTTTGCAATTTTTTAGAATTTTTTAGGATTTTTGGATTTTTATTAACATTTTAAAATTATTTTATTATTAAAAATTAAAAGTCTGATTTTCTAAGTTTTTATATTTTTCCTAGATTCTAGACACTTAATTAGTAATTTTACAACTTTCTAAATATTTTTAGGGTCTTTCAATTATTTTCTAGAATTATTTTAAGTTTTTATAGCTTTTAATAGTTTTTAATTGTTTAAAAATAGTTTTTGGTGGTTTTAAAATTTTGAAAAATACTTTTAGCTTAATTAGGTTATTTTAAAGGTTTACAAACCTTAAGATCTTGATTTGGACTTTTTATTAGTTAATATTGATTTTTAGGGCTTTAATTAGCATTAAAAGTTAATATTTTATTAATTAAAAGGTTTTAGCAAGTTTGGATTTTTTTGTAAACCCTCAGAATATTTTACTGGATTTTTAGTGATTTTTAGGAATTTTTAGGATAAATTTTTAATTTTGGTGCTTTTTACGGTTTTACGTGTATGACCTTTTCGTCTTAGTGTAATCCGTCATCGTAACCGTCATTCTCTTCTTATCCTATTTCTATTTTCTTTCTCATAATCATATAATCACAAAGTTAATCATTTAATTACACACACACCAAGCCTCCTTGAGAACGATCCCCACTTTGGGTCATAACTTGTGATTTTCCTAAGTCACTTGTTAACGCTTTCCCTATTTACATCCTTTTCCTAAAGGTGTGTAAAAACACTACATCACAGCCCTATGCCTTTATATAGGCTACAATGATTCTAAGAAAGCTGAAAAATGTAAAAACCATAATGCTTGATCTTCCAATTTTTCCCCTTCAGTTTGAATTTATCTTGAACATGTGAAGTGTTGTTGGACGTTTGTGAGGGTGTAAAAAGCATGCCAATTGATCAAAGGGCTCATATCAAGCTTAAGTTGTAAGCTGGAATGTGGGTGGTAGATTCCCTGCATGTTTTTGGCTTTTTCCCCAAAAACGTGTGCATGAGGTTCAACATGTGTGCTGCTGGTTGGTGATGTGGCAAGTTTAGATGTTGGGTTATGATTAGAACCACCCTAATCACAATTCTGGACAAGATGATGGCTTAATTTTAGTTTTAAAAAAAGTACCCAATTCGTGTTCATAAGTGAATAGTTGAGGTTTTAATCTGGTATAGGATTTAAATAAGTTGTGTAGCGCGTTTATTTAACTAATAAGTTAAATTAGTTAATAAAAGCTGAGTGGGATTGTGACATGGAACTTTGGTGGGCTGTGATTGGCTAGGATGTGTGAGTGGGGCACGTGTCACCATGACACTGGTTAAGGTAAGTTTGATGTTTTGGCAGTAATTACCCCATTCTTCCATACTTCTTTCACTTTGGTTTAAATAGCACAAAACTGATTTTCCATTTGTAATAAAGTTTGGTTTTTTCTATTTTGGCCACCAAACTTTTTCCAAAATGTTTTAAAGGGTATTTCTTGCCATGTTTTGATATTTGAAGGGCTGATTTTGGCATATCTTCATTCTTCAAGATCTTGACTTGTTTGTTGACTTCTTGGAGGACTAATATTGGCAAGGCTTCATTTTTAGGGACCATTCTTGCTAATTCTTCAAAATGGAGGGCCCTTCTTGTAATTTTGACAAACTTTAAGGGCCAATCTTGTAATTATGAATAAACAAGGGTTTAAAGTGTCAATTATTCAATATTGGAGGACCCTTCTTGTACAATCTTCAAATCTTCAAGGGTTATTCTTGGAAAATCAACTCGAGGGCTTGGTTCATTGTGCGGCTTCGTTTCCCGTGTTCATTTTTGCTTGTTTCTTGTGATCTTTTGCCATTTTCTCAATATCCGTACCTAAAATACACATGTAACAAACACAAGCATATATTTGGCATATTTCATGATATTTAATGCATTTTAAGCCCATTTTTGATGATGAGACTATGTATAAAAGCAGTCTCATCATAAGCCTCCACCACAAAAATCTCAACTTGGTGTTGTTGCTTCAAGAGCTGTTAAATGAAACCTCGTCAGGATGGAAACTCGATCAAACATAAATATTTCTGTAGAGGAAGCACAAGTAGTGGTGTTTTTGGTTTGTTGAGATATGTATGTGCTTAACACTTTGGATGGTGGCCTTGATAGCATCCGCTTTTATACATATATAATGTTTGAAGTTGTCATAATCAGATATGCGAGAGTGTGAAGTTCTGGTAATTTCTGTTCATTTAAGAAATGACAGTTGAACTAAGAAAAAAGGCCTTGACGTCATATGAACTGTAACACCCCACTTGGATAAGTGGTCCGTTATGTGTATTTATGGCGTGTCATTAAAGCATAAGGTAAATGTCCTAAAAACATTAACTGACCATAAAGGAAATACCGGAATCAAAACATCGGTAATCCAAACATAAGCTCAAAACATGAAATTAAATACTGAAGGAAAGGACTAAACCATGTCCAAATAAGCAGAATAATGTAGGAAGTGCATAAAGTAAGAAGTCTGGATAGCTTCCATCCAAATGCACATGCTCTCAGAATCTTAAGAGTGTCCTGGTTTACCTGCTGTTAGAACATAAAAGAACTACGGCTGAGCATAACGCCTAGTGAACGGATATAAAGCATGATAAGAAATACTAGAATGAATCATATGATAAAATACTAAAGCTGTAAGACTGATAAGTAAATATAGTGGAAAGCTGTGTATAATCTGAGAAGTCTGATTTATAAAAAAATAAAGCTGAATTATTAACTGTTAAATCTGAAAACATGCATTTACTGTATTTTAATTGCCAAGAGCTTATATAGGTCATTTGCTGTAACAATTGTTGCATGAATAACTGGAGGGGTGACCTCTTCATGCTGTAGAGGGGTGACCTCTAAATAATGTGCTGGGTGGAGGGATCAATTCCAATGTAAAGGATGTAGAGCACACACCACATTCACCTAATAACTATAAACTGATAGCCTAGGATGCATCCATACGCCCCACTAATAATACTGATAAAATGGCCAAGCTGAGCTGAGTGGAACGCTGCGGGATATCACTCTCCCACAGGTGATTCATGACACCGGTGCCTCAAGTGTCATAGTTACGGTACCTCCGTAACTAGTACTACTGACTGGTCATGCTTGTATATAAAGCTCAGGCAATATCTTAATTACTAAAATAATTTTAGATTATTTATAACATGTACTGGGGAAAACATTTGGCTGCTGTTGATGCAAAAGTTGGGTGATCCTTGCTAGACCCGAATTAGGCTTAATTCTGGTTGGCTGGGCTCCGGATCCTGCACCAAGTGAACTGTATGGTTGGGATCCTGCACACTAAACAGCACGCGTTAGACTTACTGTGGGAATGTTCCCACGATTAGACTCCGGCGTGAGAGTAAGTATCGGTTTAGGGTTTATAAGAATCGAGTGAGTTGAGGGTATAGTGCGTAATACCTTTGTGGAACCCTTGGGGTTCCTTTTATAGGCATTGAAACCCTAATGGGCTGTCACTGATACTTCGGCCCCAAGGAAAGGATAAGCACCAGAATTAGATTGATTGTTATCTTCTAAATATGGTGAGTGAATATCCTCTTTATTGGGGCAAATCCTAATCATAGACAGAATATGATTCTGTCTAACCCTGTACCGGCCATGCCGGGCCGTGGGCCGCACACATGTGTGCGGTTACTGTTCATCCAAGCCCATAAGCTCAAATGACATTATTCCCACCCATCTGTGATGGGCTGGATACGGGTAGTACCCGTGGGCCGGGTTCCTGACCCGGCTGGGGACTATACGTCATCATGTCCCCCCAGTCTAGTTGTTACAGCCGTAGGCGTAACCTCTAGACTATCAAGATGCTCCCCGGACGTACCAAGAAAGACCTAGGGAATGATAGATATGTGAGATTTTGTTTTGGCCGCACGTGGCTGCCCGTCTAGGAATGTTATTCCAATAGAACCTCAGCCGCACGTAACGGCCGAGACAAATTAAATGTAGCATTGAATACTGTCGTACGTAAGACCGCATATCCCGACACAAGAATAAATGTATTAATGGTAATCAACTGGCAGCCGCACTTCTGCAAAAGTGCACCATTAATGCCCACCATCGAGCCACGTAAAACTGCTAAGAAGTGACCCGTGGGTCCCTTCTGACATTGCAGAAGTGTCAGAAATCCCATCCGTTGGATAGGCGTAGTGGCCTACACGTGTCAAACATCCACCTTACCTTGGAAACCGAGGCAACCCTATATAAGAGTTGGTGTGTGTGTTTGTTACACACACAATTCATACTCTTTTCCGCCATTGTTATCTCCAAGCTCCATCCTCCAAACTTTTGCCTTCTATTCCACAGATTTCCTCCGCTGCAGGTTAGATCATCACGCCTTACAAACCCTTTTTATAAAACATGGTAAAGGACAACCCACTTATCACGGATGTCCTGAACGTGATGTCGGCGAAAAAATACATAGACTTTTTGTCGAAGTATTACATTCCCGAAAGCGTACACCCCACCTATCCAGGTGAAGGTGAGGCAATTACGGATGCACCAAAGGGGAAGATAGGCGTGTACACGCGCCTATTTGACTCGGCCAACTACCGTATCCCCTTGTCCAAATTCTTAGTAGATCTGCTTTTATATTATGACTTCCACATAAACCAGCTTCACTGCATAGGGGCGTGTAAAATCAACCAGTTTGAAATTACATGCCATACATGCAACGTAACCCCGACCGTGAACCTATTTAGGGCGTTTTACTCCCCCCAACTAGTGAATGGGTGGTTATCGTTTAAAAAAGATCCGGGAATGCCCCCATGACGTATAGGAAGCCCTTAGACTCCCTTAAGAACTGGTACGACCATTACTTTTTTGTGGATGAAAATGTATTCCCCACTCCCTTCGTCCTTAAAACTAGGGTACCCAAAGATTCTCCGCCTAAATCCAAAGACTATAGCAGCAGAGACCTGAAAATATTAGACACCCACCGCACAGAATTCCATAAGGGGTTGCCGGAACATTTTCTGTGCTTAGTAGGATTAAGCCGCCGTTATTATGGGAGGGAGAACTTATATCCGTGCTTTCTGACGGAGCGTGGACAGGGTAGGTGTACGTTATACTTTGTAAATGTGATAAACGTTCATTTGTATTGCAGAACCGTACTAACCCGTGCATTTATAAATGTCCGCAGAAATGAACCTACACGGATTATTGCGCCAGGGCGACCCAATGAAGGTGCCTGAAGGGTTCCGCCCTTTGAAGGAGAATGAACTCCCCCTTCTCGATGCGACCGCAGACCGTACCATTCCACTCGAAGAAACGTCCGAGCAAAGATCAGATGAAGAGGAGCCTATCATTGAGAAATCCCCATTGGACTTCCATAATGAAGATGGTGGAGAGCTGCTGTTGGAGGGAACCGCGACGCACCAGGAAGATGAAAGTGATTTCCTCAACCTTTAGGACGAAAACATCACTCAAGCTTCTGGGTCCGCCCAGCCCACATCCAGAAAGAGAAAGACCACCAGGAGGGTGGCAAAGACGATAGGGGATGAGGCAGGGGCCTCGAATGCTCCCCCAAAGAAACTGAGGAAAGACCATCCGCAGTACCAGGAGGGAAGTGGTACTGCGACGGCCCAGGCCAACCCTATCCCGCACATGGATGAGCAAGTCTGGCGAGCTACCCCTGTGAGTGCCGTAGCTCCTACCGTCCCAGAACCTGTGACTGGTACCCCGTAAGCACCCCTCGTATGTCAGTCTTGTCATTTTGCTTGTTAAATATAGAATGCCTAAACAAAAGTTGCAATGTCAATAACAGGGCAGATCCGTCGACTGTAGCTCAAGAGGAAGAGGTGGAGAGGAATCCATCCCCCGCAATATCAAACAGGCCCCCATCCCCTGCTACGACACACGCCGAGGAGCCACTCCCCTAAGGACCAGAAAATAGCCTGCGCCTAGCATGGAATTTCTCTAGTTTAACAAGGTTGGAGGCGGAATCTGAGTGTTCGGAATTTATCGAGCATATTACCCCTCCAGCCCTTGCACAAGACTTAGACGGGCTGGATCATGAATCCCAGCTGGAGCAGTTTGATGTGTCATCCGCTCATCAAGTGACGGTGGGTGCCGCTCTAAGACGCCGCCTGATCAAGGCCCTGGCGAATGTGAAGCGGGCAGACAAAAGGATAGCTCGTCGAGAGGCAATGGTTGTGAAGAATGAGAAGACCATTGCGTTATTGCAAACGGCGCTGGTGACGGCCGAGGCTACAGTGAAAGAGCAAGCTCATCATGCCGACAACCGAGAAAAACGCATCGCCGAGCTCGAGGCCCTTGTAGCCACATCGAACGAGAAGGTATGCTTTCAAAAATATTATACATATATTTTTCCTCGATTTTTTATTTGGCCCAAGAAAAAACATATTATCCTTGTGATAACTCGAAGTTCCATATGCAGGTGTCCGCGGCCGAAGCCTCTACCAAGGCCGTAACCATACAAGCCTTCAACATCGCCCAGGAGCGCGATGCGCTGAAGAATGAGCTAACACAAGTGCGGACCAAGTTGGAAGAGCAAGCTGCAACGGCTGAGGAGGAGCTGAGCAAGATGGCCACAAGCTGTGCTGAAAGAATGTGTCCTCCGCTGCTATCTGCCATAGCTGGACGCAGGTGGATGATTGGACAAGGAATGCGCCTTGCCGTAAGCAAGGCCATGGAAGCTCCGCACCTGCTGCAAGCATTCGCCGGGGTCGTGTCAGATGGAATCGACCGTGGTAGGCATGAGGGTTTGGTCCAGGCTGCGGAATTGATAGGTAAGAACGAAGATATTATGCAGCATCCCTACCATAACCCTGCAGCTGCGGACAAGATGACCGCGTCAATGGATGCACTGGCGGAAATCCAACACCCTCTTCTGGATGAACTCGAGGCGCTTAAGGATGCTCCGAACGAGATGGTAATGTCCAAGCTCACTGCGGATCCCATCCAATTGACCTTGCCTACTTACGACTCCGTATCGAAAGTGATGAAAGGTGAAAAGCTGCTTGCTGAGGCATTGGATGCGACTGTGATCAAGGCGCAGGATGGAAAGGACGCTCGCGGAGAGGCCCTCCGTGCTCTGATCGAAGAAGGAAAGAAAGACGTAGGGGAATTCCTACCTCCCTTGTAATTTATCTTGTAAACATTTGTAGCTTTTATTCGTCCGTGCATGTACACGGCTAAGACTGATGTGGTAGATAACTGTCTTTTGTTTGTAAGTCCGTGATAACCACGACCATTTTGTTATGATTTGGAAACTTGTGTATTTTTATTTTGTTAAATATCGATTACTGATACTGCATGACATGTCACGTCTTACCCAAAAGAGAAAATACATTCAAGTCTATAATTTACTAGACATGCGACGTGCGTCTTTATTATGCAAAGCACTACGTGAGTACGGCATACGGAAAATTATCACAACATCTTGTGAGTAAGGTGTCTAGTAAGGATACATGATCCGCGCCGCTGGGGTTGCATCCCTCTTACGCGGCAAATTGAATTAGTAGGTTCACTTAATCCTCTTACCCCGCCTAGAAGCGTATAGTACATGTACGGTGATTGAATGAATGCATATGAATGAGACATGGCATATTATAATAATAACTAAAATTCATATGACTAACAAAATCCTAAGAAATAATTTGCACAAAACAAGCCGTGGAGTTAGCTAGGCACCACGACATTTTATTAGAACGTTTACATTTTTTGTTTGAACAAGAATGATAAGTCCTAAAGAACAAAAAAGGAACCTAGAAAAAACATAAGAAACAAAACAGATAGAGTGCATGGATCTTCATTAAAGCCACATATAGCGAAGTACCCATGCGGAAGCCGTAGCTTTCAAAGATAGCACCTTTTGAGATTGGAGATGTTCCATGTGCGTTCCAGATCGCAGCCATCCATGTCACGTAACTTGTACGCGCCTCGTCCTAAGGCTTCCGTGACCTCATACGGTCCTTCCCACTTAGGGCCCATCTTTCCTGTATTCTCCGCTCGACTTGCTTCGTTAGCACGATAGACATAATCTCCCGGTCGAAAAGAAACACCTTTAACCTTGGCGTCATAATAAGCCTTCATTTTTAGCCTTGGACTTAGCCTCATTAATGGCTGCTATCTCCCTTTTTTCTGCCAACAAATCCAGGTTGATTCGCAGTTGCTCGTCGTTCGTGACGACATTAACCTCCGCCGTGCGGATGGTAGGCATCCGATTTCTGCTGGTATAACAGCTTCAGTGCCGTAGGCCAATGCAAATGGAGTGTCTCCGTTGGCTGTTTTGATCATAGTCCTATGCGCCCATAGAACATGTGGTAGCTCATCCACCCATTTGGCACTTCGTTCCTCCAGACGTGCCTTGATGCCGTTTCCCAAGCTTCTATTTGCTCGTTCCACAAGGCCATTTGTCTGGGGGTGCTTAACAGACGCGAAGCGCCGTTTGATATTCAATGATGCGCACCAGTCCTTGAATGGATTATCCGCGAACTGTTTACCGTTGTCCGAGATGATTTCTCCTGGTAAGCCAAAACGACACACAATGTTCTCCCAAACAAACTTTTTAACTTGTTTGCCTGTAATGGATTTGACGGCCTTGGCCTTTATCCATCGTGTGAAGTAGTCCATCGCGACAATCAAGAACTTAACTCCCCCTGCAGCTACAGGAAATGGTCCTGCGATGTCGATTCCCCACTTATAGAATGGCCATGGGGATGTAATAGGTGTAAGCTCCTGCTGCGGATGTCGCGGTACTGGTCTATGCACTTGGCAATCACTACACTTGCGAATCATGTCGCGCGCGTCCCTGTGCATGGTAGGCCAATAATATCCTGTTCATAAGGCTCGAGCTACCACGGATCGCGGACCTGCGTGCATGCCACATAACCCTTCATGTATTTCACTGATCACATAAGTAGCCTGACGTGGTCCAACACACCGCAACCACGGCTGCAAGAAAGAGCGCTTATAAAGGATACCTTCTCGAAGTTCGAAGTGCTGCGACTTCCTTCTGATGCGCCGCGCCGCTTTTTCATCGTCCGGAAGGGTTTCACTAGTCAAATAGTTGATGATCGGGGTCATCCATGTAGGTCCATCCTCTTCAACTATAGTAGCGACCTCCCCTCCTGTTATATACTTCTCCTTGAGTATTTCCACCAAGACTTGCTTGGACAAGTGGGCGAAGCTTGTGGATGCGATCTTGCTAAGAGCGTCCGCCTTCTTGTTCTCACCTCTTGGTACCTGCTTGATAGAAAACCTACTGAAAGTCGCGATGAGTGACTTGACTTTCTCCAAGTATCGGACCATGTTATCCTCCTTAGCCACATATCCACCTAGAATGTGGTTCGCGACAAGTCGTGAGTCCACGTAGGCCTCAAGGTTACGGACTCCCATTCTAGCGGCGATTTTTAAACCCGCAATTAATGCTTCATATTCCGCCTCGTTGTTGGTGGCTGTGAACTCAAAGCGGAGGGCGTACGTAAAATCTATTCCTGCCGGATTTGTGAGGATGAGACCAGCTCCTGACCCATCCGTACACGAAGATCCGTCCGTAAATAACACCCATGGTTCTGTTGGAGTCTCGTCTTGTTTTACGATTGGTCCTTCCTCATCCGGTTTCTCTATCAAGAAATCTGCCAAGATGTGGCCTTTAACAGCCGTCCTTGGCCTATAAGATATATTATGCTCCCCCAATAGAATGCTCCACTTTTGTAGCCTTCCTGCCACATCCGGTCTAGAGATGACTTGCTTTATTGGTTGGTCAGTAATGACTACAATTGGGTGCGCCTGAAAGTATCGGCGCAACCGCTTTGTAGCAAACACTAGTGCCAAAACCAATTTTTCCATAGAGGAGTAATTCAACTCCGGCCCTTGTAATGTTCTACTTATGAAGTAGATCGGAGTTTGTACCGTATCCCTATCCGTCATGAGTACCGCACTTATTGCTCCATGTGTGGCTGAGAGATACATAATGAGTTCCTCCTTTGGCCGGGGAGCTACTAGCATAGGGAGAGATGCAAGGTGCTGCTTGAGTTGGCCAAAGGCTTCCTCGGCTTCCTTTGTCCACCGGAAGTCTCCCTTCCTAATGCACTTCTTGAGTGTCTTAAATAGGGGTAATGACTTCTCTGCGGACTTTGATAGGAACCTATTTAGCCCGGCCAGCTTCCCATTTAAGGATTGCACCTCCTTCCGTGTCTGAGGGGATGGCAGCTGTATTACTGCGTCCGTTTTCTCTGGGCAAGGTTTGATGCCATTTGGATCAATCATATATCCAAGGAACATTCCCTCCGTTGCCCCAAACGTGCATTTCTTTGGATTTAGTTTCATATTAATCCTCCTCAGTGTGTCGAATGTCTCTTGGACATCCCGGAGAAGTGCATCCTCCGTATGACTTTTTATGACTAAGTCATCCACATAGACTTCCAGGTTGCGGCCTATCTGTGAGTCAAAGGCTTTGTCCACAAGCCGCTGGTATGTAGCGCCGGCGTTGTTTAGTCCAAACGGCATTTTCGTATAATAATATACGCCTTGACTAGTATGGAACGCCGTTTCTCTGCGTCCTCCTCCACCATCTGGATCTGGTGGTATCCTTTATATGCGTCCAGGAAGCACTTAAAGGGATATCCACATAGAGATTCCACCTTCCAGTCAATCTCCGGTAACGGGTAGCAATCCTGTGGACAGGCTTTGTTCAGATCCGTGAAATCTACACACATGCGCCAGCTTCCGTCATGTTTTTTGACCATGACTGGATTGGATAACCACTCGTGGTAGTATACCTCGCGCATGATACCCGCGTCCACTAGCTTCCGTACTTCATCCAGTATCACTCGGCTGCGTTCAGGTGCCTGGCCGCGCTTCTTTTGATTGACGGGTTGATACCCCTGGCGGATCTGGAGCTTATGTTCTGCTATCGCGCGTGGAACGACTGTCATGTGCTTTGGCTCCCATGCGAATATGTCTAAATTTGCACTTAAAAGAGAGCACATGGCCCTTTTGCCGCTATCCGAGAGCGTCCCCCCTATGGATACCTCCTGTTCCGGATAGTCAGGATGGATTGCCACCCTCCAATTGGGAGGCGGTGATCCATCCTTGGGTGGAACAGGTGGAGCCGGTGTTGTCACGGTATGACACTCGGATGCTGGTACGATTGTGTTGTAAATGGTGACGATTCCTCCCTCTACAGGGAACTTGATCATTCCGTGTGCCGTGGAGGGTACCGCCCGTATAGCCAGAATACCTGGTCTGCCTATGATCCCATTGTACGGAGAATGTGAGCGTATCACCATGAAGTTCATCCACACAGTAGTGGAGTGTTCCTCATTCCCAATGGTTACAAGCAGACGCAGTTGCCCTATCGGCCAGATGGTGTCTCCACTAAAACCAGTGAGCGGCGCCGTGGCCGGTACCAATTGGCTTCTTATTTCTGGCCGTAACTGCACAAAACAGTGTTCGTACAGTACTTCTGCTGATGACCCTTCATCCACATACATGCGACGAACATTATGTGTTCCAATGCTTATCTCAATAGTGAGAGGCGCATCAATCACATCGCTTGCTGTGATGGGAGGGAATGAGATTTCCCTGCCGCGTGAAATTTTTGGCCAATTTTCTGCCTCGTGCGGCGTTATCTGGATTGGATCATGTATATGGTCGAAGGTTTGTCCTTTTGGGGATCCTTCTTGTCATACTTCTTGTTGTCTTTTCCATCCTTCCAATCCTTAACCAAATGCTTGAGTTTACCTGATTTGATCAGTGACTCAATGTGCTTCTTGAGCTGGATACACTCCTCCGTGCCATGGCCTTTGTCATTATGGAACTCGCAGAAACGTTTTCCTTGACGACGGTCCGGCGGAGTTGTCATTGGGGGAGGCCTCGGAAAATTTGCCCCTTCCGTCAGCAAGATCTCCCGGTAGGACATCTTTAGGGGGGTAAACTTATCGTCCGGCCATCCTCCTTTGTTTTGGCTCTTGTAGTCTGAGCCCCTACTATTGTTCTGATTGCTTTGACCGCCCGACTGTCTCCGAGACTGGTCGTTTGATCGGAAGCCGTTTCCTTTTGAAGGGTAAGCCACGTCAACCGCTGTTTCTCCTTCTATGAAGTTTCTGACCCTTTCCATGAGATCATCATACTTCTCCGGACGCTTGTCATTGAGACGCCTGATTAATTCCCTATCTGTTATGGCGTGCATGTAGTCGGAGATTTTCAGGAGTTCCGGCATTGTCTTTGTGCGTGTGCACTCGTCGTTGAAGCGTTCAGTGAAGGCTTCTGTAGACTCCCCCGACCGTTGCTTGACAGTTGCCAATGAGACCGGATCCCTTTTATACTTCTTCCACTGAGTATAATTATTCTTGAACGCGGTGCGTAGTTCCGTGAAGCTATCAATGCTTCTTGGAGGGAGTCCCTCAAACCAGTCACGGGCATTGCCGATCAAGGTTGAATTGAACATTTGGCACCATATAGGCATGGGCCATCGCTCAATTTTAGCCTGCGTATCAAATATTTTGAGGTGATCATCCGGATCACCAGTTCCATCATAGGTCTTGACACACGCCGACATGCGAAGTTTTGTGTCCTCGGAGTAGTTCCGTATACGGAGAGTAAAAGGATCTTCCCTCGGATCCGCCCATGGACGGGTGAGCCTAGGGTCTTCCCACGGGTCACACCACGGGCGGGAAAGATCCTCCGCTTCTGCCTCTCGATAATAGGGGCCACCATAATACTCATCATTGTTTGGTGGTGGTGGAGGGGTACGCCTAGGTCGGTGACGCTTGGGCGGATGGTCATCCGAGTACTCTCCTGATGGATCTGGAGAGGGAGGTGGTGCCCCATCTCTTGGGTGAGGACCGCTCTTTTGAGAAGAGCCAGGAGCCTTCTTTCTAATGTTCATCCTATCCCACACACTTGTGCGGCGAGTGGCTCTGGTCAGTTCCAGATCTGGTCGCTCAGGTGAACCATCGGACTTCTCTCCCCCCTCCCGAGACTGCGTTAGTTCCTGCATGAGGCGATCTCCTATGCGCTCAAACACATTCCTAGGTTGGGGAGTTTCCTCGAAGAGGCTCCACTCCTGAGGCCGGGTCTTCCTTTTCCTCTGATTTTGGGAAGAGGTGCTTGGTCCGGCATTGCTAAAGTTGAGTCTAGATTGGAGGTTCCTTCCTAGATTCAACCTTGATGCAATCCCTGGGATGATCCTATCAAAGTTCTGCGTGAGAACCCGAGTGAGATCTTCCTCGCTGAGTGGTTGGACTTCTACTTCTTCCTCAATCGACATTCTGCGCGGCTCCTTGTTAGGGGGATTGGGCGCACTCCCTGGGTCAGGGTTGTCCAGGGTCGAAGTAGGTGGAGGAGTCGTAGAGATCGTTCTCGTCACTCCCATAGACTGAAAACCACTGCGGTTGTTCTGTCCGCCCGTTGGACGGCTAGGGGATTGATTGGGGATGAGTATCCCTTCCCCTTGGGACTTCCGATTTCCAGGATTTATGTTCCTGGGATTAGCTTGCGGATGCCCCTTCGTCATTGAGAGTTCAAGATGAGATTTTGCTCTAGCTTAGTGTAATGGGTCCCACGGATGGCGCCAACTTGTTGATGCAAAAGTTGGGTGATCCTTGCTAGACCCGAATTAGGCTTAATTCGGGTTGGCTGGGCTCCGGCTCCTGCACCAAGTGAACTGTATGGTTGGGATCCTTCACACTAAACAGCACGCGTTAGACTTACCGTGGGAATGTTTCCCACGATGAGACTCCGGCGTGAGAGTAAGTATCGGTTTAGGGTTTATAAGAATCGAGTGAGTTGAGGGTATAGAGCGTAATACCTTTGTGGAACCCTTGGGGTTCCTTTTATAGGCAGTGAAACCCTAATGGGCTGTCACTGATACTTCGGCCCCAAGGAAAGGATAAGCACCAGAATTAGATTGATTGTTATCTTCTAAATATGGTGAGTGAATATCCTCTTTATTGGGGCAAATCCTAATCATAGACAGAATATGATTCTGTCTAACCCTGTACCGGCCATGCCGGGCCGTGGGCCGCACACATGTGTGCGGTTACTGTTCATCCAAGCCCATAAGCTCAAATGACATTATTCCCACCCATCTGTGATGGGCTGGATACGGGTAGTACCCGTGGGCCGGGTTCCTGACCCGGTTGGGGACTATACGTCATCAGCTGCAGACGGGAAATCATAATCATGCATAGAAGGAAGTCCTTACTGAAAGGACGACAAATCCGTACCTGAGTGTAAACAATGCTAATCTCACACGAAGCATCAGACATTCTCAACCAAGTCTACATGATTCGATAAACTTTAAATCAGAATGAAAATCTTGGCATTTTATTCTTTGTCCATAACATCATTATTATTAATCTATATAACACGTTTTTTTCTTTTTAAATTTAATCTTAACTAAATTATATAGCAACTCCATTTCTACGTATATACCATATGATGACCATTTAGCATTTAAGTATGATATAGACATGTTAGAATTTTATTTCCTTTATAATATGTATAAACCTTCTCATCTAGTTATATAAATAGTATTAAGATATCATGGTTCTTCTCCTTACATATAAACGCATTCTCTGTTACTGTGTTTCATTCATCATTTGATTTTCGTTTCAATAAATTTTAAACATGTATTGTCTATCATTACTTACGGAAGTTAAAATCTTTTGAAGCTATGTATTCGCCCATGGTGTCTTGTGTTTGTTTGCACTTATAAATAGCATTATGAAAGTGCATGTGGTAAGTTCTAAAGCAGATTAAAAGACGACTTCACAACATAAATAATAATAACGAGACGCATTAAAACGATATTAGGACTTAAAGATCACACGCGAATGTACCTTTAAACCCGACGATCACTAAGATCAGCATCTCGACCAAGCAAGAACATCACAAGATTCGACGAAACACATCCGAATAATGGACCAATCTATCCCGTGCTAATGAACCAACCCGCAAAAGGGAACGAACTAGATCACGATTTCAAACTCGATCACGCACTGTCGCCTCTAGCGATGTACCAAAACCTTCAACTCGAAAGTGAACTGACATGAGCATTTTCCAAACTCGAAACCGTATTCGAACGTAGACCTTAACGAAGACTTTATCATTTGGTTTTATTTGCAGCCGACGTTTTTATTTCTTTTGGTTTAGGGTTACCGTGAACGAGTTTTGATAGATGCTCACTATTAATGGTTGTAGATACTCAACTTTTGAAATATACAGAATTGCAGGGAATGATGCGTTTAATTTGGAAAGCTCCTAAAAAGTTGGTCAATGAGTTTAATTTTGACAGAGTGTATAGTTTTAACACAAATTATTAGCTAAGTTAACTTTTTAAAAGTCATTTTGGCAATTACATCGGTGGATGTATAATTCACATTTTTGTATAGCAAATTGGTCAAATCTGTGTATATAACATGCCATAAAAAATGGAGAGTATCATATCATATTATTTTGGAGGATTGTACTTTTACTCTCTTTAAAATCAAAATATCTTATATTAAAAATAACAATATAAAAAATAATTATAATCTAAATTTTTAATATCGAATGACTGTTAATTAGACTTCAGGTTATATTCAAAATGACGAAATAAAATACAAACTAAATTTTTGGGTTTTACAACTCTTCCACTCTTAAAAAAATAATTCGTCCCCGAATTAAGGATACGACTAAAATGGGTTTTACAATTCTTCCCCTCTAAAAAGGAGAATCCGTCCTCGAATTATAGGTAACTTAAGTTGATCGAAGTATGAGCTGAAAAACGTATAAGCTGAAAGGACACATAGGCTGAAAAACATGAAAACTGAGAAGGACATATAAGCTGAAGGATCATTCGTCTCGATTTTAGAACATAATGCTGCTGAAAGGGTATAAACATGACATGACTGAAGTGAATATATAACGTGACATGGCTGAAGAATTTAACTGGATTTATTGCAGGGAAAAATGAGAGGTCCAGATGGACTCCTCTGTTTCAAGTGGCTTCCCGCTCGAAACGATTCCTTCGAAGATCTTGACATACTGAAAATCTTGGTCCTGATAACCCTGTCCTGACGATGCTGAATAGTTTCTGGTTCCATATTTAGGATGGATTTTCTGAATCTAATAGACTGAATAAACTATAGCATGTATGATACATGAAACGGTACGTGTAAATATTCTGAAAGATAACATTTATAACTCTAAGCAAGCTGCTAAAAATATATACGGACGAACTACGTGAACAATTGTGAACGTGGTTCACGATTATATGAGGAACGTTGTGCATGAAGTATATCATGAATGTAATACGTGAAACATACTGTGGACGTGATACTATAACATATCATGAACGTACGCTGACTGAGGAAAGAATGCTAAACGACACGGCCTGAGATGTGAAACGTCAGCCTGTGCTAAACTTGAGTCTGGTTTCTCAAGCTTTCTGTAACCGTATTCGGTAATAAATTATGAAACGTGTATCGCGAAATGGCACACTAACTTGAACGTGAACAATGTTATGAGCGCTAACATGAGCTTAAATCATGAGGTACCACAAAACATGAATTGAAACAGCATGATTCGCGAATGCTAATTTCCATCTGACAAGATTGTTGATGGAATACCTTGGAATCATACGATCTATTGCTAAATTTCCTGCGGATTTGTTACTGCGTAATCATCTCGGATAAAAGGAGACGTGTAGGTTTGGTTAACTGGTTAACAATGACTTAGATAGCATCATGCTTCGTCTGAGTCTGTGGTAACTAACAATAACCTCCATGGAATCTTATCTCATTTATGTACAGAAATTTCTAATGGTTGTAATAAATCATTAGCATGTCGGTGTCCTATCTTGAACCTGCTGGGATGGCAGGCATTAGATATGAATATAGCTGCCTCAACGTGTTATACTGTTTCTATCAAAATTCTGCCTGTAATTTTGGTACATTCTGGTGGAACCTGAGTGAATATTCACCGCAAGGTATGAGCCCAGGTAATTAGACCTTTACTAGTGCAAGCTTAGTTATGGAAGGCTGATCGTGAGAACTTTCAGGAATTTCTACGGTAGTAGTTTTCCGAGTTCTAGAAATTTTGTATGTTCGTCACAGACGTCGGTCTTGACCATTTGGTGATGGCCTTCACCTTCGCATCATTGTTTGAAATTTCTTTTTGCTGAAGTAGGATGGCTCAGAAACGCCACTTTATTTGATTGGAATTCATATTTGGAAAGCTGTATATAAAATTTTCTCCAATCGAAGATTCTGTACAGCTGCGAGAAGATGATTCTCGTGTTCTTTCCTAGAACTTGGCAGATCAGAATGTGATCAATGAATATACTGACGATTTTGTCTGAGAGTCATGGAAAATTTTTATTCATAAATTTCATATAGCTGGAGCATTGGGGAGCTCAGAAGTATAAAATCAAAATTTAGAGAGACTGTGATATGTGCAACAACAGTTTGGAAAAAATCATGTTCTTTCTCTCACAACTAATGGTAGCATGGTCGGAAACTTTTCTGTAAAATGTTTAATACACCGTAGCAGATCAGATAAACCTGCTATTTATGGAATGAACAATGATTAAGGATGGTGATCTTGAAAAAAAAATAATAATAAAAAAAATTAGTGGTCGATACATGATCTCATGATACCGGCCTTCTTCCTGATAGACATAAACGATGCACTTCCTGGTGGTGCGCCAGGGCGAATAAAGCCTCATTTCGGTAATTCTTGCAGCAACTACTGCAACTCTTTTAACTTAGCTGTAGTCCAGCAACAAGGGTTTTGAAAACAGGTTCTATTCTTGAGACAAGCTCGATGTAGAATTCTGTTTCGTGGTTAGAAAGGAATTTCTGAAAAACTTTCTAAGATTACGTCTGGGAACTATGGAGTAATCTGTTGGTCATGAGTTTAAGGAATTTCAGAAGCAAATTTATAACTGGTAGCTAAAAGGTCTTTGTGGCTTTGGAATAATAAGTCACTTGCTGTAAAGTATAACAACTTGTACTGATTTTCTGGCACAAAATAAAATGACTATATTTGGGAGTTAGTAAGAGGGATCTTGTCTTCAATTGGAAGGAAGACCTTTTTAAAACAAAATATGGGTGATACTTTGGAGTCTTTTCTGGCTGGGAGGTCGGTAAATACTTGATTTAAAATAAAGCTGTCATAGGAATACATAAAGTAAATGTGGCGACTTTCACTGAATGTGTTTGTCTGTAACCTCACCGAATGAATATTGTGTGTCTAACCTGAATAATACACCAGTGGTGGTGACTAAATCTATAATGGTCTGATTTATGCATGGCATGACAAAACGGGTATACCCCCTCGGAGGGTACCCTGAATTTCTGAGGGCCTGGTTTAGAAGACAATACTGAAATTATGAGTCTTGACTCGTGCCCTAAGAAAATATTCGTATGACATGTATCATGACTGGTGTCCTGATATGTGTCTCCCGAAATGATACCTGAGACCTATGTCTCGACTGATGTCTTGACACGTGTTTTAGTAGATGAATCTGAACAAGGCTGAAAATTTTGGTAAACCACTAGGGTTGGCGGACCGGTTAGACTACTGACCTCTTTTATTTCTGGTCACATCCGTTCTGGAGTTCCGATGGTTACTGACTGATTACTTATAAGCACGGTGGTTGTCATTACTACTTTATCTATCAATTTATGACGGTCATTATCATGACCGTGATCCATGTAACTATTTTGCTGAGTGGCCGGCTGGTTCCGGTTCCCACTCTTCTGAATGAAGGTTAGTTGGGTGAAGTGTGACATCTAGCTGAGAAAGTAAAAACATGGAATAGAATGGTAGTGTCTGATGATTTAAGTTTATTCTTGTCAGAAATTTCAAATTTATGGTCTTCGTCCTTGTTCTACAAAGTCCTTATAGTATAAACAGCATCAGCATCTTGTGGAATCTCCAACGTATCAGCAACATCAGCATTCGTGAGGTCTTCGAAGTGTCAGCAACATCAGGATCTGGTAAAATCTTCAACTCACAAGCAGCATCAGCATCTGGTAGAATATCAACAAGTGGAAACGCCTGAGACGATTGAGGATTGATTAACGGTACACATGGAATTAGGTACATGGAGTACACCTGAAATACTGTATGTGAATTACACGATGAATAATGTTCATGTAGTACTGCTGAAGGATTGTTGATATGATCGATACTGGTGTCAATCGTCTGTCATGGTTAACGAAAGATAATTTGATTTAACTGGTTAGCAAACTGAACAGAAACGGTTAACATGATAGGCTGATAATTTCTGCGTAGACTTAATGCCGGTTGTATAGAGAGCTCGAAAGTATGGTTTAATTAAAGTTCTAACAATGGTCAGTATGAAACATGATTAATGAAGGCCAACATGATTTATCATGAAAACATGATTTTACTGAAATCCTTTTTGTGTCTTAGCATGAAGACATTATCATTTTGCTGAACATAAAACCCTCGTAAGGAGACATGAAACTGAAACAGCGTGGAAGCGACATCAACTTGAGATTGTGCGAACTGGATTGTTTTAAAGACTATAAGAGTATGATCAACTGAGGTTTAACATCAATTGATGTGGATGGCTATGGTTCAATCCATAGAATTCAAGGAACAAAACATGTGACTAAGTATAGGTGATTCTGGTTCAATCTATACTTGTCAAAATTTTCTGAGAACTATCATGTATAGAAATTTATAATTTGGGACTAAATATGGTTGGCTATAGTCCAGTCCATACTTGTCAAAGTTTATGAAATGTCTGATATGACAAAGGTGAACAACTGTGGACCAGTTCACAAAACATCATTCGACTGAATAGCATGAAAATTTTAACCTGAAAAATGGTGAACGTTTTTGGCTGGTTCACCCAGTAATATTTGATTGAAAACATGAATCTGACATGAGTAAGGGTAAACGCATATGGGTCGGTGTACCAATACAGAATCTGAACGGGCAAGGGTGAACGCCTATGGGTCGGTTCACCAAAACAGAATTCGAATGAAAAGCACATGCGACTAAATATGGCCAGTACTATACCAACCTTTTACTTAGTCAAAACTTTAAGAAAGTTGACTGATAAATGAAGAAAACTGACTGAATAATCCATGAGAAACATGAAAGATAACAACGCTAAAATCTGGGAAGTTCCCGGTGACTACCCACTAGTCACAGGTCAAGTTTTAGAGCCTACAGGTCGAACCTATAGCTCTGATACCATAATTGTAACACCCATTTGGATAAGTAGACCGTTATGTGTATTTATAGCGTGTCATCAAAGCATAAGGTAAATGTCCTAAAAATATTAACTGACCATAAAGGAAATACCGGAATCAAACATTGATAATCCAAACATAAGCTCAAAACATGAAAGTAAATACTAAAGGTAAGGACTAAACCATGTCCAAATAAGCAGAATAATGTAAGAAGTGCATAAAGTAAGAAGTCTGGATAGCTTCCATCCAAATGCACATGCTCTCAGAATCTTAAGTGTGTCCTGGTGTACCTGTCGTTAGAACATGAAAGAACTACGACTGAGCATAACGCCTAGTGAACGGATATAAAACATGCTAAGAAATACTAGAATGAAGCATATGATAAAATACTGAAGCTGTAAGACTGATAAGTAAATATAGTGGAAAGCTGTGTATAATCTGAGAAGTCTGATTTATAAATAACAAAGCTGAATTATTAACTGTTAAATCTGAAAACATGCATTTACTGTATTTTAATTGCCAAGAGCTTATATAGGTCATGTGCTGTAACAACTGTTGCATGAATAACTGGAGGGGTGAACTCGTCATGCTGTAGAGGGGTGACCTCTAAATAATGTGCTGGGTGGAGGGACCAGCTCCAATGTGAAGGATGTAGAGCACACACCACATTCACCTGATAACTGTAAACTGATAGCCTTGGATGCATCCATACGCCCCACTAATAATACTGATAAAATGGCCAAGCTGAGCTAAGGTGGAACGCTGCGAGATATCACTCTCCCACAGGTGAGTTGATTATAGTAAAATACGACCTTTTAGGAAAAAGGCGTAAAATCGGCAAGCATTAAGTGTCGGTTTAGGAAACCCAAGCACTAATGACCCTTAGGTGAAAAAGTTCGTTTCCCAAGGAGGCAAGTGTGTTGTGTAAGAAATGATTAAGTGTTTGAGATTATGATTATCAAGAAAGAAAATAGAAAAGGATGACGGTTACGACTATGAATTAAACTAAGACGAAAAGTCGTGCACGTAAAACCGTAAAATATGACGAAATTTAAAAATTAACCTAAAAATTCCTAGAAAATTGCAATAAATCCAAAAAACGTAATTAGAGTTTACAAAAAATCAAAAATCACTCAAACCTTTTATTTAGTTAAATAATAATTTTTTTATGCAAATTAAAGCCCAAAAAATCAATTTAATTAACAAAAACCCAAAATGAGATTTTTCACTTTGTAAACCTTTTAAATGACTTAAATAAATTAAAAACTATTTTTGGAAATTTTAAAAGTAATTAAAACTATTTAAAAATGATTAAAAACTATAAAATCTTAAAATAATTCTAGAAATTAATTAAATGACATAAAATTAATTTTAAAATTTTAAATTTCTAACTTAATGTATTTGAACTAGGAAAAATGAAAAACTTGCAAAAATCTAAAATTTTATTTATAATAATAAAATAATAATAAAATAATATTAAAAATCTAAAATTTATAAACAAATTCTAAAAAGCTGAAAACTAGTTTATTTCAACCTAATAAACACATAAATGAACTTGAAATTAGAAAAATACACCTATTGGGCCTTCAAATGGGCTGAAATGAAAAACAGTCCACTAAATTGGGCTTTTTGGCCTAATAATCAAAAAGTTGTCCAAATAAGCCCAAAATCACCTACTTGACTCAAAATTTGATTTTAAGTACAAAAGTATAAAGGCCCAAAAGCTGAAAGTGAGCTTATCACAGCTTAATTGTCAACAACTTATTCTTAATGGGCTTTTTGGCCCATTAAGCCATAAGCTAATGCCATAAGCTCTAATTTTACACACAAGCTTCTTTTGGGATACTTTGTGAAAAGAAATTTTGAAAAAGCCCAAGAAATAAGCCTGAAATAAGCAAAAGCTCTGTATAGAAAACGACAAAATAGTCGTTTTTGAGTTCTAGGCCACCTCAAGTGCTGATTCAAGTTGCAAAAGGTTTTAAATGACTTAATTAAGCAAAATCAACAAAAAGTTTTCAAATAAGCACAAAGAATAAGTTAGAATAAGCAAATAAGCACTTATGAAAAAGTCAAGTCAATTGGTTTTCTAGTCAAACCTAAAAGTCAAACCCTAATATGCTCCAGATTAGTTCAATGGGTCAAATAAGGAAGATTGATTACAAAAAATAAGTTGTTGCAAGTCTGGATAAGCTAAAATGGCTTATGAATAAGCTGATTAAGAATTAACACTAGCAGTGGCTAGTTTGGGTGTCCAGCAGTGGGAAACGTTGCCACTGCTTGACTTCTTTGAATTTTTGTCTTATATGGATTTTTGTTGGATTCAAGTCACACAAGGGCACCCTTATAACCAGTGGGTTATAAGAAGTCAATAGCAATCACAAAATCACAAAAACAACAGGCCAAACGATACAGTTAATTCAATCTTTGCCCAGATATCACACAGACATGAACAATAAGCAGATTTCAACAAATAAGTAGTTTTAGCAAGAATAAGCCTACCAAATTGAACCAAATGCACACAAAAGCTATAATAAATTCAAATGAACATAAATCAACTGGTTTCATGCAATGATTCAAGGTTTAGAACAAGATTCAAGCTATAAAAGTTACTGATGAACAATGAACAAGCAGATTATGAACTTTGCCGATATACTTGACCACAAGATCAAATTCAAACCCTCAAATCTTTCACACAGGTTATATAAACTTTGTTTAAACACTTGTTAGCCCTAAACATGCATACACTCTAGGTGTTTCCAAAATCTTAGGTCAAAATAGGCACAATCAAACAAGTTATAGCAGAATCAAGAAATTGATGTTTAAAGGCTCAAGACTGGCATATATCATCACAATATCACTTGTATAGCAGATACCAACACTTAACAAACACAAATCCTAACTCAAAATCAAACACGCACCTTAAATCAGTAAACCCAAACACCCCTTTCACTTTTTAAATCCAAATTTAACAAAGCAAATGTGTGATTCAGTTTTACCCAAGCCTAATCTAGCATCATAACATCAACATCATGCAATATTAAGCAGATTTAAGCCACATGAACACCTCTTATAACAGCTGAACACAAATTCACAAAATATCACTTTTTCAACTGATTTTTGGGAAAAGAGACTCAAACCTCATGAATGTACATCCACACTCACGAATTTTTGAGCTGATGTGTCTAGCTAAACAAGACACAAGCTTCCAATAACACCTGCTAAGATTCAACAAGGTTAAAGGCACAATTCATATAAAACGAAAAATGGAAAATAAAAGCCTGATTAATGCAACCTTGTTCCCACTCCTTGATTATCCCCAAGCCACAAGCTTACAACACCTTGATAATCTTCTTATCAGGGTGCTATAATCACTTGTAATCCAAGAATTCCAAGGGCTTGAACCAAGAACTTAGCAAAATATCAAGTTTTGGAAAATTATGCAATTTCTTGCACAATGTTTTAAAACAGGTTTTAGAACTTAACAATCACAATCATATAACATAAACAAGCAAAGATTAAGGTTGGCACTTGGATTTCTTCAACAATATCAAACACTTTTTCATAAACTGAAAGAAGAATTTACAAATTTGTGAATAAAGGAAAAACCAAGAGCAAATGTAAATGTTGCAGCCCTATGCCTTTATATAGGCTACAATGATTCTAAGAAAGCTGAAAAATGTAAAAACCATAATGCTTGATCTTCCAATTTTGCCCCTTCAGTTTGAATTTATCTTGAACATGTGAAGTGTTGTTGGACGTTTGTGAGGGTGTAAAAAGCATGCCAATTGATCAAAGGGCTCATATCAAGCTTAAGTTGTAAGCTGGAATGTGGGTGGTAGATTCTCTGCATGTTTTTGGCTTTTTCCCCAAAAACGTGTGCATGGGGATCAACATGTGAGCTGCTGGTTGGTGATGTGGCAAGTTTAGAGGTTGGGTTATGATTAGAACCACCCTAATCACAATTCTGGACAAGATGATGGCTTAATTTTGGTTTAAACAAAAGTACCCAATTCATGTTCATAAGTGAATAGTTGAGGTTTTAATATGGTTTAGGATTTAAATAAGTTGTTTAGCGCGTTTATTTAAGTATTCAGTTAAATTAGTTAATAAAAGTTGAGTGGGATTGTAACATGGAACTTTGGTGGGCTATGATTGGCTAGGAAGTGTGAGTGGGGTACGTGTTACCATGACACTGGTTAAGGTAAGTTTGATGTTTTGGTAGTAATTACCCCCATTCTTCCATACTTCTTTCATTTTGGTTTAAATAGCACAAAACTGATTTTCCGTTTGTAATAAAGTTTGGTTTTTTCTATTTTGGCCACCAAACTTTTTCCAAAATGTTTTAAAGGGTATTTCTTGCCATGTTTTGATATTTGAAGGGCTGATTTTGGCATATCTTCATTCTTCAAGGTCTTGACTTGTTTGTTGACTTCTTGGAGGAATAATATTGACAAGTCTTCATTTTTTAGGGACCATTCTTGCCAATTCTTCAAAGTGGAGGGCCCTTTTTGTAATTTTGACAAACTTTAAGGACCAATCTTGTAATTATGAATAAACAAGGGTTTAAAGTGTCAATTCTTCAATATTGGAGGACCCTTCTTGTGCAATCTTCAAATCTTCAAGGGTTATTCTTCGAAAATCAACTCTAGGGCTTGGTTCATTGTGCGACTTCGTTTCTTGTGTTCGTTTTTGCTTGTTTCTTGTGATCTTTTGCCATTTTCTCAATATCCGTACCTAAAATACACATGTAACAAACACAAGCATATATTTGGCATATTTCATGACATTGAATGCATTTTAAGCCCATTTTGGACGATGAGACTATGCATAAAAGCAGTCTCATCACCCCCCCATACTAAACCATTGCCGTGCCCTCACGCAATGCTAGAATAAAGTATCGTAGCATCTCCAAATTTCATTTTTAAGCACTTTTATTGAATGATAAACTTGCTACACTACTACTATTACTACTACTTGCTTTTTATACATAATGTATGATTTTCATCGCAAAATGGGACGTTTAGGTTCATAGAACAAGAAAACGTGAATGCTTCGTTAGAAATAATTTCGTCGTCCTCGATTTTTACCCCAATTCTATGCTAAGCGTGCAACGAGATCATTGTCATTATCAGTTAGTAATGCTAACACTACTCATATGCCCTAATCACGTACTTAGACTCCCATTTTCCTAAGTGGTATCTCTTATATTTTATTTTTGTCTTGAATGTTTTACGAGGATACATTTTTGACTTATGCGATGATAGAGACTTAAGTCTAGAAATAGAGTCATAACGGTGTAACCAAGACCATCGAATTAATACCCCCCTAGTATACAACGATGTCAAAAAATTAAGTCAACAAGAAGGATCGATAAGCACGGTTTTATAACGGTTTTGAACATGAGACTTATTACCAAGACTTTTATACGCCCCCTAACGGATGGGCCTTATTATCATAGGTTTACCTCCATCTTTTATTCAACTTCGCCATGAAGATTTTATTATGACTTCGGTCTTGCCTTGCCTATTATCGAACCTCGCCATGAGGTGTTTATTATGACCAAAGACGTATATCCTCACGCTAAAAGGGAATTTTAGATCTTTAAAGCTTCAAAGATTAAGGCATAATTCACTTTCAATTTCGCATAGATTTTTTGGCCTTGTAAGCTTCAAATTGTTTACTTGATTTACGTGAGCACTTGAAATCTTATTATTAGGTGAAGCTTTCGATTATTCTGGTTGCCAATACTTCAAAACCGTGACACTGGCGATACCTTAATGTTTTCCCAATTTAATTACATGGAAGCTACTAGAAAAGATTAGAAACCAACAATCAAGACTAAACCGCTAAGCCAATACTTATTAAGCAAAATTTATATACAAGCGAAGGAAGAATAAGCAAACAACGAGAAAACATGAGTTTTTGAAAGAATACGAGTACTCTACGTTTAGAATAGTAACTTATAATTAACTTTATCATTTCTCGTCCTCATTTAAGAGACTTAGCCTAATATAAAGTTAAGGATCCCAAGCTAAGTGCTCAACACGCACGGTCGAGTAAAAAATTACTCTTATTCTCGCCATCGGAAAATCTACATTCGTGTCTTCAAACACTTATAAAACATGAGAAAATTTTAAAATTTGGTCCTTTTTAGCCTTATTTTGCAACAAAATGATAAACAAAAAGATAAACTTTAGAAAGCGTGAAGGTTTGGCAAGGCAAGTATCTATTCACCCCCATACTAAAGTTAAACATTGTCCTCAATGTTTCGAGTCTAAGGGTAGGATACCCCCATACTAGAGACGTAGTCGAATGCTTAATCTAGCATGAAAAGGGTGTAACCGTTAAATTTAAATCTGTTTATGAAGTGCGCTATAAACCTAAGGTTAGAACATCAAAGGATATATCATGGATATTGAGAAATTCTTCAAAGCAAACGATCGAGTGCTCCCATAAAACGAACACGAGAGGCTCCAATCGTGAAGATCATGATCATCTAAAAACCATAATGCATAAACAACCACGAAACAAAGGTTGGAAGGGCACAAATCCCCTCACGTTACTACAATAGAAAGCGATAATATGTACATGGGATAAGCATGGGAATCCCCTACGAGGCACCTCGTTTTGATTACCGTGTCATGATCTCGACTCGATCCCCTCAATACTAATTATCATTGGGGAAGGTGACTTGGTCGAGGTAGTTCAAAGAGGGAATTTCCCCACCAAAGTAGTGCTTCAACCTATGTCCATTCACCTTGAAATTGGGTCCATCATTTTGAGCTAGCTCGATGGTCCCATATGGAAAAACTTGGGTAACGGTGAATGGACCCGACCAACGGGATTTCAACTTACCGGAAAAGATTTTCAAACGTGAGTTAAAAAGCAACACTTGATCTCCAATGTTAAAAACCCGGTTTTTAATTTTTGAGTCATGAAACTTTTTAAGTTTTCTCTTCATAAATCAATGAATTTTCATAAGAAATGTCTCTCAATTCATCTAATTCATTCAATTGCAATTTCCGGTGTTTTCCCGCGGTCTCAATATCATCATTACAGTGCTTTAGGGCCCAATAAGCTTTGTGTTAAAGTTCAATTGGTAAGTGGCAATTCTTCCCATACACAAGCTTATAAGGAGTGCACCCGATGGGCGTATTATGAGCGGTTCGAAAGGCCCATAAAGCATCGTCTAACTTATTCGACCATGATTGTCGGTTTTACCCCATCGATCTCTCCAAGATCCTCTTCAACGATCGGTTTGAAACCTCGACTTGCCCACTCGTTTGTGGGTGATAAGCCGTAGAAAGCCGATGTGTAACCCCATATTTCCTTAGGACCCTTTCGAATTGGTCATTACAAAAATGGGTTCCACGATCGCTTATGATCGCACGAGGGGTTCCAAACCGAGAAAACAAGCTTTTCAAAAACTTGACTACCACACGAGCATCGTTTGTGGGAAAAACCTTAGCTTCCACCCACTTAGATAGGTAGTCAACAGCGACAAGGATGTACTTATTACCACGAGATGATGGGAACGACCCCATAAAATCAATTCTCCAAACGTCAAAGATCTCACACACTTGGATGATGTTTTGTGGCATTTCATCGTTTTGTGAGGCTTTGCCTTGACGTTGGCATGAGTCACATGACTTCACAAGTGCATGTGCATCTCGGAAAATAGTAGGCCAAAAGAAACCGGCATCAAAGACCTTCTTCGCCGTGAGATTAGCACCATGGTGACCACCCGTGGGTACCTCGTGACAAGCTCTAAGGATGTTAGAAGCTTCGGTGCCAAAAACACGACGTCGAATATTTTGATCCGCACAAGTCCGAAAGAGATAAGGTTCGTTCCAAAAGTAGAACTTGACGTCACGAATGAATTTTCATTTTTGTTGAGTCGTCATACCCTTAATGATGAAGTTCCCCGCATGGTAATTTGCGATGTTTGCAAACCATAGGGTGGATGAGTCAAGCTTAGAATTCACTACACCAAGTGTCTCGAGAGGAAATGTTTCGGTAATTTCCTTTGGCTCGTAAACACTTTGGTGAGGATATTCTAAACGAGAAAGATGATCGGCCGCTAGATTCTCGGCTCCTTTTTTGTCAAGGATTTCGACATCAAATTCTTGTAGGAGGAGAATCCAACGAAGCAATCTCGGCTTTGCATCTTGTTTAGCCATGAGATACTTGATAGCCGAATGATCCGTATACACTATGGATCGAGTCAAGACGAGGTAAGGTCAGAATTTCTCAAATGCATACACCACGACAAGGAATTCCTTTTTCGTTGTAGTGTATTTAAGTTGAGCCTCGGTCATCGTCTTGCTAGCATAGTGAATAAGCAAGAAATAATTTTCATATCGTTGCCCCAATACGACCCTAATAGCGTAATCACTAGCATCACACATGAGCTCAAATGGGAGGTTCCAATTGGGAGAAACGAGAATGGGAGCTTCGGTAAGTTTCCTCTTAAGGATTTCAAAGGCTCGTACACAATCTTCGTTAAAGACGAAAGGTGCATCTTTTTCGAGGAGATGTGTAATAGGTCGAGAAATCTTTAAAAAATCCTTGATGAATCGATGATAAAAGCCCGCGTGGCCTAGGAAACTCCTAACTCCCTTAACGGTTTTGGGATGAGGTAATTTGGCGATGAAGTCTACCTTAGCTTTGTCTACCTCAATCCCCACTTTCGAGACCTTGTGCCCTAAGACGATTCCTTCCTTAACCATAAAATTACATTTTTCCCAATTGAGCACAAGGTTGGTTTCCTCACAACATTTCAACATTCTCTCAAGATTCGACAAACACGAAGTGAACGGACAACCAAACACGGAAAAATCATCCATAAAGACTTCCACCGTCTTCTCGATCATGTCATGAAAAATAGCCATCATGCACCTTTGAAAGGTTCCACGTGCATTGCAAAGTCCGAATGGCATTCTACGATAGCCAAACGTTCCATATGGACACGTAAACGTAGTTTTTCTTGATCACGAGGATCGATGGGGATTTGGAAGTAACCTGAAATACCATCTAAAAAGCAATAGAAATTGTTTCCCGCAAGACGCTCCAACATTTGATCTATGAAGGGCAAGTGAGAATGGTCTTTACGAGTGGCGTCGTTCAACTTACGATAGTCGATACACACCCTCCAACCGGTCACGAGTCGAGTTGGAATTAACTCGTTGGCATCGTTTGGCACAACGGTCATTCCTCCTTTCTTAGGGACACAATAAATAGGACTCACCCAAGGGCTATCAGAAATAGGGTAAATCATTCCCGCGTCAAGGAGTTTAAGAACCTCATTTTTGATAACGTCGTGAATTTTGGGGTTCACCCTCCTTTGACATTGGATTGCGGGTTTGTAGTCCTCCTCCATTAAGATTTTGTGGGTACAAAATTTGGGATCGATCCCCTTAATGTCGGATAATTTCCACGCAATTGCCCTTTTGTGGTCCTTTACAACATCGATAAGTGCGGCTTTTTCGTCATTCGAAAGATCTTTCGCAATAATCACCGGCAACTTATCGTCTCCTCCCAAAAATACGTATTCAAGATGAGGAGGTAAATCTTTCAACTCGAGGATTGGTGGTTCCACAATTGAAGATTTGGGCTCGATACTCATAACCTCCTCGGGTGGAGGAAATGGGAAATCGTTAAGACAATCCTTGATAATCGAGAAGTCCTCATCGTTGTCGAGGTCTTCGTCACAAGTACGTGGAACATCACATTCTTCTAACGTAAAACCACCACCTTCAAATTGAGTGAAGGATGGTGTCGAATTATCAAGAATGGGATCAAGCATAGTGGGGTTGCAACTATTTTCATCGTCACCAAAACCTAAAACTTCTTGTGAAAATTCCTCGCAAACAACGTCGATCATATCAACGAGGTTTATGGTCGCGACGGAATAAACATGAGAAATTGGAGAGTTTTTTGTTGCGTTTATAACAAGTTCCTCGTCTTTGAAACGTAAGGTAATCTTTCTAGCATGCACATCAATCAACGCCATTGACGTATCAAAAAACAAACGACCTAAAATAAGAGGAACTTGAGGATCCGTGGGAATATCGACAACGATAAAGTCTACCGGATAATAGAACTTTCCCACTTTCACAAAAACGTCTTCGGCGAATCCACATGCAGGAATAGTTGAATGATCGGCCAATTCGATAGACATTAGTGAAGGAGTAAGATTAGGAAGATTGAGCGACTTGAAGATTGCAAGAGGCATCAAGTTAATACTAGCACCAAGATCGGCCAAGGCATAACATTCTTCCATATCTTGGATAGCACATGGAATCAAGAATTTACCGGGATCACCGACTTTTTGAGGTATGCGGTTAAGATAAACCGATGAACAACTAGACAATTGTTGCAATTTCTCCTTGTTGTTTAACATACTCTTAATGTTAGCGGCAAATCGAGGCATCATGACCAAATCGTCGGTAAAACTTACATTGAAATGCACATCACGAAACATCTTCATAAAAAGCTCAAATTTATAATTGTCGCGCTCTTGACGTTTCTCCTTTCTAAGTCTCGATGGGTAGGGCAAAGGTGGTGTGGGTTGAGGCATATGCATAGCCTTTGGAATCTCGGGTTCCAATTATGGTAATGGGTCAACCGTAGGTGTTGCATGAGCGGTACTTCGTGGGATTGAGATATGCTCCTTTTCGACCACCACCTCGGATTCTTCCTCAATTTCCTCCACCGTTGGAGTAATTGGCTGAGGAGTCGATTCCTTAAGTGTCTTACCACTTCGTGTGGTAATCACCTTCATCTCTCCCTTAGGGTTTGATATGGTGTTGCTAGGAAGACTACTTGAAGACAGTTTACACATTATAGCCTCAAACATGGATGAAATTTTATCCTCAAACATAGATTGCTCTTATCGGCCTTAAGCATCTCTTGTTTTATTTCATGTTGCAGTTGTTCCATATTTTGTTTGTTTTGTTGTAACCTAGTTACATTTCCCTCCATTTTGTTGGTATGGATCTTAAGCTCATTTGCTAACTCGTTTTTCAACTCCTTTTTCAAGTCATTCTTAAACTCGGATCTTAGGCTAATGATCTCTCTTTGAATATTATCAAATATAGCATCATTTCCATTTGCGTATTCAACAAATTCATTTGGAAGATATTTCAAGTTTTGCAAACTCTTGTTGTTGTTTTGAAAGTCATTGTTTTGATTTTTTTTTTGAAACTTGATTGTTATTAGCCCCTTGATTCCCATAGTTGTTACCCTTGTAATTGTTTTTGTAACCAACTTGATTGTTTCGATAGTTGTTGTTAGCATTTTGATTGGGAGCAAAACCCGGTGAAGTCATTTGATTAGAGCGGGTAACTTGACCGTTTTGGTTGTAAGTTCCCGTGACTGCGTAGGCACTTGAAGTGTTACCACCGTTGGTAATGCACTCGGAGAAATCATGACCTCCACCACAATACATGCAAGAAACCCAACCGCTTTAGCCGTAGCTGGAGCACTTTGTTCACCAACTTTAAACTCAATTAAAAGACCCTTAAGCTTATCAAAGATTTTGTTTTCTAAATTTGCCTCAATTTGGCAAGCATCGATGGTATTGGACAATGAAGGTGAAGCCGAAGACGAAGCCTTACAAACACTCGTTGTGCTACAAGGACTATAGACTCTAGACCTATTCTCAATGATCAACAATGATTCCTTGACGGTTTTACACAAAAAATTACCACCCGCGGCGGCATTAAGATAATCTCTCCCATGATCATTCAATCCATTGTAAAACGTGTCAATTTGATGCAAGTCGGAAAATCCGTGATGGGGACACTCATGTAACATTTCCTTAAACCGATTCCAAGCCGTAGAAAAACTCTCATTAAATTCTTGTGAAAATTTTGAAATATCGTTTTTCAAATGCGTAGTCTTAGAGGGCCGGAAAAATTGGTTCACAAACTTTGAAACGAGATCCTTCCACGTCAATATAGAATTGGGTGGTTCTTTCTCTAACCAAATTTTAGCGGGCCCCGCTAAGGAATACGGAAAAAGCATCATCTTAATCGAGTCATTAGCAACGTCCTTAAACTTGCAAGTGGCGGTAAGACGATTGAATTGGCGGATATGGTTGTGCGGGTTGTCCTTTTCATCACCACGGAATTTGTTGTTTTGGATCATCGACAACACACCCGTCTTAACTTCAAAATTCTCCGCAAGGATGGCGGGAATCACAATAGCCTCTCCATAACCCTCGATGGGTGCTTAAAGTAACTCCATCATAGTTCGATTAGCCATGGTTGCTTCTTCTTCTACGATAGGTTCGTCAATAGGAGACTCCTCACTAGAAAGGTTAGGTGTGGTTTCCTTTCGGTTTTTCGTTTACGTGCACGTCTTGCTTGATTACGAGTAAGCATAAACGTCACGTACAACGTGGGGATGAGCAAAGAAGATTCCGTTTGGTGTTTTTAATTTTTCCAATTTTTTTGTGGTTTTTGATTGTTTTTGTTGGGAATAAATTAAGGCCAGATCACTTGAGCGCTGACAAGAACAAAACAAGCGTTGACAAGAACAAAACAAGCGCTGACAACTCAAGCGTTGACAAGTTAAAGTCAAGCGTTGACACATTGAAGACAAGCACTGATGGAAGATATATTCTACACGTTTATTATATTCTAGAATACTTCTAGTAAAGATAAGAACAACAATGTATTTTCTATATTTATCTTTACCTAGAATAGTTGATACGTAAATTATTGTACAAGGCTTCTTATGTCTATAAAAGAAGACCTTTAGGTTAATGTTTGATATAAGTTTCATATAAGTTTTCATTCATAAACATCTTTCATTGTAAGCAAGTTTGATATTGATAAATCAAAGTGAAAGTTTATTTATATCATTGTGTGTTCTTGTTTAAGTGTTAGATTCCGCATAACACCTAGATTCATAAAGCATATACAAAGGTTTCTCTACGTGTATTACTTGATCTAATCTCGTATACACAAAGCTAATCGATCTAAGTTTGGGATCAACAAGTGGTATCAGAGCTTGTTGAGGAACTTTTGATCTTAAAGAACACCAGAACCCTAAAACTCACCAAAACCCTAATTTTCTCAGAAACCCTAACAACAACATGTCTGAAGCAATAAACTCCTCCTCCTCAGCTTTACCAAACATCAAGATTCCCATGCTTGATGCAACCAACTTTGACTTATGGAAGTTCAACTTTGAACAATATCTGGGGATCTACGACTACACACTCTGGGAGGTTATTGAATATGGAAACACATTCGAGAAAGCCCTAAATATTCTGAAAGTCTCTTTGGGACAAGAAAACCAGCATAAATATAGAGGCTATGAATCTGCTATGGATCTTTGGGCAGCTCTTGAAGTTGCACATGGTGGCAATGCAGACACTAGGGAAGAAAAGAAAAAGCAACTCATGCATGATTATGCTGTCTTCAAAGCTCAACCCAATGAGAAACTGAGTAGTGTGAGAAGCAGATTGCTTGATATTACAAGCAAGTTGTCCTTCATGGGGACACAAGTTGGTGAAGTTGACATCAATGCTACCTTTCTCAAAAGTCTTGGTGAGGCATGGAAGATTGAGGCAAGATCTATTCTTGCCAATAATACTTACAAGAGCTCCTCGTTTGATGACATCTACAACAAACTAAGGCTGTTGGAGGATGAAGCTCTTTTAGAGCATGGAAACAAGTCTACCACCAGTAATATGGCCTTCTTTTCTCATAGTGAAGGTCAATTCAATCAGAAGGACTCTTACATACATCCAGTTACTGGATCATCATATGTCAGCGCTGGAACAAGTCATGTCAACGCCTCCTATTCAAACGTTGACACATTTCAGAGTGACTCCCCAAGAGTTAAACCTGCTGGTTTAGATTTGGATACTGTTTGTGCTTACATTGCTTCTTTGCCCAATGGTTCAGTGATTACATATGAGGACCTTGAGCAGATCAGTGATGAGCACTTGGAAGAGATGGACATCAAGTGGAACAAGGCTCTTGCTAGTATAAGAGCAAATAGGTGGAACAGAAGGTTTAAAAAGAAGACGACCTTCAATGCTAAAGACACATATGGATTTGATAAATCTAAAGTTGAATGTTACAATTGTCATCGTATGGGGCACTTCATGAGGGAATGCAGATCTCCTAGAAGATCTGATGCTGGTAAACCCTCAAGTCAGGTTGTTAAAGCTCAGGATTCCAAAGCCATGGTTGCAGTTCAAGGAATTGATGGTACAGGATGGGATTGGAGCTATCTGGCTAAGAATGTTGAAGAGGATAAAGCTTTGGTTGCTGATATTGAAGAAGAAGAGCATGTTGAATATGCTCTCATGGCACACTCCTCCTCTTCATCTGACAATGAGGTATATGATGATGCTTTTTGTAGCAAAGGTTGTAGGTTAAATACTGAAAGACTTACTGAAAGACTTAACAAAGAAGTGTTAAAATTAAAAGATGATATGAGTACTGAAAGATGTAAATTGTCTAATTACCAACTAGCTCTTACTGAAACTGAGAAAACCGTTTCTGAATACAAGAAAATGGAATTTGATTTAAAAGATAAGATCAATATTTTAAAACATGAGTTAGATGCTAGTATGGATATTAGAAATATCATGGAAAGGGTTAATGGTGAAATACAGGCTAAGTTAGATGAGGCCATTAAGAATAAAGATAATGTTGGTCTTAAAATTCAAAGATTTGATAGAGCCACCCAAACCCTAGGAGACTGTGTAGCTAAACAAAGGGATCCTAAGGACATGAATGGGATTGGGATGAATGATTACTCTTTGGTTCCACCACCAGCTGGTGACTTCTATGGTGTCCAACAAAGGGACTTATCTTGGACTGGTTTCCCAGAGCTCCAAGAGGAGGAATTCATTCCTCCACCAAGAGTTGTCACTCTAGTGGAAGAGTATCAACAAAAGTTGACTGTAGAATGAGTGGAAGAAGGCTAACCCTACTTTATTTGTCAAGGGTGGCTTGCTATGTGAAAGTCCAAATGAATCAACACCCATTAAGGTTACTAACCCAATCACTGGTAAAGTTGTTGACCTAGGCTCAAACACTGTTAGAAGACCTAGCATTAAATATGCAGAGATGTATAGGAATACTAGGTCACCCAAGAGTCAAGTTAGCAATCATGGAACAGGCTTCTTCTCTTCTAGACCTAAGGTTGTGTCTAGAAAAGCTTGTTACACTTGTGGTAGTTTTTCACACTTGGCATACAAGTGTGTCAACGCTCCCAATGCCAGCGCTGACAGGAATAATTTCAGCGCTGACAGGAACAAAGTCAACGTTGTTAGAAAGTCAAACGTTGTCAGACCCAAACCTTGTGTGCAGCAAAGTCCACAAGTGATTAGACCTGCCCCATTCTTTACTAGAGGGTCTAACACTCATGGACAAAGACCATTTCAAAAGACAAACACCTGGTCAAATAGGCAATGGGTTTCTGTAGCAAACCCTAGGTTCAACACTGACAAGGGTAATTTCAACGTTGACAGGACAAATTCTAACGCTGACAGAAACATGACCAGACCTAAATATTTGCAACCACAAGGTAAGGGGTCTAAAGCTTCTTCAAGCTTAACATGGAGACCCAAGAAAGATCAAAACCCTAATGATAATGGGATTTCAATGACTTGCAATAGATTTAATTACATTTCAAAAGTCATTACAAAACCTATTGGGGTTAACTGGGTATTTCATCCTAAAAAGGATGAGAATGGGGTTGTTGTGAGAACTAAGTCTGTTCTTATTGAACAACCAGATGAATCCAAGTCTTTTAAGACTTGGGTTCCCAAAGAAAACTAATTTGTTTTCTTTATGTGCAGGGCATTCAAAGACAGATCGATGATTGTGGATATTGGGATAGTGGATGCTCAAGGCACATGACAGGGAAGGAAGACTATCTGACGAATTTCACTCCTATCAAAGATGGTGATAAGGTATACTTTGGAGGTGGATATGGAACTATCACAGGCAAAGGAACCCTTCTCACCAAGAATCTGCGTTTTGAGAACGTCTTCCTGGTAAAAGAACTTGATTACAATCTGTTTAGTGTATCACAAGTTTGTGATAACAAAAATAAAGTTCTTTTTACTGATACTGAGTGTTTGGTGTTAAGTAAGGATTTTAAGATCCCTGATGAGAAATATATTGAGTATAGAACACCTAGGCATAAGGACATATATAATGTGAATTTGAATGGGATTAAAATGAACAATAATATGTCTTGTTTTTATGCTAAGGCCTCAGTAGATGAGAGTAATTTGTGGCACAGAAGACTAGGGCACATAAATTTCAAAAATATCAATAGACTTGTGAGGCTTGGTTTAGTTGATGGTTTGCCTGAGAAGGCCTTCCACAATGACCACTCTTGTGTTGCATGTCTTAAAGGCAAGCAGCACAAGGTCTCATTCAAGTCCAAACAGGTGCATACTAGTTCTAGACCTCTTCATATGCTTCACATAGACCTCTTTGGTCCAACCAATATAGAAAGTTTGAATGGTAAGTCATATTGCTTTGTTATCACAGATGACTTTTCTAGGTTTACTTGAACATTCTTTCTAGCTATGAAGAGTGACACATCTGATGTTCTTATTGATTTTATCACTCAGATTGAGAAGAGGTCTGGCAATGAGGTTAAAATGCTTAGGAGTGATAATGGTGGAGAATTTAGGAATAAGAAGCTAGATGATTTCTGTGCCAGGAAAGGAATTACAAGGCAATTTAGTATTGCTAGAACCCCACAACAAAATGGGGTTGCTGAGAGGAAAAATAGAACCCTAATTGAAGCAGCCAGAACAATGTTGGCTGATGCTCACTTTCCTATGGCCTTTTGGGCTGAGGCTGTTAATACAGCTTGCTATGTGCAAAATAGAGCATTGGTTAACAAAATTCAGACAAAACACCTTATGAGTTACTTTGGGGTAGAAAACCTAATATTGGTTTTCTTAGACCTTTTGGTTGTCATGTAGTAGTCTTGGATACTAGTGATGCCTTAGGGAAATTTAGTGCAAAAGGTGATGAGGGTTACTTCATGGGGTATTCAGTGCAGAGCAAGGGTTATAGGGTTTATCTTGAAGAGGAGAAACGTATAGTTGAAAGAGTACATGTTAGGTTTTTAGAGAATAAACCTAGTGATCCTGAAAGTGGTCCTAATTGGTTGTTTGATTTGGAACCCTTATCTAGAACTTAAATTATATGCCTGTCACTAATTCAGACATTGTGAAGGTAACTTCAAATGTTGTGGAGGAACAAGTTATTGATGTTTCAGGTACATAGGTTCATAAGAAGGTTGGATCACAAGCAGAAAAGGCATCTCCTATATTAGAATATGTCACAATTCCCATTTGGACAGATGCTTTTGCTGTTGCTGCTGCTGCTGGACAAGATAATGGTGGTTTCCAAGTACCACCAGATACAAACATGCATGGTCCTTCAGGAGCTGACAAAGGCAAATCTAGCGCTGACATGACCAATTCAGGCGTTGATGGTTCAGACGTTGACAACTACACTTCAAGCGTTGTTAGCCCAAGCGCTGACAAACAAGATTCAGGCGTTGACAACAATACTGAACATCTTTTCTCTTCCAGTTTTGAACAAGGTGAACCTTCCAATATATATGAAGAGGTTCATCCTCATGCTGATGTAAGAGAGTCTGATGAAGAAGATATTAGCAACATGGAGAATGAGGTTGAGGACACCAGACTTTTTGAAGGAGGAGTTCTCACTTCCACAATGAAGAATCACCCCCCTTCCCAGATCATTGGTGATGTTATGACTCCAGTTCAGACTAGAAGATCTCATCAAGGTCTTGGTGGGTTTATTGCTAATATACACAAGAAGGTTGATACCCCTCTTGTGCAAGCATGTTTGTTTGCATGTTTTCTGTCACAAGAAGAACCCAAGAAAATATTTGATGCTCTCAAAGAACCAAGTTGGGTGAAAGCAATGCAGGATGAGCTTCACCAATTTGCAATTCAGGATGTTTGGGAGCTGGTTGCTTGTCCTAGATATGTCAGACCTATAAGGACAAGATGGGTTCTCAGGAACAAAAGAGATGAAAGTTGCATTGTGGTCAGAAACAAGGCAAGGTTAGTGGCTCAAGGTTATACACAAGAGGAGGGGATAGACTATGAGGAGGTCTTTGCACTAGTTGCAAGGATTGAAGCTATTAGGATTTTTCTAGCCTATGCATCCTGCATGGGCTTCACAGTCTATCAAATGGATGTCAAGAGTGCCTTTCTCTATGGCACCATTGTTGAGGAAGTATATGTGATGCAGCCTCCTGGTTTTGAGGATCCAGAGAATCCAGATAAAGTGTATAGAGTCAAAAAGGCTATGTATGGCCTTCATCAAGCCCCTAGAGCATGGTATGGTACTTTGTCTACCTATTTGGTGGATAATGGATTCAAGAGGGGCACCATAGATCAGACACTATTTACAAAGAAGAAAGGCAAGGATGTGTTGCTTGTGCAGGTCTATGTTGATGATATCATTTTTAGGTCTACTGATCCAAAGATGAGTGAGGATTTCTCCAAGCTTATGATAGACAAATTCAAGATGAGTGCTATGGGGGAGATGAACTTCTTTCTTGGTTTACAAGTTCAGCAGAAAGAAGATGGTATCTTCATCTCCCAGGACAAATATGTTGCTAAGATCTTGAAGAAGTTTGGCTTTTCTCCACATGAAAAGAGGGCTACTACTCCTATGGATAGAGAACACCCTTGGGGAAAGATTGGAGATGGAAAAGATGTTGATGTCAGGCATTATAGATCCATGATTGGATCCTTGATGTATCTTACTGCCTCCAGACCTGACATCATGTTTGCTATGTGTGCTTGTGCACGCCATCAAGTGACTCCCAAAGAATGTCACCTTTATGCTGTGAAGAGGATCTTTAGGTACCTAAGATGCTATCCTAGTCTTGGTTTGTGGTACCCAAAGGATTCACCATTGGAGCTGATTGCATATTCAGATAGTGATTATGGAGGTGATAAGTTTGATAAGAAATCCACAACTGGTGGATGTCAGTTTCTTGGGAGCAGGTTGATATCTTGGCAATGCAAGAAACAAACAGTGGTGGCTAATTATACAACTGAAGCTGAGTATGTGGCTGCAGCTGCTTGTTGTGGCCAAGTGTTGTGGATTCAGAACCAGCTGTTGGACTATGGGTACAATTTCATGCATACTAAGATATTTGTTGACAATAATAGTACTTTATGCATCATTAAGAATCCTGTACATCATTCTAAAACTAAACACATAGAAATTAGACACCATTTTATAAGAGATTGCTTTGAGAAAGGTTTAATACAACCAGATAGGGTTGACACTGAGGAAAATGTGTCAGATTTATTAACTAAACCTTTTGATGCTGGGAGGTTTCAATACTTGGTAACAAGTATTGGAATGGTCAATCTCACATAATATGTATTTTGGAGTCTTTTTGTAAAAGTATGTATAGGATGATGTATTATTATTGGTCTTATTGATGATTTAGATTTTCCACTATATTTTTCTAACACTGACAAAGTTGCTTGAACACTGATAAGTGTTTTTGCAACGTTGTCAGCAATATAATTGTCTAACGCTGACAAAGCTTTCCTCAACGCTGTCATGTGTTATCGGGGCGTTGTCAACAAAAATATTAGTTTTGTGGTTTTCAATCTAAATGTGCAGATGGTGTTAGCAGTATACCCTTGGATACAGAGTTGCTTATGGATCAATGGAGAAGCATTTGGACAAGTTTTTATTTATGGATGATGGTTGGAATGTTTCATTCCTATCTTGACATAAAGTTTTTATGTTCATGCATGATTTTAGCAAACTTTTTGTATCATAGTTTAAGGGGAGGTTTTAGGAACCTTTAGGATGTTTGGGTATCCATATGATACTCTTATCACAATTCTAGATTGTGTCCACAGGTGAGTATGAGTTAGTTTCTACTAAATCATGAGGCACTGTAGCATGCAAAGTTGATATACTATGCATGCTGCCAAGACATTTTTTGCCTAGAATTGGTTGTGGTCTGTTGGGAGACTTGGGAATGATTTTGATATGGGATTTACCTGGGAGTAACAAGGATTTTATAAGGTAACTTGGTTGTTAAGAGTTTTGGTTAGCAAGGGACACTAGAGGACTGTTATGTCTATCTTGCTTATGCAAGTGTGCATAACTGGACAGTGCTTGCCGCCCTATAATAATTATCAGCCTTTGGTTATCTTCTCTAGGATAAATTACTTGTTAAGGTCATTTTTAATTTTTAAAACACTTTTATTTTTGGACGCTGACAAGAATTTTCCAAGCGTTGTTGTGACAAAATTGGACGCTGACATGGCTATAGGCAAACGTTGACAAGATTATAGCCGTTGGGCGTTGATAGGTTATTTTTGACCGTTGACACTCAATGGGACCTACCCAGTTATTACTTTTTTACAAATTTTTGGGCCGTAATTTTAGGAGTTGTTACTTTCATTTAATGCATGAGATAACTTATAACTTTTTCAATATTTTCATGATTGATTTTTGAAAATACTTGCCTATTTTTGGGCCTATCACATGCATCTTCTTCTCCTATAAATTTGGCTCCTATTTTAAACAGGGTATCTATAATTCTTATCAACTAACAATTTTCTCTTATCAACTTCATCTTCTTCACCTAAAATTAACAGCTTTCATCAATGGCACCAAAGTTTAAACCAACAGAATTGGAATTGGGGTTCAGATCTCAACACAACATGATTGCATATCTTGTCGCTGATGATACTATGTTTCCTCAATACACACAAATGGTGGTGTATTTGAACGCATCCCCATTAAGGTATGCTCTTTCTCATGCACCACTCATTCCAGTCACACACATTAAGCAGTTTTGGAACACTGTCAGTTCCTCAACAGTTAATGGAGTGACCACATTGACTTCTATTGTTCATGGGAGACCTTGGGTGGTTACTGAGGCCTTGGTACGCCAAGACTTGCATCTTGATGATGCTGATGGTATAGCCACCCTTCCCATAAATGAAATAGAACAAGGGCTTAGGGCTTTGGGATATCCTTTTCCTGATGAAGGTACTCTAAATAAGTATCATAAGCAGGAATTTCCCCCAGCCTGGAAGTACCTCATACATGTCCTCCTTCAATGTTTGAGTCCCAAATGTACTGCACATAATGAGATCAATAGATCCATTGCCAGTGCTATTGTGTGCATTGCAACAGGGCAAAAATTTAACTATTCTAAAATGATTTTTGAGGGGATGTGTAAAAACAAGGGGAACAAAATGACTTTAGCTTATCCCCGTTTTCTGCAAATGGTTTTTGATGTTCAAGGTTACTGCTCAAGGGATCACAATGATTTTTATAAGATCCCTGAGCAAAATAAAGCTATTTTTATGAAGATGAATTCACCACCCCATCGTGACCTACCTTTGACCCAAGCCATGCTTGCTGTTATTGCAGCAGCACAACCCCAACCAGACCCCCAACCTCAAATTGACCCTCAACCACAACTTGAACCCATCCCTGAACCTTTACCTTCACCTGAACATATGCAAATTGACTCAGAATCCTTCAACGCTGACACACTCAATGTTGACGTTGATGTGCCTATTTCCAACGCTGACACACAACCTTTACAATCCCAAACACCCCTTCACCAACCCACATCCACCCATTCTTCCACACCATCTTCCACACCCCCTGAATATAGGTTGATGAAACGCCAAAGGACTACTGGAGTGTTCTCCTCTGGTGGTCCTAGCCATGTAGCAGAGAGAACCACCACCACAAGTGTGGCTGGTGACCTGGATGAGGCTGGGACTATTGGTTCTGGCTTAGATGCTGGCCAAGGCAGTCCCACCATCATTAAGTCCTCATCCATGCCCAATGAATCTGACTTGGGAGGTCAAATCCCCATTTTAGAAGAGGGCATACTGGAACCAATGACTCTTATGGAATTGACGGTAGTCTGCATAAGCTTACAAAAGCAAAATGCAGACTTAGTACAAATTGTCAGCTCACAAGGCCTTGAACTCAAGCAATTGAGGGAGAGGATTGTTGTTTTGGAAAGTGATCGTGCTAGGAGGGGTATGGAGGAATCATCCAAAGGGGAGGAAGATCCAATAAATCTGAGTGATAAGGGCAGCCATGATGGTCAATCAATGGATGTTGCTGAAGCCCTTACAACTTTGAAGAAACAAACAGGTTTTGATACGTCCTTAGTCTCTCCTACCAACTTAAATTTATCATTTACAGCTATGTTGAGAGAGGTTACACAAGGCACTGAGGGAAGATATTTGGGCGTTGACAAGGAAAATTTGGACGCTGACAGAAATATTTTGGGCGCTGATAGGACAAAGTTGGGCGTTGACAGACCTGCACATGAAGGTGATGTATCCCAGTCATCATCTATCATCAAGGAGGTTTCTACTCAGGTATTACCATCTACCTTACCAACCATTGCACCATCAGATAAGGGTAAGGGCAAAATGGTAGAAGAGATTGTTCCAAAGGATGCAGCTCAAGTTGAGTTTGATAGAAGATTAGCTGCACAGATCATGGAACAAGAGAAAAAGGAGTCACCATTTGTTGGGACTTCAGAAGAAGGGAGTGATGAAGCTAGCTCAGACTCAAGTGTGATGATTATAGAACCAGAGAGGCTTGAGTATGGTGATGAGTTTGCTAGGGAAAAGTTGAGAGAATTGAAATTGCAGGTTGACTTTGACATGCCAGAGGTGGTTCAAATGTATCATGCTTGGGAAGACAGATGCATGGAGAATCCAGATTTGACCATTTCAGATCAAATATGGGGTTTGGAGATTCTTCTTAGAGTTCAGAAAGATTGCCAGGTAATTTTGAAACACAAGGCAAGTAATATTCTCTCAGAGTTGAAAAGGGATAGAAGGGAGCTCTACTTTATGTTGCTCAGATGTCATGGAGTTGGATGGACATATCAGAAGTTGAAGGCTTTGACATTTGATGAGTTGGAAAACATGGCTTATCCCATTTGGGTGAGAGTGCAGGAAGCAAACACTCTCAGACTTCTTTCAGGTGAAAGAAAGGAGGAACTTGCAGAAGAAATGGAACTCAAGAAAGCTATGATTGTTCCCAGGCCAGTGAAGAAGGGAATTTCATTTGAGTTTCCAAAATATATGGATCCACTATATCCAAGTGAAGCAGTTATAAGAAAGAGTCTCAAGCTCTCCCCATTAGAAGCTTCAGATATGGTGCAAGTGTTACCATTAGATTCCAGGAACCCAATTGTGAGCTATGAAGAAGATGAATCTGGGTTCTGGAAGATTGGCAGATTTGGCAAGGAGGTACACACTTTTACCACTCTCATATCTTTGTTTTCAAGTTGTGATAGAGAAGACTTGGTGGACCTTTGGAGGTTGCTGGAGACCAAGTATGAGGCTGAAGCACCAACTTCAGCTAATGGAATAAAACTTTGGACCACATTCAAAAGAATGTGTGGACCAAAAGATGAGGATCCTGCAATATGGAAGGATCTTGAAGATGACCTCAGTGGTCTTCAATGGAGGTTATATTCAGCTGCTGGTGTTTACCATTTGAGTTCTACAAAGTTTGCTGAGTATCTACTTGTGGATGCTCAGTATTTCATATCCAAGGCTATTTTGGAGAAGATGAAGGACACTCAGCTGCAAATAGATTATTCAAGTGACGTGGCAAAAGATTTGATCAGATTTATTCACTATCAATATGAGAAGGTTTGTAAGATTCCTCCTAGTCCTTAATGCTTATTCAGAAACTTGATCATAAGAGTGGATATCAAGTTTAGGGGAGGATTGTTGGGAATAAATTAAGGCCAGATCACTTGAGCGCTGACAAGAACAAAACAAGCGTTGACAAGAACAAAACAAGCGCTGACAGCTCAAGCGTTGACAAGTTAAAGTCAAGCGTTGACACATTGAAGACAAGCACTGATGGAAGATATATTCTACACGTTTATTATATTCTAGAATACTTCTAGTAAAGATAAGAACAACAATGTATTTTCTATATTTATCTTTACCTAGAATAGTTGACACGTAGATTATTGTACAAGGCTTCTTATGTCTATAAAAGAAGACCTTTAGGTTAATGTTTGATATAAGTTTCATATAAGTTTTCATTCGTAAACATCTTTCATTGTAAGCAAGTTTGATATTGATAAATCAAAGTGAAAGTTTGTTTATATCATTGTGTGTTCTTGTTTAAGTGTTAGATTCCGCATAACACTTAGATTCATAAAGCATATACAAAGGTTTCTCTACGTGTATTACTTGATCTAATCTCGTATACACAAAGCTAATCGATCTAAGTTTGGGATCAACAGTTTTTACCTTTTTTTTGGATTTTGTGATGTATTAAGTAGACAAAAATCTACAAATATCTCCTCACATCAAATCTCTTGATTAAAGGAGCCTCAATGAATGAAAACGATCAATGAAGTGAACGCCTTCGATGACTTAAGAACGTTGGTGGAACACCAAAATGTTTAAGAGGGTTTAATCAAATGAAACCAAGAAATTATATATGATACTTAGATAATACTTTGGTTGGCAAACCCTCGATTAGCCCTTTTTATCTAAACATGCACAAGCAAGCAGGGAAACGAGGTGGCGCGAAGCACTTAAGAGCCTTTTTCCTTAGGGTATATTTTATAATACCCGCCTTATACCCACCTTATAGTTTGTGTTTGTCAAAATTAAGCTTCACGAAAGTAATTATCTATTTTTCCTTTTTTCTTTTTTTGAGATTCAAATACAATGATCGAGTGATGAAATCCCGAATCAAGGTTGTGTTTTCACACTTTTGGAGTACTTGTGAATTTATTGTTCTACGTATACAATATAGTAATATTCACACAAAAACGAAAAACCAATAATACATATTAGTAGAGTGCTACTAATACAATTATATTTATGGATAGTATAAAAACAATAATTGTTCAAATCAAAACACAACACGCCTCCCCGGCAGCGGCGCCAAAATGATTATAGAAAAATACGACCTTTTAGGAAAAAGGCGTAAAAGCGGCAAGTATTAAGTGTCGGTTTAGGAAAACCAAGCACTAATGACCCTTAGGTGAAAAAGTTTGTTTCCCAAGGAGGCAAGTGTGTTGTGTAAGAAATGAAAGTGTTTGAGATTATGATTATCAAGAAAGAAAATAAAAAAGGATGACGGTTACGATTATTAATTAAATTAAGACGAAAAGTCGTGCATGTAAAACCGTAAAATATGACGAAATTTAAAAATTAACCTAAAAATTTCTAGAAAATTGCAATAAATAAAAAAATGTAATTAGAGTTTACAAAAAATCAAAAATCACTCAAACCTTTTATTTAATTAAATAATAATTTTTTTATGCTAATTAAAGCCCAAAAAATCAATTTATTTAACAAAAAGCCTAAAATGATATTTTTCACTTTGTAAACCTCTAAAATGACTTTAGTAAATTAAAAACTATTTTTGGAAATTTTAAAATTAATTAAAACTATTTAAAATGATTAAAAACTATAAAATCTTAAAATAATTCTAGAAATTAATTAAATGACACTAAAATTAATATACAAATTTTAAAATTCCTAACTTAATGTATTTGAACTTGGAAAAATGAAAAACTTGCAAAAATCTAAAATTTAATTTTTAATAATAAAATAATAAAAAAATAATATTAAAAATCCAAAATTTATAAAAAATTCTAAAAAGTTAGAAACTAGTTTATTTTAACCTAATAAACACATAAATGAACTTGAAATTAGAAAAATACACCTATTGGGCCTTCAAATGGGCTGAAATGAAAAACAGTCCACTAAATTGGGCTTTTTGGACCAATAAGCAAAAAGTTGTCCAAATAAGCACAAAATCACCTACTTGACTCAAAGTTTGATTTTAAGCACAAAAGTCTAAAGGCCCAAAAGCTGAAAGTGAGCTTATCACAACTTAATTGTCAACAGCTTATTCTTAATGGGCTTTTTGGCCCATTAAGCCATAAGCTAATGTCATAAGCTCTAATTTGACACACAAGCTTCTTTTGAGATACTAAAGAGATCTGTGAAAAGAAGTTTTGAAAAAGCCCAAGAAATAAGCCTGAAATAAGCAAAAGCTCTCTACAGAAATCGACAAAATAGTCGTTTTTGAGTTCTAGGCCACCTCAAGTGCTGATTCAAGTTGTAAATAGTTTTAAATAACTTAATTAAGCAAAATCAACAAAAAGTTTTCAAATAAGCACAAAGAATAAGCTAGAATAAGGAAATAAGCACTTATGAAAAAGTCAATTCAATTGGTTTTCTAGTCAATCCTAAAAGTCAAACCCTAATATGCTCCTGATTAGTTCAATGGGTCAAATAAGAAAGATTGATTATAAAAAATAAGTTGTTGCGAGTCTGGATAAGCAAAAACGACTTATGAATAAGCTGATTAAGAATTAACACTAGCAGTGGCTAGTTTTGGGTGTCCAGCACTGGGAAAAGTTGCCACTGCTTGACTTCTTTGACTTTTTGTCTTATATGGATTTTTTGTTGGATTCAAGCCACATAAAGACACCCTTATAACCAGTGGGTTATAAGGAGTCAATAGCAATCACAAAATCACAAAAATAACAGGCCAAATGATACAGTTAATTCAATCTTTGCCCAGATATCACACAGACATGAACAATAAGCAGTTTTCAACAAATAAGCAGTTTTAGCAAGAATAAGCCAACCAAATTGAACCAAATGCACACAACAGCTATAATAAATTCAAATGAACATAAATCAACTGGTTTCATGCAATGATTCAAGGTTTAGAACAAGATTCAAGCTATAAAAGTTACTGATGAACAATGAACAAGTAAATTACGAACTTTGCTGATATACTTGACCACAAGATCTAATTCAAAACCTCAAATATTTCATACAGGTTATATAAACTTTGTTTAAACACTTTTTAGCCCTAAACATGCATACACTCTAGGTGTTTCCAAAATCTTAGGACAAAACAGGCACAATCAAACAAGTTATAGCACAATCAAGAAATTGATGTTTAAAGGCTCAAGACTTGCATATATAAGCACAATATCACTTGTATAGCAGATACCAACACTTAACAAACACAAATTCTTACTCAAAATCAAACAAGCACCTTAAATCAGTAAACCCAAACACCCCTTTCACTTTTTAATCCAAATTTAACAAAGCAAATGTGTGATTCAGTTTTACCCAAGCCTAATCTAGCATCATAACATCAATATCATGCAGTATTAAGTAGATTTAAGCCACAAGAACACCTCTTATAACAACAGAACACAAATTTACAAAATATCACTTTTTCAACTGATTTTTGGGAAAAGAGACTCAAACCTCATGAATGTACATCCACACTCACGAATTTTTGAGCTGATGTGTCGAGCTAAACAAGAAACAAGCTTCCAATAACACATGCTAAGAATCAACAAGGTTAAAGGCACAATTCATATAAAACAGAAAAATGGAAAATAAAAGCTTGATTACTTCAACCTTGTTCCCACTCCTTGATTATCCCCAAACCACAAGCTTACAACACCTTGATAATCTTCTTATCAGGGTGCTATCATCACTTGCAATCCAAAAATTCCAAGGGCTTGAACCAAGAACTTAGCAAAATATCAAGTTTTGGAAAATTATGAAATTTCTTGCACAATAATGTTTTAGAACTTAACAATCACAATCATATAACATAAACAAGCAAAGATTAAGGTTGGCACTTGGATTTCTTCAACAATATCAAACACTTTTTCATAAACAGAAAGAAGGATTTACAGATTTGTGAATATAGGAAAAACCAAGAGCAAATGTTAATGTTGCAGCCCTATGCCTTTATATAGGCTACAATGATTCTAAGAAAGCTGAAAAATGTAAAAACCCTAATGCTTGATCTTCCAATTTTGCCCCTTCAGTTTGAATTTATCTTGAACATGTGAAGTGTTATTGGACGTTTGTGAGGGTGTAAAAAGCATGCTAATTGATCAAAGGGCTCATATCAAGCTTAAGTTGTAAGCTGGAATGTGGGTGGTAGATTCTCTACATGTTTTTGGCTTTTCCCCCAAAAACGTGTACATGGGGTTCAACATGTGAGCTGCTGGTTGGTGATGTGTCAAGTTTAGAGGTTGGGTTATGATTAGAACCACCCTAATCACAATTCTGGACAAGATGATGGCTTAATTTTGGTTTAAACAAAAGTACCCAATTCGTGTTCATAAGTGAATAGTTGAGGTTTTAATCCGTTTAGGATTTAAATAAGTTGTTTAGCGCGTTTATTTAACTAATTAGTTAAATTAGTTAATAAAAGCTGAGTGGGATTGTGACATGGAACTTTGGTGGGCTGTGATTGGCTAGGAAGTGTGAGTGGGGCACGTGTCACCATGACACTGGTTAAGGTAAGTTTGATGTTTTTGTAGTAATTACCCCCATTCTTCCATTCTTCTTTCACTTTGGTTCAAATAGCACAAAACTGATTTTCCCTTTGTAATAAAGTTTGGTTTTTTCTATTTTGGCCACCAAACTTTTTCCAAAATGTTTTAAAGGGTATTTCTTGCCATGTTTTGTTGAAGGGCTGATTTTGGCATATCTTCATTCTTCGAGGTCTTGACTTGTTTGTTGACTTCTTGGAGGACTAATATTGACAAGTATTCATGTTTGAGGGACCATTCTTGCCAATTCTTCAAAGTGGAGGGCCCTTTTTGTACTTTTCACAAACTTTAAGGACCAATCTTGTAATTATGAATAAACAAGGGTTTAAAGTGTCAATTATTCAATATTGGAGGACCCTTATTGTACAATATTCAAATCTTCAAGGGTTATTTTTGGAAAATCAACTCTAGGGCTTGGTTCATTGTGTGGCTTCGTTTCCCGTGTCCGTTTTTGCTTGTTTCTTGTGATCTTTTGGCATTTTCTCAATATCCGTACCTAAAATACACATGTAACAAGCACAAGCATATATTTGGCATATTTCATGATATTTAACGCATTTTAAGCCCATTTTGGACGATGAGACTATGTATAAAACCAGTCTCATCATGAGTCATGACACCGGTGCCCCAAGTGTCATGGTTACAGTACCTCCGTAACTAGTACTACTGACTGATTATGCTTGTATATAAAGCTCAGGCAATATCTGAATTATTAAAATAATTTCAGATTATTTATAACATGTACTGGGGAAAACATTTGGCTACAGACAGGAAATCCTAATCATGCATAGAAGGAAGTCCTTACTGAAAGGACATGAAATCCGTACCTGAGTGTGTAAACAATGCCAACCTCACGCGAAGCATCACACATTCTCAACCAAGTCTACATGAGTCGATTAACTTTAAATCAGAATGCAAATCTTGGCGTTTTATTCTTTGTCCATAACATCATTATTATTAATCTATATAACACGTTTTTTTTCTTTCTAAATTTATTCTTAACTAAATTATAGAGTAACTCCATTTCTACGTATATACCATATGATGAACATTTAGCATTTAAGTATGATATAGACATGTTAGAATTTTATTTTCTTTATAATATGTGTAAACCTTCTCATCTAGTTACATATATATTATTAAGATATCATTGTTCTTCTCCTTACATATAAACGCATTCTCTATTACTGTGTTTCATTCATCATTTGATTTTCGTTTCAAGAAACTTTAAACATGTATTGTCTATCATTACTTACGGAAGTTAAAATCTTTTGAAGCTATGTATTCGCCCATGGTGTCTTGTGTTTATTTTCACTTATAAATAACATTATGAAAGTGCATGTGGTAAGTTCTATAGCAGATTAAATGACGACTTCGCAACATAAATAGTAATAACGAGACGCATTAGAACGATATTAGGAGTTAAAGATCACACGCGAATGTACCTTTGAACCCGACGATCACTAAGATTAGCATCTCGACCAAGCAAGAACATCACAAGATTCGACGAAACACATCCGAATAATGGACCAATCTATCCCGTGCTAATGAACCAACCCGCAAAAGGGAACGAACTAGATCACGATTTCAAACTCGATCATGCACTGTCGCCTCTAGAGATGTACCAAAACCTTCAACTCGAAAGTGAATTGACATGAGCATTTTCCAAATTTGAAACCGTATTCGAACGCAGACCTTAACGAAGACTTTATCATTTGGTTTTATTTGCAGCCGTTGTTTTTATTTCTTTTGGTTTAGGGTTACCGTGAAAATTTAAATTATTTGTTGCTCGAAAAACTGAGTTCTTTGAAACAAGTTTCATAGATCAAGAAGAAAGTAGGAGTACTGACGAATTGGAGATCATCGATGATGTATATACACAACCTTCTGGTAACATTAGTGAAGTACGTGATAAAGTTCTACATAAGATTGTTGAACCTCAAAACGTAGACGTTCCAGTTGGAAGGTCTGGTAGGGTGCCTTGAGCACCTAGTAGATATGGTTTCTACATAGATGATGAGGAGCATCAATTAGGGGATCATGGTGAGCCTCCTAATTACTAAGCGACTATATCGAATGTTAGATCCGACAAGTGGCTTGATGCAATGAACACAGAAATGCAATCCATGAAAGACAATCAAGTATGGGTTTTGATTGATCTTCCTGCAGGCGCAAGAATCGTAGCTTGTAGATGGCTTTATAAGATAAAGACCGATATGGATAGCAATCTACACACCTATAAATCTCGACTTGTTGCAAAAGGATATACTCAAACCTACAGCCTAGATTATGAGGAAACCTTTTTTCCAGTTACGGACATAAGAGCTATTAGGATTCTCTTAGCCATAGCGGCGTTCTATGACTATGAGATTTGGAAAATGGACGTCAAGACTGCTTTCTTGAATGATCACCTTAGTGAAGATGTTTACATGGTGCAACCAGAAGGTTTTCTTGATCCAAAGTATCCAAATAAAGTTTGTAAGTTGCATAGATCCATTTATGTTTTGAAGCAAGCTTCAAGAACTTGGAATAAACGGTTTGATGAAGAAATTAAGAAGCTTGATTTCATTCAAAATCCCGATGAGCCATGTGTATATGTCAAAGATAGTGGGAATAATGTCGCATTCGTAGTATTAAATGTGGATGACATATTACTTAGGGGATATAAAACTTCAATGCTGCAGGAAGTGAAAGCTTGGCTGAGCAAGTGTTTTTCCATGAAGGATCTAGGAGAGGCTGCATATAGAGAGATAAATCTAAGTAGTAGTTGTCTTTAAGTCAAAGTGCTTATTTTGATAAAGTTCTAAAGAAGTTTAGAATGGGTAAATCTAAGAAAGAATTTGTTCCAATGCAAGAAAAGACGACTTAAGTAAAAATCAATGTGCAAATACACATAGTGAGGTGAAACGCATGATGAAAGTTCCGTATGCTTTGGCAGTTGGTTCTATCATTTATGTGGTAAGATGCACTAGACCTGATATTTCATTTGCGCAAAATCTTTGTAGTAGATTCCAACAGAATCCAGATGTGAAACACTGGACTGTTGTTAAGACCATTCTTAAGTATCTTAGGAATATTAAAGATATGGAACTTTTTTATGGGGTTAAGAAGGAAAACGAGCTTCACGTTAAATGTTATATTGATGCTAGTTTTCAAACCGACAAGGACGATACTAAATCCCAAATTGGGTATGTGTTTGTGCTTAACGGTGGAGCCGTGGACTGGAATAGCAATAAGCAAAGCGTTATTTCTATGTCCTCTACTAAAGCTGAATATGTTGTTGCTGCTGATGCTACAATGGAGGCTGTCTGGATAAGGAAGTTTATTAGTGGTCTTGCTGGAGTCATACCGACTAATAATGAACCTATGAAAATGTTTTGCGATAATTCTACCGCTATTCCAATCGCTGATGATCCTGGAATCACGCGAAGTGCTAGACATTATCAAAGAAGGTTTCACTACATTCGAGAAGTTATCGAAAATGGTGAAGTCATCTTTAACAAAGTTCACACAGATGACAACGTCGTAGATCCTTTTACAAAACCAATGCCTTTGAATAAGCATTTTAAACATGATGAGTCTATTGGTCTTTTTCATTCTGCTAGTCTCATGTAAATCTGTGATAAAGTTTATTTTATCTGTTAGTGTTTGGACAAGGGATGTTTAAGCAATTGTTATAATTAAATGAATTAATTTTTGTTGGAAATATTGTTTTCATTTCTTAATAATTGTATCCAATATTTTCATGTTTAATCTGTGAATATAGCGTCTATTTATTATGTGTAACATATATTCTAAATCTATGTTGTCAATTTTTAATATGGGAGTGTTAATGAATTAAGGCAATTATAAGCGTTGGTTGTATTTTGAAAGTACATAAAGATGATTCTTCCAAACTCATAGGTTGTTCAGTGTGCTTGGATAATTGGACTACCCCAACTCATGAAGGATTCTTTATGGATCGACGTCAATAAGAATCTACATAGATGGTAAGTATTGCTATCCTTAGACTTGAGATGCAAGTGGATATTTGCATGGATGGATGGCATTTTTTGATTTAAGAAAACCCTGCGTCATTCGTGTGGGCAGTTATAAAACTTATTTCAGAAATGTTTTATTACATGTGTAAAAGGTACTTGTAGTTAAAATGGGATTTTGTTCCTCCATGGATGGAGTATGATATATACTGGGGCCTCTCGTAAGATTAATCGGATGTTTGCATGGCCGTGCCGAAATGGTAGTTAAGAATTTTCTTATTACATTTGGTAATCTTGATTGAATCGAAGAAACGAAAAATAAAATGTCAATACACTGAAATGACATATGATCCATATTCATGATTAACTGTATCAGTTTCAAAAAGGATGCAGTATTGTTATTAAATTACCATATCGCTAAAGCAGTTTACCAGGAACCAAACTCGGGTGTTTTTGGGAGCACTGATGGTGTCGCTAGACTATCCGTCAATGTTATTGTTAAATTGCACTATAGCTACGACTTCCGCAAGTGGGAGCTGTTGGGATGTGCGTCAGTTATATATAGTATTTAATATGATCAAAAGTGCATGGGCCTAAGGGGTCACACACTTAGACATCGAGATCATCTTTTATTAAAGATATATAATAATTATGGCTATATTTATTGTGCATTTTTAGTTTGATAAGTTAATATTTAACGGTTGTTAATTAGTAAGTTGAAAGGTTTAACAAGGATTAATTTGTAAGACTTTATACTTTAAGGTAATTAATGTAATTACATTGTTAGGTAAAATAGAAAGTCAAAAAAACAAACCAAACACCCCCTTGGTGTTAGTCGGCCGATTAAGGCGCAAGGAAAAGAGAGAAGAAGTTTTTGGTTCTTGAAGGTTAATTACTGGGAGGTTAAGTTGTAATCTATTCCCTAATTAACCCTAGAAATCACCTATATAAACAAACGATGTGATTCGTTGTTTCATAAGAATTAAAACAAACATTTTCCACTCTCTCTCTTTGTAGTTCGACGACAACAAGAACCCAATAGGGGTTTTCGGGGTTTGATTTTTATTAAGTATTTGCTTAATTAAGATCCAGCAATCGAAGGTGATTGATTAAGATGTTTTATGGACTAAGCTTAGAGAAGATCTAATTTGATCTTAGGGTTTTGGTATTCGGATTTTGGTGTATTAGAATTAGGGTTTGGTTGGTTGATTGGTTTTTGGTTACTTGATCATCCGTTCTTAGACTTATGGTATGCATTCTTTATCTTTATGTTAACTACATTATTTTCCTAGTGAACGTTCCTATCCGTTGTGTTTTACTCTTGATACATGCCATAAATCATGATTTATAAATTGTTTGAATGCATTATTTGATGCTTAACATGTATTGGGATTGCTATGTGATAAATACGCTAATTGGATTGGTGCTTGCATGCTTAAAGGGAGTTTATAACATTGTTTTAGGGCTGCGATTTTGACACCCGAACAGAAAATAATTTTTATAAAATAATATGTATACTTTCATGGTCCGATTCCTCACAAGACACTAAAAACTCGATTCTGCACAACTTTTTAGTTTTAGCCGAAATCTGGGGAAGACTTCTTCCTGTAAGCTAACACTATATTCTTGAAGCATCTAAAGAAGGAACAAGAACCTTCTATTGGGGTCTAGAACAACTTTGGCATCAAGCAAAATACTTAGCCAACAAGCCATGCATTAAAGTCTATGCCATCAGTTTGAAAATAAGTAAGACCCATGGGGTCACAACTTTCATATGCCACTTAAATTTACTTCTCATTACCAATTTCACCATCAATAAACTCTCTCTCCTTTGTCCAAAATACCATTCCCGGATTTGAGCAAGGTGGTGCAAGAAAAGTCACTTTTGGAGTCCGAAAAGCAAAGTTAACATCACCAAACTCTTGGAGATCATTACCCTAATCATTAGCACTATATTTTCACTTTGTAAGACTCTTGATTATGACTTCTAAGACTATTATTTATGAGTTTATGTCAATATTTAATATGAGTGACTAGTTTCATTTTACACTTGGTAAGATGATGTTTGTGGTATGAAGATGTGGTTGTGATTGTGATTTATGTTTTAATTCAATTTCAAGATTTTACTTTGAACCATTGGTACTTATGTTTCATGTGACATTGGTTGTCAAAACTTAATTTGTTGTTAAATATTTCATTGGTCGAAAGGGTTATTTTCTAACAACAAGTCATAGCCGGTTTGTCTATGGATTGGATATCTTTTGTATTGACCATTTCCTAATAAGTTTTGATCACTAAGAAACATAATTATAAGTGTTAAAAAGTTTGTGAAACGAACCTCGAATCAAACGAGTTGAAATTGGATTAAGTCTTGAATTGAGTGATTGAGTCTAATGCTTGTTTTCCATAACCAAATTCTTGACGAAGATTGAAGCTTTGAAAACATTAGATTGGATTAACCATCTAATTATCATAATCATATATGCTAACGTGTCATCACAATCATACTACATCGGATGCCCAAACTAATCTTTACCAAGTGTTGTTTTTGAATCATCATAGGTTTTCCAAATCCCCGTGAACGATCTCGGTATTACCAATAAAATCTATACACAAACAAAAGGGTCAAACTTGCCCGTGTGTTTTTATTTCATTTCGATAATTCGTGTTTATAAATTTAAAACTTGTGCAATCCCACACACTGGATACGCACTAAGTTTTTGACACCGCTGTAGGGGATTTGATTATGTTCTTAGTTCCAAAATCCATCCTATAATCAATCCCGTTGTAGCCTTCCTTGCTGCCAAATTCCAAAAAAACCACAAAACAAAAAATCACCAGTAGACGAGTAGCCGTCCGCCGAAGCCCCACAAAACCAAAGAAGCCGGTCAGCCGACCTGAGAAGCCGCCAGCCGCCGGATCACAGAACGCGAGCAGTTGGTCAGTTACTCGAGCAGCCAAACAGCTACTCGACAACCCAAGCAGCCGTCAGCCATCAGGCCAGCAGCCAGCCGTCGCTCCTCCATAGACCGAGACAAGCCGACTATCTCCTCTAGCGACCGGCCGCTCCTCCCTGTTTTAAAAAACCAAAATTTATTTTATTTTATTTAGTTTATTTTAGTTAATTTCCTATTTTCTTATTTTCCTATTATTTTTTATTTCTAGTTTATATTTCGTAATCTTTTTCAAAGGGTTTTAAGACTTGAATGAACACCCATTCTTCCGGTCAAGAACCACTTAAACCTTATACCGATCCTGAACGTTTTATTCATCAAATTCTAAAGAAAAACCGAACGAAACAACCCTTTGTTACTTTGGAAAACCGAACTCCTAGTTTCAATAACCCACCATTCGATAATCTATTAGACGCCTTTGTCGTCTACAATCCATTTAACGATCTACCATTTCCAATTGCCGACGATCAATCTATGTGGGCCACCAACCGAATCGTAGCACCCACTGCCAGGGCTGCTATAGTTCAAGTTAAACTTGGAGACAACTTCACCGTGAAAGGTCATCACCTTTCAATGACCAAAGACCGCCAATTTGACGGCCGTGCGCGGGTCGATCTGCATAAGCCTATTTCCGAATTCGTAGAGATATGTAGCATGTTTCGATATGAAGCCGGCGTTGATGTAGACACTATTAAACTCAAACTCTTTCCATCATCTCTATCCGGAGATGCAAAAGTTTGGTATAATGAGTTGACGTCTGGTACCATCGCAACATAGGAACAAACAAGAACCGCCTTTCTTAGCCATTTCTTTTCACCCGTCATGTACGAAAGACCCATGGGAGAAATCCGTGGTTTCGCCCAAAATCCCAACGAATCGCTCGTTGAAGCATAGACCCGAATGAAAGACCTACTTCGTAGTTGTCATGGACATGGTTTAGTAAAAGGATCCATCATCCAAATCTTTTATCATGGTCTCAATGAACCGACGCAAGCAATACTTGATGCGAGTGGACTCTTTCTTTATAAGACTCCTAACGAAGCATATCAATTGCTAGAGGACCGAGTTCTCTTGAAACTCAATTGGTCCAAAGATAACCGTTCCAAACCCTTTAAGAAAACCGTTGCATTCATTGAAAGTAACAAAAATTCCAAACTCATGGAAAAAATTGAAGCTCTTACATCCAAATTCGACTCGCAATACAAAAACATTCAAAATGAAATGAAAGAAATGCGAGACAGATGTAGCATTTATAGAGGACCTCACCCATCTTCGGCGTGTGATGACACATCGATGGGAGGACCTAAACAAGAAGCAAACTACGCTCAAGGATGATACCGAGGAGGTAGTTATCGAGGTAAATACTACGGTAGAAACTCTGGTATTTGGCGTGAGTATCCCAAAAACGAAAATCGTACCTCATAACCCCGTGAGAACGATAATTCGATTCCATCCAATGAAAAAAAACCCTGAAGAATCGAACTAAGAGAAAACTTTGCAAGAGTTCATCACATCTCAAAAAGCAACAAACACGTTTATCAAGAACCAATTCTTCGATCTCAAAACCAATGTTGAAAGAGGACAAAGACACCACACTACCTCTATCAATGATCTCGAAACCGAGTTAGGTCGACTTTCCAATCAATTCGCCGACCGACCGACTGGTTCGCTACCGAGCAACACTCAAACAAACCCAAAACCATCCGCATCTACGGATAAACCATACCACCCACCCTCCGCCTGTAATGAGCATGTGAATGTCGTATTCACACTGAGTAGGAAGAGGTATAATTCACCAATTAACCCAAACACCAAAATTTCTACATTCACTGATGAAAGTGAGGACGAAACCGATGAAACCGAGAAGGAAGAAGCCGTTTCTCCTTCTAAACCCAAACCAAAACAAACCACACCAACAACGAAGGCGTATATACACAAAATTCCATATCCTCAACGCCTACGAAAATAAAAAACGGAGGCATGTAATGCCAACTTCTTAAACATGATAAAAGAAGTTAAGATCAACGTACCACTTGTTGATATCTTAACCGGCATGCCCAACTATAGGAAATTCCTTAAAGATCTTGTGAGCAACAATAGCAAGATGGAGCAAATCTCTGCTGCCATTTTAAGTGAAGAATGTTCCACTGTTTTGCAAAATAAACTTCCACCCAAGCTCAAAGATCCGGGAAGCTTTCTTATCCTATGCACCCTAGCCAACAATGTTGAATGTGACACCTTGGCCGATCTAGACACGAGTATCAATATTATGTAGTACTCATTATACGCATCTCTCTCAAACACTACCTTGAATTCGACGAGGATGAGTATACGGTTAGCCAACCATACTTATCAATATCCTATTGGGATAGCCAAGAACATGCTTGTTCAAGTTGGCAAATTCATATTTCATGCTGACTTTGTAATCCTTGAAATGGAGGAAGACCGTCAAGTCCATCTCATTTTAGGACCACCATTCTTACACACCGCTGATGCTATCATTCATGTGAAGAATAAAGAACTCAACCTTGGAGTTGGTGATGATAGAGTCACATTCTTAGTTGACAAAGCTATGTAATACTCTCATTCCAATGATGACACATGCTTTTGCATGGATGTTATTGATGAAGTCATGGAGGAAGAATTAGATGCATTGCTTGATGTCAATGAACCATTCAGAACCACTTTGGAAGTGATCCACCGATCATGATCGAGAATTCGCGGAATGCATTGCTTGATGTCAATGAACCATTCAGAACCACTTCGAAAATGATCAATGATACCGATCATGATCGAGATTTCGCGGAATTCACGCCTGATGATTCCGAAGTAATTCTCGAAGAAGAGGAAGAAAGAAACACGAACTTCGAACCCTTACCTTCGAAGTCGAACTTTAAAATTAGGAAATCCATTCAAGAACCACCGACAGAAATTGAATTGAAACCTCTTCCTGAACATCTCGAGTACGCTTTTCTAGAAGAAGATTCATTCCTTCCGGTGATCATATCCGATTTACTCGAGGAAGATGAGAAGAAACACCTTGTTTCTATGCTTAAAAACCACAAAGAAGCGTTTGCTTGGAAAACATCTGATATACCAGGTATTAGCCCGAGATTTTGTAAACACAAAATCAACTTTGAAGACGATGCCAAACCCGTGATTGAAAGGAAATGTCGACTCTACCCAAACATGAAAGAGGTTGTCAAGAAAGAAATAATTAAACTTCTTGATGTCGGAGTCATCTATGCTATAGAAGACAGCCCTTGGGTTAGTCCCATCCATTGTGTTCCTAAGAAAGGAGGAATGACCGTTGTGACCAACGAAAATAACGAACTTGTTCCTACAAGAACCGTTACCGGTTGACATGTGTGTATTGATTACCGCAAATTGAATGGTGCCACACGAAAAGATCATTTTCCTCTACCATTCATGGACCAAATGTTGGAAATACTTGCAGGGAACAAATTCTTTTGTTTTCTCGATGGTTTTTACGGCTATTTTCAAATACCCATCGAACCATCCGACCAAGATAAGACCACATTTACGTGTCCTTTTGGAACGTTTGCTTATAGGCGTATGCCGTTTGGTCTTTGCAAGGCACCTGTGACTTTTCAAAGGTGTATGATCGTGATCTTTCAAGACATGCTTGAAGTATCCATGGAAGTTTTCATAGATGATTTCTCAGTCTTCGTAAACATATTCGAGTCTTTCCTTTTTAATCTAGAGCACATGCTCATCCGATGTAAACAAGCTCATCTTGTGCTCAATTGGGAGAAATGTCACTTCATGGTGACTAAAGGAATTGTGCTTGGTCACAAAGTATCTGGAGCCGGATTGGAAGTAGACAAGGTTAAGATCGAAGTGATATCCAAATTACCACCACCCACTAACGTTAAATCCGTTAGAAGTTTTCTAGGTCATGCGGGATTCTACCACCGATTCATGAGGTACTTTCCAAAATCGCTAGACCGATGACCAGACTTCTAGAAAAAGACATAGTCTTTCATTTCGACGAAGAATGCATGAAGGCATTCGACAAGCTTAAAGACAAGTAAACGAATGCACCGATCATGGTTTCACCAGATTGGTCGCGGCCGTTTGAACTTATGTGTGATGCAAGCGATTTCAATGTAGGAGCCGTGTCAGGACAACGCGAAGGAAAGCATTTCCGTCCTATACACTTTGAAAGAAAAACATTAAATAGTACTCAGCTCAACTACACAATCACCGAGAAAGAACTACTTGCCGTAGTCATTGCTTTCGACAAATTATGATCCTATCTTGTGTTGTCAAAAACGATTGTATTCACCTATCATTCCGTGTTGAAATATATATTTTCTAAGCAAGATGCTAAGCCACGTCTTATTAGATGGATTTTGCTACTCCAACAATTGACATAGAAATTCTAAATAAGAAAGAAGCAGAGAATGTCGTAGCCGATCATTTATCGCGACTCGAAAATCTAAACATAGAAGAGTTAAGGGACGAAGATATCGATGATTATTTTCCCGATGAAACTCTTATGAAAATCTCTACGGTTGAGAAAGAATCTTCGTGGTTTGCAGACTTTGAAAATTACCTCATTGAAGAATTCTAAGAAAAGGTTCGACCTATCACCAATGATGTAAATTATTTTCCGATCTTAAACACTATTTCTGGGAAGATACCTATCTTTTCAAGATGTGCCCTGATGGCATGATTAGGAGATGTGTTTATGGTGCGGAAACAAGAAAGATCCTTGATGAATGTCATCATGGCCCGACTGAGGGACATTATGGTCCTTCCACCTCCGCGAAAAAAGTCTTTGATGCTGGTTTTTATTGGCCAACAATTTTCAAAGAGGCTCATACTCTAGTCCAAAATTGTGATGCTTGCCAACGTACCGATAGCCTTTCACAAAGAGATGAGATGCCTCAAAACAACATCCAAGTTAGCAAAGTGTTTGACATATAGGGAATTGATTTCATGGGACCATTTCCCAAATCCCGTAAGTTCGAATACATCTTAGTCGGTATTGATTACGTGTCCAAATGGGTTGAAACAGAGGCTTTACTCAATAATGATGTGCGAGCCGTAATTAATTTTCTGAAAAAGCTTTTCTCTTTATGGAATGTCAAAAGCTTTAATTAGCGATCGAGGAACCCATATTTGTAATAATAAAATGGAGAAAATCTTAAAGTGTTATGGAGTCACCCATCGCTTTGCCACTGTTTATCATCCAAAAACGAGTTGACAAGTTAAAAATACCAACAAAGCCTTAAACGAATACTCAAAAAAACGGTGAAGGACAATCCTTCCGTTTGGTCGAGAAACTTGAGGACGCTCTGTGGGCATTTCACACAGCTTACAAAACTCCGATTGGCACAACACCTTACCGTTTGTCGTATGGTAACACTTTCCATTTGCCCTTCGAAATAGAACACCGTGCTTATTGGGCATTGAGAAGATGTAACGCCGATCTCAAGGTGGCCGGAGAAAACCGATTCTTGCAATTGCATGAACTCGATGAATTAAGACTCCAAGCCTATGAGAATTCCAAACTTTACAAAGCACGTACCAAAGCTTAACATGACAAGAAACTTCGAATTAGAAAATAATTCAAGAAAGGAGATAAAGTTCTCTTGTTTAACATGAAATATAAGTTCAAAGCTCCCAAGCTTAAACCAAAGTGGTACGACCCTTTTATAGTTAAACATGGATACCCGTCCGGTTATATTGAATTATATGACAAACATGGAGGAAGCTTTATTTTCAATGGACACCGTGTTAAACTACATTATGATGAATCGAGAGAGGGATTTCCACTCGATAAAATAAAGAAAAATAAAAAGAGGTATGATTCCGACTGATGACTCAATAATAAAATAAGCGCTCCTCGGGAGGCAACCAATGTGTTTTTATTTATGTGTGATTTCCTATTTAATAAATTCAAGCTTACACCCCACAATTTTGTAACCAATGTTTCGCTTAAGTGTGAGGGGGTGTAGCATATGTCGTTTTATAAAAACAAAAAATAGAGTGTTTTTTGTATTTTTGTATGTTTTATCTTTTTTGTAGGTACCGCAAATTGAAGGCTTAGACAAGACTCGTGTGTATACTTTATGATGCATGATACGCCCATGATTCTGGTTTCTCTCTTATTTCCCAAAATTTTTGTTCAGTTTTATCACATTGAGGACAATGCTAAACTTAAGTGTGAGAGGGTTGTAGTAGGGATGTGCACGGTTCATTTTGGGTCGGTTTTTGGCAAAAACCGAAACCGAACCGTAATATTCGGTTTTTATATAACCAAAAACCGAAACTGTTCGGTTTTGGGTGGTTCAGTTTTCTCGGTTTCTAGTCGGTTCGGTTCGGTTTTTCAGTTTTAAAACCGTTTATATTTGTGTTAGCGAATTTATTAACAAACTTGTTTTATGTAAAAAAATTGTTTTGCTTTTAATTTTTTTTCATTCTAAGCCTAATAACATTTATCCCAACAAAAATAGAATTAAACAACATCTACAAAATACACACACATAAAAGTGAACATACGAGTTTTACATAAACGATCGATATCACATATGTAATGATATATTATGAAGTAAACACAAGTACATATAAATACGCATATAAATATTAAGATAAATATATTATATTTTACCCATCAAAAGAATATTTTAGTAGTTAAAACTATTATTTGTTCTTTATATAGTATTAATTTTATATTGTTATGTAATTAAGATGTTCGGTTTCGGTTTGATTTTTACCATTCGGTTTTTACGGTTTGATTTTTTTAGTAGTTAAAACTATTATCTGTTCTTTATAAAACCCGAAACCGAACCGTATATTTTCGGTTTTTGAAAAAGTAAAAACCGAACCATCGGCTTTTTGTTTCGGTCGGTTTTTTTGGTTTTTGGTTCGTTTTCGGTTTTTTCGGTTTTTTTTTTGCTCACCCCAAGGTTGTAGGGAAAACGAGAAAAGATGCTTAATTACCATATTTTTGGTCCATTTTTAACATTTTTGTAGATTTGTTTGCCCTTGTAAATATAAAAGTTTCAAGAAAAAATGTATATTAGTAATTAAGAAATTATCCAACCGATAATTTTTGAAGATTTGAGATATATTTTATGACAAACTCCCAAGTCAAAGTCTCATATAACAGTAAGAAAAATCCAAATTAGGAGAAAGTTGCAAGTTCAATGTTTGTCAATACAACATGAACTTTGCAAGTATGTTGATCCATGGCTAAGAGTTTTAGCCAAGAAAAAAACGAGAAAAAGAAAGAAAAAGTCAAAAACACAAATAAATAGCCAATGAGCTATAATATTAGGAAGTTGAAGGAAGAAGAAATAAAAGGTATCGATTAGACAACGTGCTAAGTCGTGATACATGTTGCTTCAAATCATATGTTGCTAGCGTAGTATAGTTAGAAATAAAAGACTTTTTCGACTTTTATGGGTATTGACTTTATATCTCAATTTTTTAACCTAAAAACCTAAACCGATGAGTTTTATCCTGTACTTGTACTTGGTAGACTTGCATTGAATTTTTGTAAAACACATGTACCTTTGAATTTTATTTTATTTTCTTCTTGCTTGAGGGCAAGCAAAGTTTAATTGTGAGGGGATTTGATAATGCCCAAATCCAACATGTTTTTAGGAGCGTTATCCGTGCTTTTGTACATGTATATTGGTTATATCTATAACACTTTTGTGCATATTTGTGCCAAAATATTTTTGCATGTCTATGTGTAGCCAAATGCAGGGATGAAGAAGAAAGAAAAGCAAAAGTGAAGATTAGTACAAGTACGAAGAATCCTAGTCAAGTTCAAGACCCGTGTACAAGTTACAAGCCTTTTACGATCATTTTTGGGTGCGAGAACAAGTGCTATCAAGAATATACAAGCCTCACAAGTAATATCAACTTGGGAAATGCAAGTGAAATCATGTAGCTAGTTGTAGTAACAAGTAAATAAATCACTCAGCATGAGATTTGAAGCTAGCCATTTGAGTTGAAGCCAGCCAACTTCATGTGCCACCATCTCCTCTTCAAGTGGATAGATTTTCTACTACAAGCTAACACTATATTATTGAAGCATCTAAAGAAGGCACAAGAACCTTCTATTGGAGATTCTAGAACAACTTTGGCATCAAGCAAAATACATAGCCAACAAGTTATGCATTGAAGTCTATGCCATCAATTTACTAATAAATAAGACCCACGGGGTCACAAATTTCATATGCCACTTCAATTCACTTCTCATAACCAATTTCACCATCAATAAACTCTCTCTCCCTTGTCCAAAATACCATTCCCGGATTTGAGCAAGTTGGTGCAAGAAAAGTCACTTTTAGAGTCCGAAAAGCAAAGTTAACATCACCAAACTCTTAGGGACATTATCCTAATCATCGGTACTATATTTTCACTTTGTAAGACTCTTGATTATGACTTCTAAGACTATTATTTCTGAGTTTATGTCAATGTTTAATATGAGTGGCTAGTTTCATTTTACACTTGGTAAGATGATGTTTATGAAAGTTTAGGGACTTATATTTAATAGTCGTGTGATAGGAACGAACTCGAGATTACGGGATTGCACACAATACGTAAAGAGTTAATTTATTTAATAAATATATTTATTATATTTATTAAATTAAATCGAGCTATAACTTTAACGATCGTTAAATAATTAAGAGTTAAGTATTCACGAGCGTTATGGAATAAATAGAAAGAAGAATGGAAGGTTCCGGAACACCCCTAAAGGGGTGCTTGGGCCGTCGGTTATGGAGGCGAAAAGGGGAAGGAAAAAACTTTCCTTGTATTTGTTTGGGCTACAAGAATTCTAGGTCTATATAAACAACCCCCACCCTCATAATTCACACACCAATCTCTCCCTCTCTTTCTCTCTTGCGATCGCAAACCCAAACCCAACAAAGGGTTTCGGTTGGTTTTGTTTGGTTTTTTGGTTTAGCTTAAAATATAGTCCTAGCCCCTCTCTAGGGTTGTTGGGTATATTTTCCACAAGCGTTGAAGCTCGATTTACACGTGCTAGAATCACGGTTAGCTCGTTGTATTACGTGTGTACAAGAACGTAATATAGTATTAAGACTATATCTTGTGGAGTACGTTATAAACATGAATTGGTGTTTCGTTCTTTATCTTGTGGATTTGCTTTAGCATGAAGGTATGTAACCCTAATTCGATTAATTATAATTGTGTTATTATGATCTTGTTAAATCGCTTTCTCTATATGTGTGCTTTGATCTCGTTTAGGGTTTTGTGTAATTGTTATGAACTATATAAACCGTCAATGGCATCGAGAGCCGTTTTAACATGTTATAATTATTGAAAATCTAAATTTTTTTAAGTAATAATTGTTTTGAGTTAAAACTACATGTATTTTAGGTTTTCTTAAAAATTAGGGTTTTGTTTTTTCTAAAATTAGGGTTTGGCCGATTTACAAAAAAAGGAATTGTTTTTGAAACCCTAAATTACATGTTGGATAATTTTAGATTAAATTGCATGATTAATACAAGAAATTGCCTCGTATGAAAGTTCGTTAAACCGATCTTTTCGAATTGATTACAGTTGAAAGTGTGACTCAATCGTTCTTGGTGGAAAATAAAAAGGTTGTCGTTGTCTATAACTAATTAAGAAGTAAATGCGAAACGGAATTAAAATAGGCTAAAAGCAAATCTAGAAAAACTGTCACTTTTTCTCTCTAAAACTAGAAAAACACTTGGTAAAAACAGAGATTTCGGGAAGCGTGCAATTTTTGGAAATTAAAATGTAACGAATTAAAAACTTGAAACTTTGTAAAACGAAAAACTTAAACCATCGGAATACACCATCGGAATCACGTCGGAATGATGTAGTCGGAAAGCAATCGAAATGAGCTAAAAGCAAAGCTATCGGAATGTCTAAATCGGAATGAGTAAAATGGAAAATGATCGGAATGTTTAAACTAAAAGTTGTCGGAATGCTAGAAAAAGGAATTCCATCGGAATAACCAATAACTACCCTAGTCGGAATCCAGATCGGAATCCTGGTCTGAATATAGAAACCGTATTCCGATCCAGTGATCGGAATAACAAGGAAGCTAGTCGAAATGCAGATCGGAAAGGGGAAACCCTATTCCGATTGGAAAGAAATTTGTATAAGCAATCAAATAAGCTACTATTCAATAAGCTAAAACCAAAATTTAACTAACTATTTAATGAAAATAACTAAATAAGCACAAATTAAAACTCACAAAACTCTAAATAAGCAACTTTTTTAAATCAAACTTAAAAAAAAAGTTAAAACTAGACTTTTAAGAAAAAAATGAAAAGTAAATAAGCTAAATTCAAAATGAGCCAATAAGCATGTCAAGCTCAAAGCTCTATTTGTATTAAACTTATAGATGAATAAAAAGATAAACTTTTTAATCAAATAAGCATTAAGATTAAACAAAATCAACGATTATCACGAATCAAAGATAAGCAAATTAAGAAAGGTAGAAGAAGATGATTAAAAACTTGAATTTAAAAATATTAAAGATCAAAGATTTAACAAAAGATTAAAGAGAAAGCTTGAAGAACATTTGATAGGTGTGAAAACACCCATCCTTTTACCACTTATTTCTTGCTAAAACAAGACCAAAACGCGTATTTAATGTCATTTGTTTGGAATTATGCGTGGTTTGTGTGTTTGTTGTGTTTTCAGAGCCATCCGGATAAATATTGAAGAAAACATGGGATTGCACGGGTTTTATCGGAGAAAAAGACAAAAGACGAAGTCTATAGTCCAAGAGATGCAAAAAATTTAAAGTCAATGGGCCTATTTGAAGATTTATCGAAGAAAAGGACCAAAGATAGAAGATTTACATATGTCGAAGAACTCAAGTCTATTAAACGAAGAAATTAAAAGACGAGTTGAATTTATTCGTCGACAAATCCCGAATCAAAATCGAAAACGTCAACTTTACTAAAAAGACGAGAAGACGAAAAGAAAGAAGAAAGCCCACTCACCAACCAAGCCCAAGGTGAAGGTCTACAAGATTAATGGCCTATTCTATATCATGGATTTGGTGGATTTAGATGGTTGATTTAGATGATAATCATAAGGAAATGAGGGAAAGAGATGAAGGATTAGAGAGAGAAAGGAGAGAAAAGGGGAAATGTAGAGAGAGAAAGAAAAGATGGAAATATGATTAAGTGTAAAATGGTAATCAACAACCCCTCCTAACATGCTAGGAGGGGATATATATAGCCCACCCTACATGTGGGCTATATGGACTATACATAAGATAAATAGATCACGAGCCCATTACATAATTATCGTTGGAGCGACCGATCCTTCATAAATACGTAAAACGTATTTCCAACAATCTCCCCCTAAGGGAGGTCGCTCCAAGTTACAAAGTTCTAAATATTCTATGGCTCGTGATCTATGCTAATAATGATGTGACCGAGACTTTCTTTGGGAAAACACATTTCCAACAATCTCCCCCTAAGGGAGGTCACACCATTTTACAAAATCTTAAACCTAGCATCTATGCTTGAGTCTTCGATCTTGTTCTTGTGAATATGCTTGATGTGATCTTTGACTTTAGTCTTGAGCATGTTTCCTTGCCTTGACCTTGTGCATTCATCACTTGTGAAATTTGCCTCTTCGTGACTTCATGTTCCACATACTTATACCTTTAAATTCTTGAAAGCTTCAGAGTTTGATACAACGGAAGACTTGACCTTCAGACTTTCTTGAATTTGTTGAAGTGTATGTAGTATAAGCATGTGGTGACGACTTCTTCTGGATTGTAAACCGCAATGCCACCTTCTTGTTACGCTGCATAAGACAGTTAGCAACAAACAATATACACGGATGAAATGGCCTTGAACATTTCATTCTAATTTGGTAGCATTTTACCTCCGGTCGGTGAAGACCGTTGGACGATATTAAATATCGTACTTGTGGCAGGTAGTTTCAATTAAGAACCTCCTTGACAAGATTTCGCGGGTAAACCCGTTCTCTTTACTCGACCGTCCAAAGCTGACTGCGAACGTAAAGAGTGAATCATTTGGATAATATTATCCGCATGATTTGAAGCCGTCAATTCATGTTCCTGGAACAAGTGAAGTTCAATTAAGAACCGCACCATCGTTGCTTTCCAGTTGTCACTAGCTTGATTCATATAGAATCTTGCAAGTTACCTACCAAGTGCTGTTTGATGTTAACACTAGAAGGATTTCCACTCGTCACTGTGATCAATAAAGAGTCACTCTGAGTGTTCTGGCAAGATCATATGATAATGCGTAGAGGCCTGGAACGTGTTTAAATTCATTTAAGAATTAAACCACTGTTGCTTTCCAGTTATCACAAGTTTGATTCATAAAGAATCGCACAAGTCACCTACCATGAGCTTTTTGATATTCGCTCAAGAAGGATTTCCATCTTCATTGTAAATACTTTCGTATTACTCGGATGTTCAGGCAAGATCATGAAGATTTTGCGTAGGACTCTTAATATCTTTCTTACTTTTCACATTGTGTGAACAAGCAAGGAATAATGAAAGTGTGTCCTAATGAGATATTTGATGATCTCAAATGGCTCTAGACTCGATTGTGCATTTTGGATTTTAGTGATCGGAGGCTGGAGAGGAGAGCCACCTTTTCAATACCAATTTATTCGGAGTGAATAAATCAATAGATAATGTGTTGTCTCCGTGTGATTAAAACAAATATCTTTTGAGAGATATCTGAGTTAGCTGGGATGGGTTGTGCCTTGCATCACTGGGTCCATGATGTCTTTCTTCAATATCAAGAATCATTAAAAATGATCTCAATAGCATATGAATTGACCCGGTTTCTGCCTAAGTTGTAAGGAGGGCTTCTTTCTTTACACCCTTTATCTTTACAATTCTTTTTCATTCTTCAACCCCTTCAATGCTTACCAATACGTCATCACTAGCACCTTGTTGTGATTGTTCCAGTGCTAACTTAAGTACTTGGTCGGCATTCAGCTACGTTCACAATCTTTCTCCATCTTTCCTAAGGACTACTATTTCTAGCTATGGAATGTCCTTGGGAAGATTCCTCCGGTTCTAGAGAAATCATTGGACTTTAACCTATCCTACCATCCTTATGTCACCACAATCTTCATCGTCGTGAAAAGAGATGTTTTGGGTAAGTGTATGTCACCATGAAATCCATTTTGAAGTGCAAATCCATTTTGCTCCCCCTTAACATATGCTACGATATTCGAAAACATTTCGCACATGTCGGGATGAGCTAACACGTTAAGTCAAACCATTTGTGATTAATCATTTCCCATATTAAATCACATTTTCTCCCCCATATTAAAAATATTAACCCAATCGATGTTTTTAATATCAATTGATTTAATAGCCTTTTAAGAAAATTTGGGAAGAAAAATGCAAATCCAATTATCTTCATGAGTTACACAAGCTCCCCCTCAAATTAATGAGGGTGTACTTGGAACGTAAATTAAATACCTTTTAAACACAAGTGTAAGGTATTTATTACGTGCAAAGATCATATATAATAATGAATTCACAAGATTAGCAATGTACGAGGTTGGACCTGAATAATGGAGAACAGCATATGAAAGAAGCACATGGTTCTTGTTCACGAATGTTGGTCACCTCGTCACGTCCTCGAGAAAATTAATTCCCGTTGTTGAGTCAAAGCTTTCCGGTGAAATGCTTGACTTGATTATGAAAAGAGGGTTGCTATCTGAAATAATAGCAAACCATTTTGAGCATGTTTTAAAAGTTTGAACTTCTGCTCGAACTTTATTTACAACCCCGTGTCATTATTGAATGACATTTCTAGGTTCGTAAATATTATCGATTCCAGAAGACATGCTCGTTTTATCAAAACGTTTTTGAACACACAATTTTGAAAGATTTAGAAAAAACCTTTTGAGAAATTCTTGAAAAATTGTGTTCAAAGTTTTGAAAAAACAATTACTTGAGCTTAAGATGTTGAATATCTTAAAAGCAAGCTCAAGTCCGAGAAGTTGTGAACTTCCCGTTGTTAAGGATAAGTTACCATCGGCGATAAACTTTCCTTTTATCTGAAGAACGAGTCTTAAGCTGACATTTACTTAGAAGTCGTTTTCATGAGCTTGAAAACTTTGACTGTTTTAACGGAAAGCTCATGACCGAGAAAGGTTAATTTCTCGTTATGAGGAAAAGTTCTCTTATTTAAAAGATACACTTTCCTTTCTGAGCTTAAAACTTCGAATGTTTTAATACAAGCTCATGACCGAGAAAGGTGAATTTCTCGTTAAGAGGATAAGTTATCATAAAAGATAATCTTTCCTTTATTTTAAGTGCGAGTTACAGTCTGACATTTAACTGTAAGTCATTGTGCATGAGCTTAAAAAACCTTGAATGTTTTTAATTTTAGCTCATGCCCGAGAAAACTTAATTTCTCGTTGTTAGGATAAGTTTATCATCGGTGATAAACTTTCCTTTCTTTGATGCACGGGTTACCATCTGATATTTAATGATAAACCATAATGCATGAGCTTAAAAATTTGGAATGTTTTTGATATAAGCTCATGCCCGAGAAAAATGAATTTCTCGTTTTTAGGATAAGTTTATCATCGGGATGAACTTTCCTGTCTTTGGAGATCGAGTTACAGTCTGTTATGTGACTGTAAGTCCTTTGTGCAGCTTAACCATGAATCCCCTGAGACATTTGTTTCTCTGATATCTGCTTCTTCAGCAACCAAACTCTAAGAGTGTCCTTAGTTGAACGGTACACAACGATTGGACCGCTTCGTTCTTTTGGAACATCAACTTTGGTACCTGCAATCTCATTAGGAATTTGCATGCTTTGACGTGGGTTAGCGATATCAATTATAGAAGCACATGGGGGTTCACAGTTGGCTTTACTTGTGTCAGAGGTGGCCTGAGGGGATGATTCACTTGTCTTAGTTGGCAAACGTTTCCTTTTATAGAAAATCTTAAGTTCAGGCTTAAGTGATGTATCATCCTTTGCAATTTTCTCCCTAGTAGTCTTCGTAGAATCAGAGACTATCCTAGTTAAAGGGCACTCGTTTCCTACAAGAGTAAAAGTTCTACCAGTGGGGCGCCAAACTTTACCAAAGGGTTTGATTTTAGCTATCCACTGGGACTTAATTCTAGCACGGGAGTTCACCTCATCAAGTAATTTCTTGACACAAGCATCATGATTTGCCGTAAAGACACATTTTCTACATGTTTTACAAGTAGCATATTTAATGTCTGAATAATTCCTAGATGATTGATCGATGCTCCTAGAAGATGGCATGCTATGGTTAGCAGTGTTGGGTAATCTAGAAGGCATCTGACTAGGTTGGACATTGCTATCTCTTGCATGTGTCTTTTGCTTAGCTTCCCCAAGACCAGATATATGGCAAACGTCATTTGAACTAGTTCTAGACGTGGTCTTGGTATTTTTAGGGAAACTAGAGGCAATCATATGATTTGGTCTTGCTAAAGCTGGAGTGATCACATTGGGCCTAGTAGCTGGAGTGACTGGTCTAATAAGATGAACCAAATCAACTTGGGAGGCAAACCGCGGTCTCGAGGATTGTGGTCGCTCGGATCTAAATGCAGTAGGTTGTCTGACAATCGGTTGTCTGACGAACTGATTTGTAGGCGGTTTCCCCAAGATTGATGGTTTTTCAAGCTTAGTGTCCACACTAGGTCCTTTACTTTTCCTTAACTCGTTTTTCAACGCAGCTATAGCAAAAACCTTTTCCTGTACTTGGGCCTTTAAAGTCTCATTCTCTTTGAGCAAGTTATCTTGGGATGCCAACTTAGATTCAAGCAGTTGAATTTGTTTCAAAAGATTATCCTTTTCAGCTTTAGAATCTAGAACAGTTTGATCCAATTTTCTTTCAAGAACAACGTTTGACTTTTCAAGTTTTTCAAAGTATGTTTCAAATTTATCCGTTTTCTTAGAAAATTCAAGTTTGGCATCCTCAAGATCTTTTGATTGTTGAGCTACAATCGTTTCAAGCTCTTTAATCTTGGAATCAGAATCAGTTAACGAGGCAGTTGTAAAGCATTTATCATGATGTTTAGCATTTTGAACACTTTCTCTCCCATTATGACTTACATCGGATGAATCAGAAGTGGTATTGCTATCACTCTTTTCCATCCCATGTTTGTCATGATTAGGTTCAGAATGCTCAATATGCGGCATATCATCAGCATAGACATCATAAACAACATTACATTGTACCAGGTTTGCAGGCTCTTCGTCATAAACGGGTAAGGAGTCATCAAGAGAGATCGCATGAACATTCCCTGACGTGCCACTGGTATCATGTTGTCCTCCTGATTCCGTGCTCTTGGCATTGATAGGTTCCAATTTTTCAACCGTATGACAATTCTCCTCTTGCATCTGCGGCATTGATTCTTGCACTCCATTATCATACGTTTGCTGAAGTCGAGATCTTTCATAAATCGAAGACGAGACCGAGGTCATGAGTTTCAATATTGTATCACGAAAAACTCGAAGCTCGGTATTTGTATCTCGAAGAAAAGATTGGCAAATCACTGAACTTTCAGGTTGGATGATATTGAATCGGAGGAAAGGCGTGAGTTGTGTCACAAGAGCCTTATAAGCAAGTGCCGATGCAGAGTGATTAAAATTTTCATTGTTGAGTTGCTCTGCGAGTTGGGTCAAGATGGTGAACATTGATTCCATGAATATCTGACGATCTTGACCAAAGATTGTCACAAATTCGCTCCCTCCTTGAATCCCCGAAAGAGTAACTAGATGACACTGAAGCATTTGAAATGAATTTGCACCACTTTCTCTAGCTTTGTCTTGCATTCGATGCAAGTCTCCCTCTTTAAGTGTCAAATTGAACGTATCCATGGAAATTTAATGAAAAATAAAGGAAGGATTACTTATCGATGTAAAATCCGATTTCACTTACAAATACCCGATCTAAAACTCGTCGGCAAAATAAGCTTTGTCACTTAATCCCGTCGCTTTGACACGTTGTCGTTGTCCCGACTATAATTTAATATCACAAGATTTTTCCAAGATAAAAATTTTAATAAAAATAAAAATATCAATTGATTATTAAAATAAAAGTTAATAAGAATAATAAAAAAATAAAATAAAAAATTTCAAAATAAAAAAGGTATAACGAAAATTAAGTAAACAGAAAAACGAAACTTTCTAAAAAATTACACGAGCCAAATCTGATTATTGTCTTCAATGGTCTCACAAAAATCTGACACCAGTCGTTTTGTCTGTCACACGTGGCTCACAATAGTCAGTCCACTATGATGATATGAAATATGTCAAACTTAACCTAATCTGAACTTATCAAAACCTCCGCCCCCTATTCCCTTATTTTCTCTCAACATCACCGTTACTAATCTAAAAAAACAAAACTCTCTCTCTTCTCACAGATTAACACTCCTCCGACTCTCACTTCTTCTCCAAAAAAACTGAATCTTTGCCTCCTCTCCCAAATACTTCAACACAAATCACAAACAGTCCCTAAAATCGAATAAAGAACTTCTTCAAGATCCTTTTAGGGATCTCAGGTGGGTATTTTTTTTTTTTTAATGTTTTTGTTGAGTCCCTCTTCTTCTGTAGCGTCTTTCTGTTGTGGGTTTCTGTTGGTGTTCGAGTCCGTGTGGTGGAAGCGGGGGTGCGGTTTAGGGAGTCGAGAGTTTGTTTTGTGTTCGAGTCAATGGTTTTTGAAAGAAAGCTGTGGGAGTCGAGGGATCTGACGAGAGTGGGTTTGTTGTCGAGTCTTAAGAGTTGTGATGTTTGCGGTTGTAGGGTCGAGTCGAGTGACTGAAGTGTTGGGTTTATCAGTTTCTGATTAATATGTGGTGATAGAGAGGATCTGATGAAGGTGAGTCCAGTCTTGTGTTCGAGTGTGTTTTCGAGTCGAAAATGTTTGAGGAGTTTGAGAGGGATTTGAGAGATTTGTGATTGATAAAGAAAAGGGGTTTGAGTGAGGATAAAGATCTGTCTGTGGTGTTGGGGAATCGAGTCAGTTTTGGTGGTTTAAAAATGAGTCGACAAAGGTTTTAAGGTGTGAGTCTGTTTCGTTCGAGAGTGAGTGGGACGATTTTGTCGAGTCTTGTGTGTGAGTCCGAGGCTCTTCGAGTCTTTGTAGTCGAGAGGTGTAGGTGTGAGAGTATTGTGAGGGTCTTGACAGAGTCTAGGGTGGATGTTGGATTAGGCGGGTGTCGAGTCTTGGGTGAGGGTAAAAAGTGAGTCGAGGGTCGGTGCGTTGTGGGTAAATGAGTTGTGGGTTTGCGTTTGGTGTCAGGTCGAGTCTAGTGGTCGAGAGTCAGACGAGGGTTCGAGGGAGAGTTTGGAGAGGATGTGAGTTTGAGATGTCTGTTATATTTTTTTTTTTTCAGTCTGTCAAATTCCGAATAGACTTCAATTCGGAAAGTCGTCTACGCTGAAAAAGTCTATTCGGAAAAAGTCTATTCGGAAAAAAAAATGTCTATTCGGAAAAATGTTTCTATGCGGAAAAAATTTTTCTATGCGGAAAAATTTTTCTATGCGGAAAAATTTGTCTATGCGGAAAAATTTTTCTATGCGGAAAGTCGTGTCTATGCGGAAAGATGGAAAATCTGATACGAAAAACTGATAACTTTGGATCAAAAAGGATTGAAGGACTGATGACACTTTTTATGGACTGATAACGGGATAGATCTGGACAGTATTGGACAAAAATAAAAGATGACAAACTGATAAAAACTGATTAATATAAAATTAATAAAAAAACTGATAAAACTGAAACTGCTTATCCAGACATCAATTTGATAAAAATGATTATAAAAAGATGAGAAGAAAAAATAATGATAAAAATTGATTAAAAAAATTTGATAAAAAAACTGATTGGATAGATTAAAAAATTATTAAGTAGTGACTGATAAAAAAAATGATTAAAAAAACTTGATTATGTTAAAAAATTTGATAAAACTAGATTAGATAGATTTTCAAGAAAGAAAAAAAAAACGAGATGATTATATAAAAAATAAAACGAAAAGATTATTAAAAATTAGAAAAGAAAGGATTTTTACCACCAAATCAAAAGATAAAAAAAATAAGCAAATCCTAAGATTCAACCATGGCTCTTGATACCAATTGAAGGTCTACGATTTCTAATGGCCTATTCTATATCATGGATTTGGTGGATTTAGATGGTTGATTTAGATGATAATCATAAGGAAATGAGGGAAAGAGATGAAGGATTAGAGAGAGAAAGGAGAGAAAAGGGGAAATGTAGAGAGAGAAAGAAAAGATGGAAATATGATTAAGTGTAAAATGGTAATCAACAACCCCTCCTAACATGCTAGGAGGGGATATATATAGCCCACCCTACATGTGGGCTATATGGACTATACATAAGATAAATAGATCACGAGCCCATTACATAATTATCGTTGGAGCGACCGATCCTTCATAAATACGTAAAACGTATTTCCAACACAAGGCACTATAAATAGAGATCCCTTCACAACATTTTAGACTAGTTTTTCATTCCCCTTTTTTGTTTTCTCTGTTTCGTAGGAAACCAACACCATTAAGGTGTTGGTGATTTTTCATTTTTGTTGAATCAAAGATCTTGTAAGTTTTTAATCTTCCCTTTTGTTCACTTAACCCTAATCATTCAATATCATTTTTCATTTAATCTTCATCTTTCTTTTCTTGGTGATTCAAAGTTTTTAGTCTTTATTTTGTTGAGTTTGATCTTCAAAAGTAAGTGGGTTTTATATTTTTGTTGATTTGGATTGATCTTAATCATTTGTAGATGATTAGTGGTTAGTTTGGGTTAATCTTTGGTTAAAAACTTGGTTGATTTTGGTAAAAATCGTGTATTATTGTTTCCCTGTTCTTCGCACTACTTCATCAGCCCAGATTCCGAATGAGCAACTCATATTCCGAATGAAGGATTTGGGTTAATTATTCCGGATAAAGTAAACATTCCGAACGAAGCTCTTGTTTTAAATATTCCGAACCAACAGATTTAATTCAGTTATTCCGAATCAAAGTTTTCATCCGGAATAATCAATATTCCGGATGAGTATTTATATTCCGAATCAAAGTTTTTAAAAATATTCCGAATCAGTTTTTTGTTCTAGTTATTCCGGATCAAAGGTTATTCCGAACTAACACTTATTCCGGATCAATTATTCCGAGTGAATCAATTATTCCGCATGAAGCAATTTATTCCGAATGAAGCCTTTTCATGAATTATTCCGGGCAAGCACTATATTCCGAATCAGCCTAATTATTCCGAACGAAGCAATTCTCATCAATTATTCCGGATGAAGGGTTAGCTTAATTATTCCGGATGAACATATATTCTGGATGAAGGGTATTTATTTAGTTATTTCGCATGAGTTGATATTCCAAATGAAGTAATAATATTACGGATCAGTGACTTTTCTGAGTTAAGGTTTTTAACTGTTTTATTTTAATTCAAGTTTTATTTTTATTAATTGCTTTTAATTAATTGCTTTTAGTTTATTTTTATTTACTTCACGCATTTACCTTTTTAGTAGCATAGAAAACCAAACCCCTTTTTAGTAACCAAGAACAACTATTCCACTTTGAACCGTGATCGATTCGAGAGGATACCGAGAACTTAATTGAACCCAAGCAAAACCTTTGTATCAAATGGCGCAGCTGCCGGCTCTTTTCGTAGAGATTAACGGAACTTTGTGAGAAATTGGATTTTGGGATCCGTTCGCCGTGAACGTTACTTTTTCATAAAAAATTTCAAAAAATCCTAAAAAATATAAAATTTTCAAAAATACAAAAAAATTAAAAAAACATAAAAAACCAAAAAGATTTTTGCTTTGTTCTTTCTTTTGCAGGTGCATGCGTACACGATCAACGTCTTATCCCGAGCCCGAGACTCTCGATAACTTAGACTTGGCCGGTGTACACAACAACAATAACAATCCACCTCAAAACAACATGAATAATAACAACAATGAACCTCTACCGGACAATCGTCCTATGATCGAACTCTTGCAAGCACATGTAGAGGGCAACAACGATCCTATTGTCATACCCGCGATTGCAGCCAACAACTTTGAGCTCAAATCCGGCTTCATTCAAATGGTCTCTGCTCAACCATTCTTGGGGCGTACCATTGATGATCCTCATGACCACATCAAAAGGTTCCTTCAACTCACGAATACGGTCAAATTCAATGGTGTTCCACAAGAGGTAATCCGCTTACAACTTTTTCCTTTCTCTTTAGAGGGACAAGCCCGGCATTGGCTTGCAAAGGAACCGCCACAAAGTATTCTGACGTGGACGGACTTAGAGACCAAATTCATAAACTACTTTTTCCCACCCTCTCGTACTACCGCTTTGCGGAATGAAATTATTAATTTTGAACAAAAGTACGATGAGAGTTTTAGTGAATCTTGGGACCGTTTTAAAGACCTTTTAAGAAAGTGCCCACAACATGGTTTTACCAAAGTGCACCAAATTAATACTTTTTACAATGGTTTAAGCATGAATGACCAAGATTCACTAAATAGTGCCTCGGGGGGTAATATTTTGGTTAAGTCTTCTAATGCCGCTTGGGATATTATTGAGAATAAATCTCGAGTGCAAACCAAAAGTGTTCGGACCAATGCCGCTAGTGCTAGCAATAATGACAACGACAAGAAACTTGACAAACTTACTTCGCTTATTGAATCGCTTGCTGTCCACACCGCTAACAATACCAAAAGCATCAACGCTCAAAACGCTCAAGTCAATGCTGTCAGCCAACCATGTGAAATATGCGGGGGTCCTCACTCTTACACTACTTGTACCTCCACCCAAGACTATCCTTGTGAGAATGTTAACGCAACATACGGTACCTATCCTCCGGCCGACTATCAAGCTCGTCCTCAAGGTGACCGCAACTTGCTCAGCTATCGCTCAAACAACTTTCTTTCCCCGCCCGGTTTTCCTCCAACCAATCAAAACCAACAACAAAACCTTAACCAAACCAATCAAAACCAACCTCGAGCACCATACCAACCACCTCAAAGACAACCATATCCACCTCAAAATCCTACTCAAGTTTACCAACCCGCTCCTTACCAACCACCTGTTTATCAAGCACCTCCTCCTACTCAACCTATCGTTTTCAACCACGAGGTCGAAACGTACATGCAGAAGAATGATGTGTTGGTGAAGAATCTGCAGACCCAGATTATTAATTTGAAGGGCGGTATGGTGAAACAAGGGAATGATCTTAGAGCCGATATGCGAAACTCTTTGAGTAGTCAAACGAATGACCTAAGGGACATGATGGTTGGTTTCTTCCAAGGTAATCAAACCTCTTCTTCGGGTACTCTTCCGAGTAACACCGTGGCTAGTCTAAGAGGGGAGATGAAAGCAATCACCACTCCAGTGGAAAAGGTACCAAGGAACCCGAGCTTCCTATACCTACACCGGTGATTGTGACAAAGGAAAACGAGTCACCTACTCATATTCCTCCACTTTCTACTTCCCCAATTCCTCCACCTCTTTCTTCTACCCCTCCACCACCCCAGGATGTGAGTGATCCTACTATTCCAACGCCTTCTTCTTCCGCTATACCTTATCCCTCAAGGTTGAGGAAAGAGAAGCTCAAAAGCAAGGACGATATTCAAGTGTCAAACTTTCTCAAAATGTTTAAACAATTGAATTTCAACATCTCCTTCGATGAGGCTCTCGCTCACATGCCTAAATATGCGAAGATGTTTAAAGATCTTCTTAGTGACAAGGAGAAGCTTCTTGATATTGCTAATACCCAACTTAACGAGAATTGCTCTACAGTGCTCTTAAGGAAATTTCCAACCAAACTTGGTGATCCGGGTCGCTTCTTAATCCCTTGCAACTTCCCGAGAGTAGAGAATTGCATGGCCCTAGCAGATCTAGGTTCTAGTATCAACTTAATGCCTCTAAGCGTTTGGAAGCAATTATCTCTCCCTGAGCTAGCCCCACCAAAATGACTTTGGAATTAGCTAACCGTACGGCTGCTTATCCAGTGGGGATAACCGAAGACGTTTTTGTTGGCGTTGACAAATTCACCTTCCCGGCGGATTTTATTGTCGTTGACTACGAGATGGATCCTCGTGTTCCATTAATCGTTGGACGTCCATTTCTGAGGACCGGTCGCACTCTCATCGATGTAGAAGCAGGTGAGCTTATCATGAGAGTTGGTGACGATCAAATTGTCTTCAACATGGGTAAGATTTCTAAACAACCTTATTCATACGAGAGTGTTAATTGTATCGACGTTCTTGATGAGGCTTGTGTATAACACTTTAGTGATGCTTGCAAAAGTAGTCTTACCTCTCTTCCCAATGTTAAGACCGTTGCCTCCATTGCTCCATCACTAACTCCATTTGGAGAAAGTAATTTCCTTTTGACTGAATTTGAAGCAACTCTAGGAGATGTGAACTTACAATATGACGATTCTCCCACCGATTGGGATGAAGACATTCGTACCATTGAGAAACTTCTCAATGAGGACCATATTTCTCCACCATCTCCCAAGGATATTGCTATCGATGAACCAAATTTGACTGCGCCTTCCATCGAAAATCCTCCGGATTTAGAGCTTAAGGACCGTCCCATCTCGAGTACGTGTTCCTTGAAGATAAGAAGAAGTCGCCCGTCATCATCGCTAAGGACTTGCAAGAAGAAGAGAAATCTCGCCTTATCGCCGTGCTTAAAGATCATAAGAAGGCAATTGCTTGGAAAATTTCCGATATCCGCGGATTTGATCCAAACTTTTGTACTCACAAAATTCTCATGGAAGATAACTTTAAACCCGCAATTCAAAGCCAAAGAAGGGTTAATCCTCGAATTCATGACGTCATCAAACAAGAGGTTATCAAACTTCTTGATGCCGGCATGATTTACCCTATTTCGGATTTGCCATGGGTTAGTCCCGTCCATTGTGTGCCCAAGAAGGGCGGAATAACCGTTGTTCCCAATGAACACAACGAGTTGATTCCTACTCGTCTCGTTACTGGGTGGTAAGTTTGTATCGACTATCGCAAACTTAATGATGCCACGAGAAAAGATCACTTTCCTCTTCCTTTCATAGACCAAATGCTTGAACGTCTAGCGGTAATGACTATTATAGCTTTTTAGACGGTTTCTCCGGGTATTTTCAAATTCCCATCGATCCCAAAGACCTAGAGAAAACCACATTCACTTGTCCTTACGGAACATTTTCCTATAAAAGAATGCCTTTTGGCTTGTGCAATGCTCCTGGGACATTTCAAAGGTGTATGATGGCTATCTTCCATGACATGGTTGAAGAAACTATGGAAGTCTTCATGGATGATTTCTCGGTTTATGGCAATTCTTTCTCTACTTGCCTTGCCAATTTAGAACGTATGCTTAAGTGATGTGAAGACACTGTCCTTGTTCTAAATTGGGAAAAATGCCATTTCATGGTAAAAGAAGGCATCGTGCTAGGACACAAAATCTCCAAAGCCGGTCTTGAAGTGGACCGTTCTAAAGTCGATGTTATTGCTAAATTGCCTCCACCTTCAACCGTGAAGGGTGTGAGAAGTTTCCTTGGTCATGCGGGCTTCTACCGTCGATTTATCAAAGATTTTTCTAAAATCGCTCGCCCGATGACCCACCTCTTGGAAAAAGATACTCCTTTTATCTTTTCCAAAGAGTGTATTGAAGCCTTCAACCTTCTTAAGGATAAGCTAACTAAGGCACCGGTCTTGGTTACCCCTAATTGGGAGCTACCTTTTGAGTTGATGTGCGATGCTAGCGACTTTGCTATGGAGCGGTTTTGGGCCAAAGAGTGAATAAACACTTCCAACCAATCCATTACGCTAACAAGACAATGACAAGGGCTCAATTGCATTACACGACAACCGAAAAAGAGCTTTTAGCTGTTGTCTATGCTTTTGAAAATTTTCGCCCCTATCTTGTCCTTTCTACCACCATCGTGTATACCGATCATTGCGCGTTGAAGTACTTGATGACTAAACAAGATTCTAAACCAAGACTTCTTCACTGGGTTTTGCTACTTCAAGAATTTAAAATCGAAATTCGTGATAAGAAGGGAGCTGAAAACCTAGCCGCGGATCATCTCAGTAGACTTGAGGATCCTTATCAAGGGGATCATCCGAACAAAGAGATCAATGACACTTTTCCCCTTGAGACCGTAATGTCTATCAACTCGAATTTTGATGAAACCCCGTGGTTTGCGGACATTGCAAACTACTTGGCGGGTGGAATTCTCATTGACGGGTTAACATCCCAACAAAAGAAAAGGTTCTTTAAAGATATTAAGACTTACTTTTGGGATGACCCGTATCTCTTCAAACAATGCGTTGATTTGATTATTCGCCGATGTGTTGATGGACCGACAGCTTTAGACATTCTCGAAGCTTGCCACAAAGGACCCACCGGTGGTCACTTTGGTCCCAACTTCACCGCTAAGAAAGTGTTTGACTCGGGATTCTATTGGCCCTCCATTTATCGTGACGCTCACGAAATGGTGAATAATTGTGATGCTTGCCAACAACAAGGCAAGATCACACATAAAGATGAGATGCCTCAAAATTTCATACAAGAATGTGAAATCTTTGATGTATGAGGTATCGACTTTATGGGGCCATTCCCTTCATCTAAAGGAAACAAATACATCCTTGTAGCCGTTGACTACGTTTCTAAATGGGTTGAAGCCAAAGCTTTACCCACTAACGACGCAAGGGTGGTTTGTAACTTTTTGAATTCGCTATTCGCTAGATTCGGTGTGCCTCGTGCCGTTATTAGTGATCGCGGGACTCATTTTTGAAATGATCAATTCGCAAGAGTCATGGCTAAGTATGGTGTCAATCATCGTCTTTCCACCGCTTACCACCCACAAACTAATGGCCAGGCTGAAATCTCTAACCGAGGGTTAAAGCGAATTCTTGAACGAACCGTGGGAGAGCATCGTGCCTCATGGGCCGATAAACTTGATGATGATTTGTGGGCTTTTCGTACCGCATACAAGACTCCGATTGGTTGTACACCATATCGTCTCGTGTACGGGAAAGCATGCCACCTCCCCATTGAGTTGGAGCACAAGGCTTACTGGGCCTTGAAGTGGGCTAACTTCGATATCAACAAAGCCGGTGACCTACGCAAAATCCAACTCAATGAGCTTACTGAACTCAGGAATGAAGCTTATTAAAATTCCTTGATCTATAAGGAAAGAACTAATCTCATTCATGATTCCAAGATTCAAAACCGAGAGTTCCAAGTTGGAGAAAAAGTTTTACTCTTCAACTCTCGGTTGAAAATCTTTTCGGGCAAGCTGAAATCTCGTTTGTTCGGCCCATTCACCATTGCCCAAATTTTTCCATATAGTACTCTCGAGCTCGCTCAACCTAATGGACCTAATTTTAAGGTGAATGGCCAACGAGTGAAGTTGTACTTTGGTGAGGACATCTCTCATGAGATGATTCCATCCCTCACCATGTTTCCCATGAACTAGTTTTGGGTCGAGTCAGGCTCGTGACTCGGTTATAAAAAACAAGCTCTCCTCGGGAGGCAACCCGAGTATTTATCCTTTTCCGTTTTACCTCCTAAGTGTAGGGGGACCTATATAGGTTGTTTGTGTTTGTGTGGTGATGTGATTACAGAGATGAATGCACTTTTGGAACCTTTGAATAACCGTGCTCCCGTGTTATCCGCAATCCGGTTCTATCTCTCAACTATCGTGATTCAATTTTCTTCATACTCACATTTGAAATTGATCACTTTAGTCGTCTCTTCCTTAGCTTGATTTAACCAACGTGCACAATGTCATAAGTGTAGGGGATACTTTTCCCACATGCTTAAACATTGAGGACAATGTTTATATTAAGTGTAGGGGAGACTTCTATCGAAGTTTTAAGTGGACTTTTCCATTAAAATGCCTTCATTTAACCGGAAAATCATATTTTTCAGCATTTTTCAAATTTTTAATTAACTTTGGCCATATAGTCGTAATTTTTAAATTTTTATCGTTGCTTTCATATGTATGTATCCCATAATAAAGTCAAAAATATTAATAAAGTGGTGTAGCAAGTTTAGAATTCTTTGACATATTAGGCCCGTTGCGATTATTTTGACTCAACCCGAGTAGACTTATCCAAGTTATTCTAGCAAGTATCCTTAACCATGTAGACCTTAATTGGTTTATTAGGCTAAGCATCCACGAGTCTCATTACTTGAGATTTTAAATTGTGGAGAACGAGAAATGATAGAGTCAATTATAAGTCGGTATTCCTGCACAAGCACACTTGGTGTGATTATAAGCCTATTCTCCCATCGCTTGCTAATAATTTATCTGCAATAAGTAAGGTCGTACGATTTTATTGAATAACTTAGCTTCTAGCACAAGATCGTTTAAAAGTTGCTCGGTAATGATAAGAGTTCATAGCCAAGGCATAACTAATGAAGCGGGGCGCGAAGATTGGCGAGTCCGAAAAGGCCCTAACAAGGCATGAGGATTCCATTTTATCGCTAAAGATCCAAGGTGATGTGAAAAGCATTAGTCCCAAAATTAGTATGAAGGATCAAGACTCACAACGAAAAGCAATCAACTCCCATAAAGATCATGGAGAAGTCTATCCGAAAAGACCCTAACAAGGTATGAGGATAAATAGATCCAAGTCCAAAAAGGAGGCGGATCGTTGTATCTCAAAATCCCAATTAACGATTGAAGAAATAATGATGAAGTCGTGGTCAACAAAGTTGGAGTATCCCTCAAAATTCTCCAAGTGAAGAAACTCTATTAACGAAGAGAAGACCATTATCTCAAGAACGTCTCTCAAGATATGAAGTATGAAGTACATGCCAAATATCGGCCCGAGAAAGGTCTCAAATCGTGAAGCGAGTTATGCCAAGATATGAACTTTTTGCGGTCCCGAGAAGCAGTTTTAAGAGATTTTGTCCTTTAGCTAACTATTAATCAAATCGTCCTACTTTGCTTTCAGCCTAAATAAATTATCGCAATAAGTCCAAAATGCATCTTCGTGATCATTCTAAGACAAAAATAAAATATAAGAGATACACCTAGGAATAAGGGAGTTTAAGCATATAATTAAGCCATGTGTGTAAGTGTTTGTTTTGCTAACTTATAATAACAATGATCTCGTTTTTAAGCTTAGTATGGGGAACATGAAACTTGAGGGTGATAAATCTTCGCAGCACCGAAGCCCTAATGTAAGTCTTAGATCTCTTTGCAAGTTATTTCCATGTAGCTATTTTCAAGTGAAAATGGTTTTCTAGCCCTTTTGTTTCATTCAAGCTTTTATATATATCTCTTTAGTAGTAGTGGTTATTGTTAATAAGGCCAAGGTTGATTGATTATGAGAAAAGTGTAAATTTGCTTTATCACTAAGCATTGCATAAGGGCATGGCAATAGTTAAGTGTAGGGGATTTGATAGGTGTGAAAACACCCATCCTTTTACCACTTATTTCTTGCTAAAACAAGACCAAAACGCGTATTTAATGTCATTTGTTTGGAATTATGCGTGGTTTTTGTGTTTGTTGTGTTTTCAGAGCCATCCGGATAAATATTGAAGAAAACAGGGGATTGCACGGGTTTTATCGAAGAAAAAGACAAAAGACGAAGTCTATAGTCCAAGAGATGCAAAAGATTTGAAGTGAATGGGCCTATTTGAAGATTTATCGAAGAAAAGGACCAAAGATAGAAGATTTACATGTGTCGAAGAACTCAAGTCTATTAAACGAAGAAATTAAAAGACAAGTTGAATTTATTCGTCGACAAATCCCGAATCAGAATCGAAAACGTCAACTTTACTGAAAAGACGAGAAGACGAAAAGAAAGAAGAAAGCCCACTCACCAACCAAGCCCAAGGCACTATAAATAGAGATCCCTTCACAACATTTTAGACTAGTTTTTCATTCCCCTTTTTTGTTTTCTCTGTTTCGTAGGAAACCAACACCATTAAGGTGTTGGTGATTTTTCATTTTTGTTGAATCAAAGATCTTGTAAGTTTTTAATCTTCCCTTTTGTTCACTTAACCTTAATCATTCAATATCATTTTTCATTTAATCTTCATCTTTCTTTTCTTGGTGATTCAAAGTTTTTAGTCTTTATTTTGTTGAGTTTGATCTTCAAAAGTAAGTGGGTTTTATGTTTTTGTTGATTTGGATTGATCTTAATCATTTGTAGATGATTAGTGGTTAGTTTGGGTTAATCTTTGGTTAAAAACTTGGTTGATTTTGGTAAAAATCGTGTATTATTGTTTCCCTGTTCTTCGCACTACTTCATCAGCCCAGATTCCGAATGAGCAACTCATATTCCGAATGAAGGATTTGGGTTAATTATTCCGAATAAAGTAAACATTCCGAACGAATCTCTTGTTTTAAATATTCCGAGTAAGTGCTTGATATTACGAACCAGCAGATTTAATTCAGTTATTCCGAATCAAAGTTTTCATCCGGAATAATCAATATTCCGGATGAGTATTTATATTCCGAATCAAAGTTTTTAAAAATATTCCGAATCAGTTTTTTGTTCTAGTTATTCCGGATCAAAGGTTATTCCGAACTAACACTTATTCCGGATCAATTATTCCGAGTCAATCAATTATTCCGCATGAAGCAATTTATTCCGAATGAAGCCTTTTCATTAATTATTCCGGGTCAAGCACAATATTCCGAATCAGCCTAATTATTCCGAACGAAGCAATTCTCATCAATTATTCCGAATGAGTGCAATATTTATTCCGGATGAAGGGTTAGCTTAATTATTCCGGATGAACATATATTCCGGATGAAGGGTATTTATTTAGTTATTCCGCATGAGTTGATATTCCGAATGAAGTAATAATATTCCGGATCAGTGACTTTTCTGAGTTAAGGTTTTTAACTGTTTTATTTTAATTCAAGTTTTATTTTTATTAATTGCTTTTAATTAATTGCTTTTAGCTTATTTTTATTTACTTCACGCATTTACCTTTTTAGTAGCATAAAAACCAAACCCCTTTTTAGTAACCAAGAACAACTATCCCAATTTGAATCGTGATCGATTCGAGAAGATACCGAGAACTTAATTGAACCCAAGCAAAATCATTTGTATCAACATTAAGAAAAACTAGAGAGAGAAAGTATATTAATCTACTCCTACTTACCTTACAAAACTTAAAACTAACTAAAATTATCTAACCCCCTCCTAATGACACATTAGGAGGGTATTTATAGGAGGAGTACATGTGATGATGCTTTCTTCTCTCTTTCTTCTTGTCTCGACTCGATTTAATTTTTTTGTCTTTCTCGACGTCGTCTCGGGATTTGTCGATATAAATTGAATTTGTCTTATCATTTCTTCAATAATTAGACTTGAGTTCTTCGACTTCATTAAACTTCCGTCTTTAGACTTTTTCTTCGATAAATCTTCAGAATAGGCCTTGGACTTCCGTTCCTTTTGCACTCTTGATCTTTTGACTTCGTCTTTTCTCGTTTTCATCGATAAAAGCCCGTGAAAACCCGTGTATTCTTCCTTTTTCATCTTTTGGTCCTAAAACACAATAAAAACACAAACCACGCATAATTCCGAATTTACGACATAAAATACACGTTTTGGCTTGGTTATTATTATAGTTAAGTGGTAAATGGATGGGTGTTTTCACACCTATCAAAGCCCCTACACTTGACCATTGCAATGCCCTCATGCAATGCATTAATTAAAAAGCACGCTTTACATTTCCCATCATAATCAATCCACTTTGGCCTTTATTAAACAGACAAAATATTTAAAGGAAGAAAACAAGTAAAAAGATCAAAAACTTACCTTAGGGTTTTGGAATGTCATGAATGATTATCATCCTCAAGTTTCACGTTCCCCATACCAAGCTTAAAAACGAGATCATTGTTATTATAAGTTAGCAAACTAACACAAACTTATGTGGCCCAATTATTCACTTAGACTCCCTTATTCCTAGCTGTATCTCTTATATTTTATTATTGTCTTGAATGATCACGAACATGCATTGTTGACTTATTTCGATAGTTATTTAGGCTGGAAATAAAGTAGGACGATTTAATCAATAGTTAGCTAAAGGACAAAATCTTTTAAAACTGCTTCTCGGGACCTTATAAAGTTCATATCTTGGCATTACTTGCTTCACGATTTGAGACCTTTCTCGGACCGATATTTGGCATTGACTTCTTACTTCAAATCTTGAGAGACGTTCATGAAATAATGGTCTTCTCTTCATAATAGGAATTTCTTCACTTGAACTTTTTGAGAAATTCTTCATATTTGGACCACGACTTCTTCATTTTTCTCCAATATTTATTTGAGATTTTGATATACAACGATCCGCCTCCTTTTAGGACTTGGATCTATTTATCCTCATACCTTGTTAGGGCCTTTTTGGATAGACTTCACCATGATCTTTAGAGGAGTATTTGCTTTTCGTCGTGTGTCTTGATCCTTCATATTGATTTTTGATAAATTATTCTTCGCATCACATTGGATCTTTAGCAACAAAATGTAGCCCTCATGCCTTGTTAGGGCCTTTTCGGACTCGCCAATCTTCGCATCCCGCTTCAATATGTTATGCCTTGGCTATGAACTCTAATTAATACCGAGAAACTTTTAAACGATCTTGGGCTAGAAGCTAAGTAACTTTTCAAATCGTACAACCTTACTTATTGCAATTAAATTTATTAACAAGCGATTGGAGAAAAAGCTTATAATCAACTCACATAAATTCATGAAAGAATACCAAACTTATAATTTACTCTATCATCTCTCGTTCTCCACAATTTAAAATCTCAACGAATGAGACTCGTGGATGCTTAGCCTATTAAATCAAAGTTTTGGGTTTTCAAGTCATCTATAGGATCTTGCAACTTCTTAGACTTTTTCAAGTTTTAGAATTCGCATTTTAAAGTTCCCTTGATAAACGACTTTCTAGGATCAATTATAGGAACTTGCGAAAAGTTCTTGTTCTTAACCCGTAAGAGTTAAGACTTTCGCGTTTTAAAGTTCCCTATATAAAAGCCTAGCAAAACTTGACTTAAACACGTTAAGGATACTAGCTAGAGTAAACTTAGACAAGTAAACTCGGGTTGAGTCAAAAGATTCACAACGTTTAAAAATTAAAACCACTTTATTAAAAATTTATTCTAATAAAGAAAGAAAATAACAATAACAAAGGTAAATACTAATAGGCCAAAATAGATCAAGAATTTTGAAAAATGTCAAAAAATCAATTTTCCGGTCAAAATAAGGACAAATACAAGGAAAAGCCCACTTAACTTCGATAGAAGTCCCCCTACACTTAATATAAACATTGTCCTCAATGTTTAAGCATGTGGAAGTAACCTCCCCTACACTTAGGACATTGTGCACTTTGTTTAAATCTTGCTAAGGAAGAAACAACTAAAGTGATTCCTATTTTAATATTGAAGAATATAAAATAGTGAATCAAAAGAGTTTAGGATAGAACCGGGAAGATGGGTAAACCGAATCACGGATCGTCAAAAGTCATCAAGAATGGATCTTTGAAAGCTCGAATCCCTGTACATGATAAGAAAGAAGACAACAAACACAAACTAGGGTCTCCCCCTACACTTATTATAAAAACAAGGAAAAAGGATAGATACCGCGGGTTGCCTCACGAGAAGCGCTTGTTTTTGTTAACCGAGTCGTGAGCCTGACTCGACCTTGATTAGCATTGGAAGAAGCTTGAAGAACATCCACCGGGATCAAATACATGGTTTTCATCCATCAAGTATCATAAGCTTAAGGCGAACAAGGTAAGCCAAAGAAGAGTAGGCAAGGTTCCCTTAAGCAGAGATTGAGCACGGTGGTAGAAAGTGTGATGAGGTGCATGCATATCTTCATAAGTTCCAAAAATCGTTCCTTTTATTTCATCAGATGGATACTGAGATGGCTTAAAAAATTCAATACCGGGATCGAACACCTTTTCCTTTAGGGGAAAATAACACTCGGGCTCAGTAGACCTTGAAGAAGATCTGCTCATAAATCTCACAATCTCATCCTCATAAGGGGATAAAGAGGTGTCAAGACATAGGTACTACGAATATCGGTGTCTTCCGACTTCTTCTCCTTTGAAACGTGTTTCTTCATATCCGAAGGAGGATTAAAGCATCATCAAAGTCCAAAGGAGGAGAATCATTCTCATTTGGGAAGTATGTATTAAGGAAAGTGGCAAAATCTTCCTCAAATGAGTAATTATCCAAAGTATCAATAGTGTTTGGTGGAGGATCTTCATCAAAAGTAGGAGTAAAGTCATCATGAGAAGAATTACTCGAGAGAGTATCAACATCATCAAAAGCATCATAAGTGGGCATATCTAGATACCCTGAAACAAAAGCAGCATAATCATCCCCATCGGAACTAGAATCATCATCATAATCATCATAGATCGGTGGAGGATCATAAATTGGTGGGGGTCCAATTTGGAGAGAGAATCATCCACATCATCTTTGAACAGTGGATTATCATGGCAAGAATCGAAAAGAGGATTGTTGTAGACGAAAAAATCATCAAGCACATTAATCATATTCGCTGATTCTTCCATTTGATTTGGTTGTGATCTTCCCCATTTTAAAAACTTGAGCATCATTCCCGACTCTTAAGATTAGTTCACCTTCGGCAACATCGACTAGAGCTTTTCCGGTTCTCAAAAATGGCCGTCCAAGTATTAACGGAATACGAGGGTCCATTTCATAATCAACAACAACAAAATCGACCGGAAAAGTGAAGGTACCCGCTTTAATAAACACGTCTTTGGCAATACCAACGGGGTAAGCGAGAGTGCCATTTGCTAGCTCAAGAGTCATCTTTTTCGGTGTAAGGTCGGGTAATGATAGCTTTTTCCACACACTTAATGGCATCAAATTTATACTTGCCCCGAGATCAGCTAAGGTAGTAAATTCTTCAGTTTTGTTGAAAATGCATGGCAACACAAAACGACCAGGATCTCCAAGTTTTTCCGGAAGTTCTTTAAGAATAACTGCAGAACAGTTTTCATTTAGGCATGTGTTGACAACCTCAGCCATATTTTCCTTCTTGTTAAGCAATTCCTTGAATGCTCTTGCGAATTTCGGCATTTGAACAAGTGCTTCAACGAGGCTAATATTGAAATTCATTTGAGAGATCATCTTCATAAAAGAAGTGACTTGAGCATCCTCTTTAGTAAGCAATTTGCATTTGTCTAACCGAGAAGGATAAGGGATGTTGGGTTTAGGTGGTGTGGGTGTAGCAGGTAAAGGTTGAGATGTTGAAGGTTGAGAAGTAGAAGGTTTAGAGTTGGCAGGTGGGGTGGGTGGAGGGTTTTGCTTGGGTACTTCTTCATTAAGAGGTGGAGACGGTAATGGAGAACCAATAATAGGTGTGGAAGTAGGAGGGATAAATGGAGGTGGAGGAGGTGTAGATGGGGTAACGGGTGGAGGGGTAGAAGGTCCTACTAAAGTTTCTCCACTTCGAGTAGTAATAGCACTCACATTTACTCTAGGGTTTGGTTCGGTTGTAGAAGGAAGAGCACCTTGGGGGCGAAGGGTTTGTAACATTTGAACGAATTTCCTATCCGTAGACTCTTGAATTTGTCTAGTAGATTCTTGAACTGCTTGCATGATTTTCTCATGTTCATTCAATTTTTGCAAAACCAAGTCCATTGGCGGATGAGGTAAATTGAACCCTTGTTGTTGAAAACCTTGGTTTGGGTATTGGTTATAAGGTGGAAAACCTTGAGGATTGAAACCTTGGTGTTGAAAACCTTGGTTTTGCATGTGATAGTTTACCTGGTTTTCATTGGAGCTCCTCACATTGGCATGACCATGAAAAATAGCTCGTGGCGGCCCTTGGTTGTTTTGGTTGGGTTGTGGTGGTCTTTGTTGAAAACCGGGTGGAGCCAAATAATTCGTCGAGTTGTACGACAAGTGATTAACATCGACATTTGGCTTGAAATGAACATTCTCGGTGTTGTTGTAAGCATACACTTCCCCGTGAGATTGATCATAAGCTTTATCACAATTAGCATAAGAGTGTGTCCCACCACAAGTTTCACAAGTTATATTAATAGCATTGTTGTTTTTGGCATTGTTAACGGCTTGTAAAGCAAGTGCTTCAACAACCGTAGTAAGCTTATCAAGTTTCCTTTCGGTGTCACTAGTGCTAGCACTAGCCACAATAGCCCGAACACTTTTGGTTTACACTTTAGATTTATTCTCAATAATATCCCATGCGGCATTAGAAGACTTAACCAAAATATTACCCCCCGAGGAACTATTTAGTGAATCTTGGTCATTCATGCTTAAACCATTATAAAAAAGTGTTAATTTGATGCACTTTTGTGAAACCATGTTGTGGACACTTTCTTAAAAGTTCCTTAAAATGGTCCCAAGATTCACCAAAAGTCTCACCGTACTTTTGTTCAGAGTTAATGATTTCATTCCGCAAAGTGGTATTACGTGAGGGTGGGAAAAAGTAGTTGATGAATTTGGTCTCTAAATCCGACCACGTAAGAATACTTTGTGGCGGTTCCTTATCAAGCCAATGTCGGGCTTGTCCCTCTAAGCAGAAAGGAAAAAGTTGCAAGCGAATTACCTCTTGTGAAACCCCATTAAACTTGACTGTATTAGTGAGTTAGAGAAACCTTTTGATATGGTCATGAGGATCATCAAGTGTACGCCCCAAGAATTGTTGAGCAGAGACCATTTGAATGAAGCCGGATTTGAGCTCAAAGTTGTTGGCTCCAATCTTGGGTATGACAATAGCATTGGTGTTGCCCTCTACGTGCGATTGCAAAAGCTCGATCATTGGTCGATTGTCCATGGTGACAATAGGTTGAGTTTCGACTTCGGCTTGAATTGCTTTCTTCTTACGAGCACGGGTACGCATACACACCTACAAAAGGAAAAGAAAAATAGACAAGAAATATTTTTGGTTTTTTATGTTTTTCTATTTTTTGGATTTTTGAAATTTTATATTTTTTAGGATTTTTGAAAAATTTTGAAAATTTGACAAGAAAAATAACGTTCAAGAGTGAACGGATCCCAAAATCCAACGCGTCTCTCACAATAAACAGTTAATCTTCACAAAAAGATCCGGCAGCGGCGCCATTTAATACAAGAAATTTCCTCGTATGAAAGTTCGTTAAACCGATCTTTTCGAATTGATTACAGTTGAAAGTGTGACTCAGTCATTCTTGGTGGAAAATAAAAAGGTTGTCGTTGTCTATAAATAATTAAAAAGTAAATGCGAAACATGATTAAAATAGACTAAAAGCAAATCTAGAAAAACTGTCACTTTTTCTCTCTAAAACTAGAAAAACACTTGAAACAGAGATTTCGGGAAGCATGCAATTTTTAGAAATTAAAATGTAATGAATTTAAAACTTGAAACTTTGTAAAGCGAAAAACTTAAACCATCGGAATACACCATCAGAATCACGTCGGAATGATGTAGTCGGAAAGCAATCGGAATGAGCTAAAAGCAAAGCTATCGGAATGTCTAAATTGGAATGAGTAAAATGGAAAATGATCGGAATGTTTAAACTAAAAGTTGTCGGAATGATAGAAAAAGGAATTCCATCGGAATAACCAATAACTACCCTAGTCGGAATCCAGATCGGAATCCTGGTCTGAATACAGAAACCCTATTCCAATCAGTGATCGGAATAACAAGGAAGCTAGTCTGAATGTAGATCGGAAAGGGGAAACCCTATTCCGATTGGAAAGAAATTCGTATAAGCAATCAAATAAGCTACTATTCAATAAGCTAAAACCAAAATTTAACTAACTATTTAATGAAAATAACTAAATAAGCACAAATTACAACTTACAAAACTCTAAATAAGCAACTTTTTTAAATCAAACTTTAAAAAAAAGTTAAAACTAGACTTTTAAGAAAAATAATGAAAAGTAAATAAGCTAAATTCAAAATAAGCCAATAAGCATGTCAAGCTCAAAGCTCAATTTGTATTAAACTTATAGATGAATAAAAAGATAAAGTTTTTAATCAAATAAACATAAAGATTAAATAAAATCAACCATTATCACGAATCAAAGATAAGCAAATTAAGAAAGGAAGAAGAAGATGATTAAAAACTTGAATTTAAAAAGATTAAAGATCAAAGATTTAACAAAAGATTAAAGAGAAAGCTTGAAGAAAATTAAGAAAAACTAGAGAGAGAAAGTATATTAATCTACTCCTACTTACCTTACAAAAATTAAAACTAACTAAAATTATCTAACCTGTTGGGAATAAAATGTAGACAGTGCACTTGAACGCTGACAAGAAGAAAACAAGCGTTGATATGAAGTAAACAAACGTTGACAGATCAAGCGTTGACAAGAAGAAGTCAAGCGTTGATAGGTTGAAGACAAGCACTGATAGAAAGATATGGTCTACACGTATTTTGTTTCTAGTTTGTTTCTAGTAAAGATAGGATCAACAATGTATTTTCTATAATTATCTTTACATAGAATAGCTGATACGTAGACTCTTGTACAAGGCTTCTTATGTCTATAAAAGAAGAACTTTAGGTTATGTTTCATATAAGTTTTTCGTACGTTTAACACTTTCATTGTAAGCAAGTTCGTTATTATCAATCAAGTGAAAGTTTGTTTTACAACTGTTTGTGTGTTTTTATTTGAGTATTAATTCCGCATAACACTTAAATTGTTTTATACATAAACAAAGTTTATCTACGTGTTTAACTTGATCTAATCTCGTTTACACAAGCTAAATCGATCTAAGTTTGGGATCAACAAGTGGTATCAGAGCTTGTTGAGAAACTTTGATCTAAAAGAACACAAGAACCCTAAACTACCAAAAACCCTAATTTTCACAAAACCCTAAAAACATCATGTCTACTCCAGAAGTAACCTCCTCCTCCTCCTTAAACCACAACATCAAGATTCCCATGTTAGATCCAGACAATTTTGAGTTGTGGAAGTTCAACTTTGAGCAATATCTTCAAATCCATGACTATACTCTCTGGGAGATTATTAAATATGGAAACACATTCAATAAAGCTCAAAAGATTGCAGATGCCATTGCTACAAGATCAGCTGTTCAAGGATGCTCTGAAGCAGATAAGAAAGAAAAAACTGAAGATGGTAGAGCTGTGTCTGCTGAGGACATAGCAAAGAAAAGGGTTGATATGAAAACCCTAAGCATTCTGAAACTCTCTTTGGGACAAGAAAATCAGCACAAATACAGAGGTTATGAGTCTGCAAAAGACTTTTGGGCAGCCTTTGAAGTTGCATATGATGGTAATGCTGATACTGTGGAAGAGAAAAGGAAGCAACTCTTACATGAGTATGCTATTTTTAAGTCTCAACCTAATGAGACGCTAAGTAGTGTGAGAAGCAGACTTCTTGACATTACAAGCAAGTTGTCTGATGTGATCGTGATAGTATAGTGATAATTAAGTTACGTTATAGGGTAAATTAGAAAATTACCTTTAGGAAAAAGTAATAGTCTAAAATTACCAAAGACGGATTCAATTAAACACGTGGGTGAACCAAGTTCGTTGTACACGAAGATCGAGTGAATTTGAGACGTTTTGTTTCGATTTGGACAATTGATTTGGATTGTTTTTCGGTTTTTAAACTAAAATTACTCCTACAATTTTTTATTAAAATCTTAAAGTACATGAATCATAAACCCACAAATTTTTTAAAAACGATTACTAAAAATTTAAAGATATTACAAAAATTAAACTACTTAAAAATCTACTAACAATTTACCTTTTTAATTGAAATAACCTTTACACTAATTTTAAATCCTATTAAAAACTATATTACTACTAAAAATTAATCAAATTTAATTTATTTAAAAACTAACTTTATTAAAATCTAACTATATAAAAACTTAATAAATTTCTAAAATAAAACATTCTTTATTTTTTTTTAGTTTTTATTTTGATCTACTTATTTTCTAAAAAAACTATATAAAAGAACTATTATAAAAATGAGTTTAAATGAAAATTTAAAGTAAATAAATTCTGACAGCCTAACTACAATTTACTATATTAATTACTAGACTGATAATAAAATCAAAAGAGCATGAAGCTCAGTTGGATAAAGCGTGAGGCCCATGACCAGGAGGTCATGGGTTCGAGTCCTGATGGGGACATATTTTTTTTGCTATTATTATTTTTGATAATTGAAACCATAAAAACAATCACCGGAATGACGTGTTGTTACAAATTATATGGTAAAACTGATAAGGATATCAGTTATGAACTTAACAGATCAAATCAATCTGTTAAATCTTTAAAATTCAACAGACCAACAATATATTAGCAAACAATATATAAAACCAGACTAAATCACAAAGCAAAAACATCCATCACAAAGATTAACTAGAGCAGCTATTTATAAACCATAAACAGGCCAATTTCAAGCTCATGAACAAACATCACCACAAAATACTCAGCAAACAGATAAACTAAGCTTATCAGCAAGTTAGACACGAAATTTCAGCAAGGTGCAAGCAAAACAGCTTAGATAAAACCATAATACCCAAAATCATAATACAAGATAAGCTATAGAACCATGATATAGACAAGCAAACTGCTTTGATTAAACAAGAAATCAGACTAAATCTAGCACCGAAATCCTTAGCATATATTTAGCAGTAGCATTCACAAGATAATATCAAATAAAAAATTGTAAACAATTACCAATTCTTATTAAACAGGTTACTCTACTAGTTCTAAACGTTATCCTAATTACTAAAATCCACTCAAAACATATGACTTAAGATAAAAACGTGTAGATTAAACGGCGAAGCAGATTTACACCAAAAATCAGACTACATTCAGCACAATACTTGCATACTGAAACTCACGTATACAGGTTAATACAAACCCCTATTTTAACAGTTATCCTTACTTTCAGTAAAAAGATTTAATTCCTAAATATACTAACAGTTTACAAACCATATCAGTCCAACAATAAGGCAAATTCAATCAAGCAAACTAAACAGTCTAGAAGATTATACCTCAAACTATTAACTAATACTCATAATCATTTAATCAAGTTTAATCTAAAATAAACATGAACAATAAAATAGAAAAGCACCTTTTGTAGATCCCGTTGAGCAGAAGGTTAGCGCTGCGCTACCTTTGAACCAAAAACGAAGACTCCATTACCATAAAACCACCATCACGAACAACGTACATCATCAAGCAAATCATAATCGAACCTGATTTTAAATAACTTTCCAGTAGGGAAAGCTTATTCCAACTATTTTTACTAGATTAAATGACTAAAGCTATTAAACAGCTCAAATCAATTAACCTTTAACATTATCATACTAAAACAGATTATAAGAATAATATATCAAATTAACTTTAAACAGTAAATAAAACAAGATTTAAATCAAACCAAATCAACTTTTTATTATTAATCAAAAGATTACAATACTAATGAAAAGAAATTACAAAATTAACTCCTAAATCTATTTTAACATAACAACGACTAGTAAAAAAATTGGATACCATTCCTGAACAAATAAAGGGGTTTTTATAGGTGAATGAGAGGATTGGGGTGAGGTGTTTGTTGAGGAGAATCTTCAATATTAGCCCTTAGATCAGCATCTTGATCTTCTCTCTCTTTCTTGTTATCATCCAAGGGTGGATATTCGCACACTAGCACACAGATTGCCAACGTGGCATCCGTTTGTGCTAGTTGTGCTTCTTGGATGCTGAGGTGTCCATAAGTGATTGGAGGAATAGGAATGATGAGTTGTCTTGTCTAGTGATTTGCTGCCACGTACCCTCGCCTCTCTATCTCTGCCTTCCGAAAACATGGGGGATTTAATTCCCTTATGTGTGATTCACTCGTGTGCCAAAAAGGCCCAATTTATATTGAATGATTTAATAGCTAGGTAAAATTAGGGTTTGAGGGGTAAATAGTATGTTACTGGTTTTTTTTGGGTGAAGAAGAAAGAAGATGCATATAGGATATCGAAAACTGGATATTTAATTGTGTGGGTTGAAAATCGTGTGAGTGGTTGTGAGTTATTTGTTGACTGACTGAGTAAATAAACAAATCTTATAGCACACGTTTTTTTTTCTTTACGAATAACCCTAATGGGTATTTTAAGGGCCCATGTATCGTCAATCCTTTTTAACTTAGGTTTTGGGCTATAAAGCCCATGCTTATTCCATCTGCTTTCTTAATTATTGGATTTGGGCCTTGATTTGGTCCTTGACTCAAAAGTGAAAAGTTTATTTCCTCAAATGGGATTTTGGGCCCATTTGCTCCAATGCGGGACCCACTAGGCCCATAAACTCCATAATGATGAAATCCGCTAAAACGAGCTCGTATTTGGCTTTGTCAATCTTTTTCTTCAAACTCGTGCCGGTTTTGCCGATTTTCGCGAACTTTGTACCTACACACATGAAACAACAAAACAACAAATATACAAGGCATTTTCATATGTTTTATGCATTTATTATTCGTTTCTAGATACAAATGATATGAGTAAAATCGCTCATATCAAACTCCCCCTTGCTAAGCAATTGCCGTGTCCTCACGCAATGATAAAATAAAACACTAACTACATTATTATTCAACTTTTGACATTTTATTTTGCAAAGACATAATGTATTGCTTTCATTATTTAAAAAATAACTTTTAGGATCATAAAACTCAAATAAATTCATCGTCTCCGACTTTTCACTTTTCCATGCCAAGTGTAAAAACAAGATCATTGTCAATCATAAGCCCCAAAATTAAAACAACTCATACAAGTAATTTGTGTTAAACTTAATCTCCTATTATTCCTAATTGTATCTCTAAATTTTATTTGTCATTCACCCAAAGGCTCATTTGACTTTATTTGATATTTATTAGTCCAAAAATGAAGGCAAGAACGGTGTAAACTCAACACTCAAAACCTAACCTCGACTTCAAAAACCGTTGTCACTAATGTGGAAACCTTGGTTTTCGGATCTTTTAAGCAACTAGGAATGCATCATGTTCATATGATTAAATAATCAAAGCGGAATAAGAACATAACACATTAACAAGGTGTTTAGGCACGAATAACATGAATTAAAACAATAGGGATGTTCATTATATTAATAACAAACATCCACTAGACGTGTATACATTGAATCCCACATCTAGTGCACACACGCTTTTAGGTTTACATTGTGAATGAATTATATAAATAAACCTAATACCCTTGGTTCCTTTTATAGTGTAAGGATTAGGGTTTACAAGAGATAATAATGAATAAACAAGTAAATCTTCTATTTAAATAAACTTATGCAGAATATCTTTTGCATGTTTATCTAAATAGAAGCTTCCATAAGCTTCTTTGTCTATGTTTTGTCAATGCTTGAATTGCATTTGACAATGCTTGGATTGCACACGACAATGCTTGAGCCATCAACGCCTAATTTGCTCTTATCAACGCTTGATTAACTCTTGACAACGCTTGGACAATTTCTTCATGTTTTCTTCGTTTTTGAGTTTCTGCCACATCAACTTTTTGACCCAACAATCTTCCCCTAGTTGATAGTGGCAAAACTCTATATGTATCTCTTGTAAGTTGTACATGATCTTCAGATTGCTTCCCCTCAAGTGTAGCATGTATTTCTTCCCCTTTTTGTCACATCAACGGGAAAGTAAACAATGTATGCAATCTTTGAAGATTCTCCAAATATAGGCTCTATGTAATGATCTTGAAGAACAATTAATATAATATTTTTGATGTAGAAGTAGAATAACCCAACCTTGTGTTCCATGTCTTGTACTATCCATGTGACTAAGAACTTATACTCATGGAACTAAGTATAAGTAGACCTCGATCTCTTGTCAATATTCTCATCCTTTGTGAGACACTGAGCACGATAATGTAACTCCTTCAAGTGTTATGACAAGTCTTCATCACCAACCATGTAAAGCACGAACAAGTTACTTTTAAAGTCAATGTATGGAACCCACGACTTTAAGATATGATAGAACACAAACTCGCGAAAATCTTCTTCAATCATCAAACTTACCATAAGAATTCTTCCCCTTAAGCCATCATCTCTTCATGACGATTTTAATGAAATCACATCTTCATACCATATGTAAAAGGCTTTTATGGATAACTCTTTTGCAAGGCTATCCCGATTACATAGTTTAAAATATCCATCAAATTCTCACGAATAGTTGCTAACTCGCTTTAAGATCATTAATACCTTTGAAAATATCCGAGCCATATATATCAACATGATATTCTATATTAAAACGGAGATTCCATGTACCTTCGTGTGTATAATCCTCCTTTTTGTGTGCTAAAAACGTCCAATTTTCTCAACAGCAGCAAACCTTGTGTTGTCCAATATCCTCTTCTGTCCAATATCTTTGGCAGTTGTATTGTCCAATATCGGACAATACCTATCAGCGTTGAAATTCATATATCGGACGACACTGTCAACTCTATCAGCTTGACGTATTCTGTCAGCGTCAAAATTCTTCCTGTCAGCGTCTGGATTTCAAACGTCAGCGTCAACTTTAAACCTTGTCAGCGTTTATACATCTGCTGACGTCATCAAGTGGCTACACTCTTGTTGATAGCAATGAACAATATAATCTCTTCTTTGTTCCATAATAGTAGCTATCAATGTATATATATAAGGATAATAATATCCCTAAAAATTAGCCATCCCATGCATAACTTTATCTGTTTAATACGCAACACCCCTTTTCTTCTATAGATCACACGTCTTTGACTTTGACCAAATCATCCCATAGGATATATATTGCAACTATATATCACGTCTAAATATAGAACAAATCCCAAAATCATGAAATATAAAGCTGCTTCCATATTCACACGTAACAATATATTGCTTTCTTTTGCATCCTCCAATCACAGCTGTAGAACCGTGTGAACACAAATTCAATAGCCAATCACAACTGATGAACCGTGTGAACACAAAAACTTGCAAAGACCATATTCATGTGAAACATAATCTTTCCACCAATCATAGAGCTTGCATCGTGTGAACATAACCTGCTTTCACCCTTTTGATTGTGTGAATGCAGCGAGAATGATTGTACGTAATACTTTATCAATTTCGAATCCAATTGTAAGCTGTCAGCGTTTAAGCAAAGCTTTGTCAGTGCTACGAACATCCAAGTCATAACAGCTACATCACGTCACATCTCCTTGTGCAGTCGACATCAGAGAACTTATCTCGCCTTCTTTTTCTGTTCTTATCACACGTCTTAACAGCCACAAACAACATAACTTTCTGCTTTTTATGTTGATCTAGGGTTTGAGGAACCCTAGGTCATGATTTTATGTGAAAGCAAAAACATTAATACCTTTACTGCAGCGAACTTCGACCTTGAATAACTTCTTCATTAGGGCTCAGATCGAAAATCCCTTCGGTGACAAGTGCCAAGAATCTACAGTTCAAAAATCACGATGATCCAACGGTTAACGAAGGAGAAAACGTGTTTTGAACATGGCTGTTTACAGAAACTGCATACCTCCTACTGTTGACTTTGACGCCTAATAACTTTTGCCTGGGGATAAAACTCGACAATCCTTCCGGTGGATGTTTAGATCTATGTATGTAGAACACACATATAAAATTTCGTGACGATCCAACGGTTCAATCAAAAGTTATGACCTTCTGAATACTGCTGCGCACACAAAAACGTCCAGAAAAACCCTAGACGGATTTTTCTTCTTCTTCACGAAACACGAACACCTTGTTGGTCCTAGCATCACGAGCCACGAGGCTCTGATACCAATTGTGGAAACCTTGGTTTCCAGATCTTTTAAGCAACTAGGAATGCATCATGTTCATATGAATTAAATAATCAAAGCGGAATAAGAACATAACACATTAACAAGGTGTTTAGGCACGAATAACATGAATTAAAACAATAGGGATGTTCATTATATTAATATCAAACATCCACTGGACGTGTATACATTGAATCCCACGTCTAGTGCACACACGCTTTTAGGTTTACATTGTGAATGAATTATATAAATAAACCTAATACCCTTGGTTCCTTTTATAGTGTAAGGATTAGGGTTTACAAGAGATAATAATGAATAAACAAGTAAATCTTCTATATAAATAAACTTATGTAGAATATCTTTTGCATGTTTGTCTAAATAGAAGCTTCCATAAGCTTCTTTGTCTACGTTTTGTCAATGCTTGAATTGCATGTGACAATGCTTGGATTGCACACGACAATGCTTGAGCCATCAACGCCTAATTTGCTCTTATCAACGCTTGATTAACTCTTGACAATGCTTGGACAATTTCTTCATGTTTTCTTCGTTTTTGAGTTTCTGCCACATCAACTTTTTGACCCAACAACTAAAGAAAGCCCACATCAAGGATAACTTAACACGATTTGAGGGATAAATCCCCGGACCCGAAATTTGGCTAATATGGCTACTTAAAAGCAAAAATAAAAACCTCCAAAGTTAATTATGACCTTATTAATAGAGTTAGCAACAATCACATCATAACACCTTGTGGCTCTTTAAGATGAAATTGTGCTCCTTATTTAAAATCCACACCCGAAGGCTCCTTGGACAAAAATAAGGGAATTGACTTCACCATCCCACCTTATGTGGCTCATGATGATGAAGCAATTTTATTCAACACGTCCCCTTGCCATACACCCTAAGGCTCTAATGACAAGGTTAGTGCTACATGACTCCCACCCGAAGGCTCCTAGAGAACATGTTTTTATTTATTCTTCTTTATTAATATGATATTTATAGTAAGCCAAATTTCCGCAATCCCATGATCAAAAGTCCATGACGCTGACACCCTTAATGTGTTCTCACTTTAATTACAAGGGAAGAAAAAGAAGGAGTTACAAGTTAAGTTATCAAGCCTAAACCGCTAAAAACTTCATTTATAAGCAATTACTTTTCAAGTGTGGAAAGTAAATACGAGGAGACTAAATCAAACACAAAAATACTTGCACAAAGAAGAATTAATTTTAGAAACTTATGATTGAACTCTATCATTTCTTGTTCTCCATATTGTAAAATTCCAAAAATGTGAAATCAATGGATACTTAGCCTATTAAATCAAAGCTTTGGGTTTTCAAGTCATCTATAGGATCTTGCATCTTCTTATACTTTTTTCAAGTTTTAGAATTTGCGTTTTAAAGTTCCCTTGATAAACGACTTTCTAGGATCAATTATAGGAACTTGCGAAAAGTTCTCGTTCTTATCCCATATGAATTAAGACTTTCGCGTTTTAAAGCTCCCTATATAAAAGCCTAGCAAAACTTAATTCAAATACGTTAAGGAAAAGCTAAGGTAAAAAACCGAGTCGAGTCAAAAACTATTTTTATTTTCACCAACGAAAAGCCTACATTTGTGTCAAAAGCACTTATTTTATTTATTAAAACTTAAAAATAACACTAAAAATTTAATTTTTTTATGAAAAATGAGAAAAACAATTACGTTTGGACACGACAAAAGCAATAGCAAGCGATTATATCGATTGACTCACCCATGCTAAAACCAAACATTGTCCTTAATGTTTCTTAGCTCAAGAGTAACACCCCCTTGCTAAAACACGAAGAGTCTAATGCAAAATCCTAGCATGGAAAGAGCACGTAAATCTATAAGCCGTTTATTAATTATGCCTCAAGATAAAACGTTAGTCGATAAAAATCAAGAGATAGAGAGTATGCCCCTTTTTGGCATTCAAAGAATGGAAGATCAAGTGGACCGACAAAAACCGAACACGAGAGTCTTCAAAAATTAGGGTCATACCTATGATTCACAACACAACAAAACACGAGCACGAGCTTGAAAGATCAAGCCTTATTAGTTGTATAAAATAGAAAAAAGATAGAATGTATGGGACTCCCCCACAAGGCACCTCGTTTTTGTTAACCGAGTCATGAGCTCGACTCGATCCCCGCATTCATTGGTCCTTAGGGAAAGTTTGAAGATCCGGGACAACCTCCGTAGGTATGTCCCCTCCAAAGTAGTGTTTCACACGATGACCATTCACCTTAAAGTTAGGCCCGTCTTTTTGAGCTAGCTCAACGTTGCCATAAGGGAAAACTTGTGTAATGGTGAATGGTCCGGACCAACGGGATTTAAGCTTGCCTGAGAAAATCTTAAGTCTAGAGTTGAATAAGAGGACTTGATCACCAACATTGAAAATGCGGTTTTTGATCTTTGAGTCATGAATCCTCTTAGTCTTCTCTCTATAGATCAAAGAATTTTCATAAGCTTGATCCCTTAATTCACTTAGTTCATTTAATTGAACCTTGCGATGATCACCCGCGGTCCTCAAATTAAAGTTACAATGCTTAAGAGCCCAGTACGCCTTATGTTCGAGTTCAATTGGCAAGTGGCATGCTTTTTCGTAGACCAACCGAAATGGTGTGCAACCAATTGGCGTCTTGTGAGTCGTACGGAAAGCCCACAATGCATCGTCCAATTTATCCGACCATGAAGTGCGATTCTCTCCAATAGAACGCTCCAAAATCCTTTTAAGAGCACGGTTTGAAACCTCCACTTGACCACTCGTTTAAGGGTGATAAGCCGTAGAAAGTCGATGAGTGACACCATATTTCTTTAGAACTTTTTCAAATTGTTCATTACAAAAATGGGTCCCACGATCACTTATAATAGCCCGCGGAGTTCCAAACCTAGCGAAAAGTTGTTTAAAAAATTTCACCACAACTCGAGCATCATTCGTGGGCAAAGCCTTAGCTTCGACCCATTTAGACAAATAGTCCACGGCTACGAGAATGTATTTATTTCCTTTCGAAGATGGAAATGGCCTCATAAAATCGATCCCCCACATGTCAAAGATTTCACAAACTTGGATAATGTTTTGAGGCATTTCATCCCTTTGTGAGTTCTTTCATTGACGTTGACAAGCATCACAAGTCTTGATCAAGACTTGGGCATCACGATATATGGAAGGCCAAAAGAAGCCGGCATCAAAGACTTTCTTCGCGGTGGCGTTGGCACCATGATGTCCCCCGGTGGGTCCCTCATGACAAGATTTAAGGATATCTTGAGCTTCTTTGCCAAACACGCACCTACGAATTACTTGATCCGCGCACACACGAAACAAATAGGGGTCGTCCCAAAAGTAATTGGATATATCCTTGAAAAAATTTCGTTATTGTTGGGACGACATACCCTTGATCACAAACTTCCCCGCATGGTAATTTGCGATGTCCGCAAACCATGGGGTACTATCATCACCACGAAAAGCAATCATACCAAGCGTCTCGAGAGGAAATGTTTCATTAATTTCCTTGTTCTCTCGATCGCTTTGGTGAGGATTCTCAAGTCGAGATAAATGATCGGCCGCGATATTCTCGGCTCCTTTTTTGTCTAGAATTTTGACATTAAATTCTTGAAGGAGGAGAATCCACCAGAGCAACCTCGGCTTAGCATCTTGTTTATTAAGAAGATATTTGATAGCCGAGTGGTCCGTATACAATATGGTTTGAGACAAGACGAGATATGGTCTAAACTTTTCAAAAGCATACACAACGGCAAGAAACTCCTTTTCCGTTGTAGTATACTTTTTTTGAGCATCCGTCATAGTCTTACTTGCATAATGTATAGGCAAGAAATGTTTTAATTTACGTTGCCCCAAAACCGCACCTACCGCATAATCACTAGCATCACACATAATTTCAAAAGGTAGGTCCCAATCCGGAGCAACTAAGATTGGAGATTCGGTTAACTTCCTTTTAAGCATCTCAAAGGCTTGAATACACTCATCCGAAAAGATGAAAGGAGTCTCTTTTTCCAAAAGATGGGTCAAGGTCGAGCTATCTTAGAGAAGTCTTGTATAAAACGTCTATAGAAGCCGGCATGGCCGAGAAAACTCCTAACTCCCTTAACGGTGGTGGGTGGAGGTAATTTGGCAATCACGTCGATTTTAGCCCTATCAACCTCAATACCGGTCTTAGAGATCTTATGTCCTAACACAATTCCCTCTTTGCACATGAAGTGACATTTTTCATAATTAAACACAAGATTCGTTTCCTCACAACGTTGAAACATTCTTTCAAGGTTAGAGAGACATGAAGTGAAAGAATCCCCGAAAACCGAAAAGTCATCCATGAAAACTTCCATGGGTTTCTCGATCATATCATGGAAAATGGGCATCATACACCTTTGGAACGTCCCCGGAGCATTGCATAGTCCAAAAGGCATGCGACGATAAGCAAATGTTCCATAAGGACAAGTGAATGTGGTTTTTTCTTGATCACAAGGGTCAATGGGGATTTGGAAATAGCCGGAAAATCCATCTAAAAAGCAATAGAATTCATTCCCCGCTAGTCTCTCTAACATTTGATCCATAAAAGGTAATGGAGAATGATCCTTCTTAGTGGCATCATTAAGCTTCCTATAGTCAATACAAACACGCCAACCGGTCACAAGTCTAGTAGGAATCAATTCATTATCCTCATTAGTAACGACCGTCATTCCTTCTTTCTTTGGAACACAATGCACGGGGCTAACCCATGGACTATCCGAGATAGGGTAGATCATTCCGGCGTCTAGAAGTTTGGTGACTTCCTTTTGATCACCTCATGAATCTTTGGATGGACCCTTCTTTGATTTTGGATAGCGGGTTTATAATCATCCTCCATTAGAATCTTATGAGTACAAAATTTTGGATCTATACCCTTAATGTCGGAGATTTTCCATGCAATTGCCCGTTTATGTTTCTTAAGCACTTTAATAAGTTCATCCTTTTCATTTTCCTTTAATCCCTTAGCAATATCACCGGTAACTTATCCGTTCCCTCAAGAAAAGCATACTCCAAATGAGTGGGAAGTTCCTTAAGTTCTAGGTCGGGTGCTTCTTCAATAGATGTTTTCACTTTAGTCTCAATTTCAATCACAACTTTTAATTCCCTAGGTGATGATTCAAAAGGATCCATATTCAACAATTTTCAATCAACGCAATATCTCCCTCGAGATCAAAATTCTCACTATCAAACTCACTAGGATCGAATGGTTTGCTAAGATAATCATCAATTTCCTTATCGATTTTTGAATGACCATTATTCTCAAGCTCTTCAAGAACGAAGTCCCCTCCCTCAAATGGAGTGAGTGGAGGTTTAGCCAAAGAGATAATAGGATTCGATGAAGTGGGATTGCCACTTTTGGAAGTATCCGAAAAACCAAGCATATCTTGCGAAACCTCTTCACTAGCAACATCAATCACATCGATTTGATTGATTGATTCCTCGTTGTCCTCGGAAGAAGGCTTCGGGATATTACCAACATTAAGAGCGATACTTTCATCATCAAAACGTAAAGTCAATTTCCCCTCTTGCATGTCAACTAAAGAACCAGCCGTATTTAAAAACGGTCTTCCCAAAATAAGAGGCACACGAGAATTTTCCGGATAATCACAAATTACAAAATCCACTGGGAAGATGAGCTTTCCTACTTTGACTAACACGTCTTCGGCTATACCTTTTGGAAAGGCGGTCGATCGATCCGCTAGCTCGATAGTCATCTTAGTAGGTGTAAGCTCGGGAAGTGATAACCTTTTCCACACGGAAAGAGGCATCAGATTAATGCTAGCGCCAAGATCGGCTAATGCTAAGCATTCTTTCATATTAGGGAAATCACATGGTATCAAAAATTGACCGGGGTCTCCAAGCTTTTTTGGAAACTTTTTAGAGAGAACCACGGAACAACTTTCATTTAAGGACGTATATACTTCAACTAATTTCTCCCTATCGTTCATCAACTTTTTGATTGTTGAAGCAAACTTAGGCATGCTAAGCAATGCATCCGCGAAACTAAGATTGATATACATTTTCTTAAACACGTCAAGAAACATAGACACTTGAGCATTGGTCTTTTCGCGGAGCTTCTCTTTGGTAAGTCTCGAAGGGTAGGGTAGTGTGGGTTTAGTCTTCGGAAGCTCGGGTTCCGGAATAGGCAATTGGTCTACCTTTGGTGGAATAGGAATTTCCTTTTCTTTAACCACCTCGGGTTCTTGCTCCACTTCCCTCACCGGAGAGGTACTCACATGTGGAAGCAAAGGTCCGTATAAAGCTTTCCCACTACGTGTGGTTATAGCTTTCATCTCACCCTTCGGGTTTGGAATGGTGTTACTTGGTAAGCAACCCGAAGAAGAGGAAGGTTTGGTCATAAAAGATTCAAACATCGAAAGCAATTTATTTTGACCTTGTTCCATACTTTGTTGCATACGATTTTGACTTTGCTCAAACATTTGCTCAAATCTTTGTTCAATTGTTTGTTGGTTAAGCTCAATCTTATTATTTTTCCCTTTAATCGTATTTTGAAACTCATTTTTCAAAGTTGCCATTTGTCCTTGAATATTATTTTGAAAAGCCTTCAAATTTACCTCATTCGTTTTAATGTAGCTTGACAAATCATTTTGGTTATTGTAAAAACCTTGATTGTTTTGATTAGCATTAAACCCATTTCATTGATTATAATTCCCTTGGTTACCACGGTTAAAATTATTCCCATTGTTTCCATTGTTGTACCTATTTTGAACCGGTGGAAAACCCGGTGGAGCAACATGATTTTGACGAGGAACTTAACCGTTGGAGCCATAAGTTCCCGTCGCGGCAAAAGCATTAGCTTGATCAAAACCCGTGGTTAAACAAGCATAATTAGGATGTGCTCCACCACATGATACACAAAAACTCTCAACCATATTAATCGATCCATGAGGATTCTTCCTAAGCTCATTCAAAAGCGTGTCAATCTTAGAGTCCAATCTAGCAATCTCGATATTAGACGAATTCACATTGGAAACACTCGGTGTGTTTCATGAATATTGCACTCTAGATTTATTCTCAATTATACCCCACGCGTATCTCAGAGTTTTTTCTTAAAAGATTACCACCCGCGGCGGCATTTAAAGAATCTTGTTCAATCATATTAAGCCCATTATAAAAAGTATTTATTTGATGCAATTCCGAGAAACCATGGTGTGGACATTGTCTTAACATATCTTTAAACCTTTCCCAAGCAACCCCAAACGATTCATGCACTTTTTGTTCAAATCTAGTGATCTCGTTCTTAAAGTGTGTTGTCTTAGATGGTGGAAAGAAATAATTCATGAACTTAGACACTAAATCATCTCATGTCAAAATCGAACCCGGTGTTTCTTTCTCATACCAAATCTTAGCATTACCCTCGAGCGAGTACGGAAAAAGCATGAGCTTAATCGCGTCATTCGGCACATCTCTAACTTTGAGAGTCGAGGTAATTCGATGAAAATTACTAATGTGAGAATGCGGGCTATCGGTCTCATTGCCATGAAATTGGTCGGCACGAATGAGCGACAAAAGACCCGACTTAATCTTAAAATGATCTGCCAAAATAGCCGGCACAACGATTGGTTCCCCATACCCTTCGGTGGGTGCACGGAGCAATTCCTCCATTGTTCGGTTCGGCCATCTCTACAACAATAGGTGGAAGCTCGTGTTCCACTATTCGTTGTTGACAATTTCTATTTCTACGAGGAATATTTTCAAGCCTATTAAAATCAATCACAAGACGAGAAGAACGTAATTGCATACACTACAAAGACGAGAATTTAGAGGATTGAAGAAAAGAAATTAGACTAGAAGAAGATTATCGTTGGTATTTTTATTTGGTAATGCTCAATAAAAAATGATCGATAAAAACAAGGAAAAATGATAACTACTATGGAAGTAAATTACCCTCGGTCAACTTTGAAAGGATAGGTGAAAACCTAAACGTCTCGAGGTTCAATAAGTAAACCACTAAAATAAAATTTATTACTACTTGAGTCTGCAAACCAATAATAGGTCGTCCCTCTCAATATACGCACAAGCAAGCGGGGAAACGAGGTGGCACAAAGCACTTAAAAACCTTTTTCCTTAGACGGCCTTTTATAGCACGTCGCCTTATACCCACCTTATAGTTTGTATAAATCGAGTTCAAACTTCTTATTAGTATTTATCTATTTTGCCTTTTATTTTTGTTTTGGATTCGACTACAATAGCTAGGTGATGAAATCTCAACTAAGGCCTTATTTGAAAAGTATGTAAATTTATTGTTCTACGTAATATAATATATTAATCACAAAAAAACGAGAAAACCGATACATACTATATAAAAGAAGAATAACAAAACTTTCCGAGGACGGAAAGGGTCTTCAAATCAACGATCAACAAATCTCCACGAAAGCGAATCGTACACAAGATCCCCGGTAGCGGCGCCAAAATTTTTGATGTGATCGTGATAGTATAGTGATAATTAAGATACGTTATAGGGCAAATTAGAAAATTACCATTAGGAAAAAGTAATAGTCTAAAATTACCAAAGACGGATTCAATTAAACACGTGGGTGAACCAAGTTCGTTGTACACGAAGATCGAGTGAATTTGAGACGTTTTGTTTCGATTTGGACAATTGATTTGGATTGGTTTTCGGTTTTTTAACTAAAATTACTCCTACAATTTTTAATTAAAATCCTAAAGTACATGAATCATAAACCCCCAAATTATTTAAAAACGATTACTAAAAATTTAAAGATATTACAAAAATTAAACTAGTTAAAAACTCTACTAACAATTTACTTTTTTAATTGAAATAACCTTTACACTAATTTTAAATCCTATTAAAAACTATATTACTACTAAAAATTAATCAAATTTAATTTATTTAAAAACTAACTTTATTAAAATCTAACTATATAAAAACTTAATAAATTTCTAAAATAAAACATTTTTATTTTTTTTTTAGTTTTTATTTTGATCTACTTATTTTCTAAAAAACCTATATAAAAGAACTATTATAAAAATAAGTTTAAATGAAAATTTAAAGTAAATAAATTCTGACAGCCTAACTACAATTTACTATATTAATTACTGGACTAATAATAAAATCAAAAGAGCATGAAGCTCAGTTGGATAAAGTGTGAGGCCCATGACCAAGAGGTCATGGGTTCGAGTCCTGATGGGGACATATTTTTTTTGCTATTATTATTTTTGATAATTGAAACCATAAAAACAATCACAGGAATGACGTGTTGTTACAAATTATATGGTAAAACTGATAAGGATATCAGTTATAAACTTAACAGATCAAATCAATCTGTTAAATCTTTAAAATTCAACAGACCAACAATATATCAGCAAACAATATATAAAACCAGACTAAATCACAAAGCAAAAACATCCATCACAAAGATTAACTAGAGCAGCTATTTATAAACCATAAACAGGCCGATTTCAAGCTCATGAACAAACATCACCACAAAATACTCAGCAAACAGATAAACTAAGCTTATCAGCAAGTTAGACACAAAATTTCAGCAAGGTGCAAGCAAAACAGCTCAGATAAAACCATAATACCCAAAATCATAATACAAGATAAGCTATAGAACCATGATACAGACAAGCAAACTGCTTTGATTAAACAAGAAATCAGACTAAATCTAGCACCGAAATCCTTAGCATATATTTAGCAGTAGCATTCACAAGATAATATCAGATAAAAAATTTTAAACAGTTACCAATTCTTAATAAACAGGTTACTCTACTCAGTTCTAAACGTTATCCTAATTACTAAAATCCACTCAAAACATATGACTTAAGATAAAAACGTGTAGACTAAACGGCGAACCAGATTTACACCAAAAATCAGACTACATTCAGCACAATACTTGCATACTGAAACTCACGTATACAGGTTAATACAAACCCCTATTTTAACAGTTATCCTTACTTTCAGTAAAAAGATTTAATTCCTAAATATACTAACAGTTTACAAACCATATCAGTCCAACAATAAGGCAAATTCAATCAAGCAAACTAAACAGTCTAGAAGATTATACCTCAAACTATTAACTAAAACTCATAATCATTTAATCAAGTTTAATCTAAAATAAACATGAACAATAAAATAGAAAAGCACCTTTTGTAGATCCCGTTGAGCAGAAGGTTAGCGCTGCGCTACCTTTGAACCGAAAACGAAGACTCCATCACCATAAAACCACCATCACGAACAACGTACATCATCAAGCAAATCATAATCGAACCTGATTTTAAATAACTTTCCAGTATGGAAAGCTTATTCCAATTATTTTTACTAGATTAAATGACTAAAGCTATTAAACAGCTCAAATCAATTAACCTTTAACATTATCATATTAAAACAGATTATAAGAATAATATATAAAATTAACTTTAAACAGTAAATAAAACAAGATTTAAATCAAACCAAATCAACTTTTTATTATTAATCAAAAGATTACAATACTCACGAAAAGAAATTACAAAATTAACTCCTAAATCTATTTTAAAATAACAACGACTAGTAAAAAATTAGATATAATTCCTGAAGAAATAGGGGGGTTTTTATAGGTGAATGAGAGGATTGGGGTGAGGTGTTTGTTGAGGAGAATCTTCAATATTAGCCCTTAGATCAGCATCTTGATCTTCTCTCTCTTTCTTGTTATCATCCAAGGGTGGATATTCGCACACTAGCACACAGATTGCCAACGTGGCATCCGTTTGTGCTAGTTGTGCTTCTTGGATGCTGAGGTGTCCACAAGTGATTGGAGGAATAGGAATGATGAGTTGTCTTGTCCAGTGATTTGCTGCCACGTACCCTTGCCTCTCCATCTCTGCCTTTCGAAAACATGGGGGATTTAATTCCCCCATGTGTGAATCACTCGTGTGCCAAAAAGGCCCAGTTTATATTGAATGATTTAATAGCTAGCTAAAATTAGGGTTTGAGGGGTAAATAGTATGTTACTGGTTTTTTTGGTTGAAGAAGAAAGAAGATGCATAGAGGATATCAAAAACTGGATATTTAATTTTGTGGGTTGAAAATCGTGTGAGTGGTTGTGAGTTATTTGTTGACTGACTGAGTAAATAAACAAATCTTATAGCACACGTTTTTTTTTCTTTGTGAATAACCCTAATGGGTATTTTAAGGGCCCATGTATCGTCAATCCTTTTTAACTTAGGTTTTGGGCTATAAAGCCCATGCTTATTCCATCTACTTTCTTAATTATTAGATTTGGGCCTTGATTTGGTCCTTGACTCAAAAGTGAAAAGTTTATTTCCTCAAATGGGCTTTTGGGCCCATTTACTCCAATGCGGGACCCTCTAGGCCCATAAACTCCATAAATGATGAAATCTGCTAAAACGAGCTCGTATTTGGCTTTGTCAATCTTTTTCTTCAAACTCGTGCCGGTTTTGCCGATTTACGCGAACTTGGTACCTACACACATGAAACAACAAAACAACAAATATACAAGGCATTTTCATATGTTTTATGCATTTATTATTCGTTTCTAGATACAAATGATATGAGTAAAATCACTCATATCATTGTCCTTTATGGGGACAGTAATTGGTGATGTTGACATTATTGCCACTTTTCTTAAAAGCCTTGGTGATGCATGGAAGATTGAGGCAAGATCTATAATTACCAACAACACTCACAAAAGTTCTACTTTTGATGATGTCTACAGCAAACTGAGGCTGTTGGAGAATGAAACTCTTTTGGATCATGGAAGTAAGTCTACCAATGGTAACATGGCCTTCTTCTCACATAGTGAAGGTAAATTTGATCAGAAGGATTCATACATGCACCCAGTTACTGGATCAACATGTGTCAACGCTGGATCATATCCTGTCAACGCCTCACATTCAGACGCTGACACATACAAAATCGACTCTCCAAGAGTTAAGCCTGCTGGTATTGATCTGGATACTGTATGTGCATACATTGCTTCATTGCCCAATGGTTCATTGATTACATATGAGGACCTTGAGCCAATAAGTGATGAGCATTTGGAGGAAATGGATATAAAGTGGAACATGGCTCTTGCAAGTATAAGAGCAAACAGATGGAATAGAAGATTCTAGAAGAAGATAACTTTTAATGCTAAGGACACTGCTGGATTTGATAAATCCAAGGTTGAGTGTTACAATTGTCATCTTATGGGGCACTTTATGAGAGAATGCAGATCTCCAAGAAGATCTGATGCTGGAAAACCCTCAAGCCAAATTGTTAATGCTCAGGATCCAAAGGCCATGGTGGCAATGCAAGAAATTGATGGTGTTGGATGGGACTGGAGCTATTTGGCTAAGGATGAGGAAGAGGATAAAGCTTTGGTTGCTGAGATAGAAGAAGAAGAGCATGTTCAATATGCTCTCATGGCACACTCCTCATCTTCATCAGACAATGAGGTATATGATGATGCTTTTTGTAGTAAGGGTTATCGTTTAAATACTAAAAGACTTAACAAAGAGGTTTTAAGACTGTTATCAGATGTGAGTACTGAGAGATGCAAGTTGTCAAACTATCAACTTGCTCTTACTCAAACTGAAAAGACTGTAGCTGAGTATAAGAAAATGGAGTTTGACCTAAAAGATAAAATAAATATCTTAAAACATGATTTAAATGCTAGTACTGATATTAGAAACATCATGGAACGGGTCAATGCTGATTTACAGGTTAAGTTAGATGAGGCTATCAAGAATAAGGATAATGTAGACCTTAAAATTCAGAGATTTGATAAGGCCTCACAAACCCTAGAAGAATGTGTTAGTAAACAAAGGGATTCTAGGGACATGACAGGGATTGGGATGAAAGAGTATGCTGGTGTTCCACCACCAGATGGGGACTTCTATGGTGTCCTAAGAAAGGACTTATCTTGGATTGGTTTACCAAAACTCCAAGAAGAGGAATTTATTCCTCCACCAAGAGTCCTTACCCCAGTAGAAGAGTATAGGCAAAAGTTTACTGATTTGGACCAATGGAAGAAAGCCAACCTTACCTTGTTAGTCAAGGGTGGCATGCTTTGTGATAGCCCAAATGAGTCTACCCCTATCAAAGTAACAAACCCAATCACTGGCAAGACTTTTGACCTTGGCTCAAACGCTGTTAGAAAACCTAGCATTAAGTACGTAGAAATGTATAGAAATACTAGGTCACCAAAAAGCCAAGTTAGTAATAATGGAACAGGTTTCTTTTCTTCTAGACCTAGTGTTGTGTCTAGAAAAGCCGGTTATACATGTGGTAGCTTTTCACATTTAGCCTATAAGTGTGTCAACGCTTCCAAGGTCAACGCTGACAAAAGGTCAAACACTGTCAGACCCAAAACTTTTGTGGAGAAAAGTCCACAAGTTGTTAGACCAGCCCCATTCTTTACTAAAGGGTCTAACACTTATGGACAAAGACCTTTTCAGAAGACCAATACATGGTCTAATAGGCAATGGGTTCCTGTAGCAAACCCTAGGTTCAATGCTGATAAGGGTAATTTCAGCGTTGACAAGACCAAATCAAACGCTGACAGAAACGTTGCTAGACCAAATAATGGTAAATATTTGCAACCACAGGGAAAGGGGTCTAAAGCTTCTTCTAGCTTGACATGGAGACCTAAACAAGATCAAAACCCTAATTCTAATGGGATTTCTATGACCTATAACAGATTTAATTATATTTCAAAGGTCATCACAAAACCAATTGGGGTTAACTGGGTGTTCAATCCAAAAAGGGATGAACAAGGAGTTGTTATGAGGACTAAGTCTGTTCTTGTTGAACAACCAAATGAATCTAAGTCTGCTCAGGCTTGGGTTCCCAAAGAAAACTAATTTGTTTTCTTTATGTGCATGGCATTCAAAAACAGGTGAATGATTATAGCTATTGGGATAGTGGATGCTCTAGGCACATGACTGGGAAGGAAGATTATCTCACAAACTTCACTCCCATTAAGGATGGTGATAAAGTTTACTTTGGAGGCAGATATGGAACTATCACAGGCAAAGGAACTCTATTCACCAACAACTTGCGTTTTGAAAACATGTTTCTGGTAAAAGAACTTGATTATAATCTTTTTAGTGTATCACAAGTTTGTGATAACAAAATAAGGTTCTTTTTACTGATACTGAATGCTTGGTGTTGAGCAAGGATTTTAAAATGCCAGATGAGAAATTTATTAATTATAGGACACCTAGGCATAAGGACATTTATAATGTGAATCTTAATGGAATTAGGATGAATAATAACATGTCATGTTTTTATGCTAAAGATTCAGTTGATGAGAGTAATCTATGGCACAGGAGACTAGGGCACATTAACTTTAAAAATATAAACAGACTTGTGAGACTTGGTTTGGTTGATGGTTTGCCTGAAAAGGCCTTCCATAATGACCACTCTTGTGTTGCATGCCTTAAAGGCAAACAACACAAGGTCTCATTTAAGTCTAAACAGGTGCACTCTAGTTCTAAACCTCTTAACTTGCTGCATATGGACCTGTTTGGTCCAACTAATATAGAGCGTTTGAATGGTAAATCTTACTGCTAGGTTTACTTGGACTTTCTTTTTAGCCATGAAAAGTGACATTGCTGATACTTTAATTAACTTTATTAACCAAATAGAGAAGAAGACTGGTAATGAAGTTAAAATGCTTAGAAGTGATAATGGTGGTGAGTTTAGAAATAAACTGTTGGATGATTTTTGTGCCAAGAAAGGGATTACTAGACAGGTTAGTGTTGCCAGAACCCCATAGCAAAATAGGGTTGCTGAGAGAAAGAATAGAACCCTAATTGAAGCAGCCAAGACTATGTTGGTTGATGCTCACTTTCCTATAGCATTTTGGGCTGAGGCTGTGAATACAGCTTGTTATGTTCAGAATAGAGCATTGGTCAACAAGATACATAACAAAACACCTTATGAGTTACTTTGGGGAAGGAAACCTAATATTGGTTTTCTTAAACCTTTTGGTTGTCATGTATTTGTGTTGGATACTAGTGATGCCTTAGGTAAATTTAGTGCTAAAGGTGATGAAGGCTATTTCATGGGTTATTCAGTGCAGAGAAAAGGATACAAGGTTTACCTTAAGAAGGAAAAACGTATACTTGAAAAGGTACATGTTAGGTTTTTAGAAAGTAAACCTAGTGATCCTGAAAGTGGTCCAAATTGGTTGTTTGACTTGGAACCTCTATCTAGGACTTTGAATTATATGCCTGTTACTAATCCAGACATTGTGAAGGTAACTTCAAGTGTCGTGGAAGAACCAGTTGTTGATGTTTCAGGTACACAGGTTATTGAAGAGGTTGGATCACAAGCAGACAAGTCATCTCCCATACTTGAGTATGTTACTATTCCCATATGGACAGATGATTTTGTTGTTGCTGCTGCTGCTAAAAAGGAAAAAGGTGGTCCCCAAGTATCACCAGTTAACAACATACATGGTCCTTCAGGCGCTGACAAAGGAAAATCTGGCGCTGACAAGACAAATTCAGGCGTTGATGGCTCAAACGTTGACAACTCTAGTTCAGGCGTTGATGGCCCAAACGCTGACAATCTTGGTTCAGGCGTTGACAACTCCTTTGATCATATTTTCTCTTCCAATTTTGAACAAGGTGAACCTTCAAGCAGAAATGGAGAGGTTCATACAGATATTGATGGAAGAGAGTCTGAAGAAGATATTGGTAACTTGGATAATGAGATTGAAGACAACAGACTTTTTAAGGGAGGAGTTCTTACTTCTACAATGAAGAATCACCCCTCTTCTCTAATTATTGGAGATGTGTTGTCTCCTGTTCAGACTAGAAGATCTCATCAGAATCTTGGAGGATTTATTGCCAATATACACAAGAAGGTTGATACCCCTCTTGTTCAAGCATGTTTGTTTGCCTGTTTTCTGTCACAACAGGAACCCAAGAAGATTTTTGATGCTCTCAAAGAACCAAGTTGGGTGGAAGCAATGCAGGATGAGCTTCACCAATTTTCTATTCAAGATGTTTAGGAGTTGGTTGATTGTCCCAGATATGTCAGACCTATTAGGACAAGATGGGTTCTTAGAAACAAGAAAGATGAAGAGGCATTGTGGTCAGAAACAAGGCACGTTTAGAGGCTCGGGGATATACACAAGAGGAAGGGATAGTCTATGAGGAGGTCTTTGCACCAGTTGCAAGGATTGAGGCTATAAGGATATTTCTAGCCTATGCTTCCTTCATGGGCTTTACTGTCTATCAAATGGATGTGAAGAGTGCTTTCCTTTATGGCACAATTGTTGAGGAGGTTTATGTAATGCAGCCTCCTGTTTTGAAGATCCAGAGCATCCAGACAAGGTGTATAGAGTCAAGAAAGCTATGTATGGACTTCATCAAGCCCCAAGAGCATGGTATGGCACATTGTCCACCTATCTGGTGGAAAATGGATTCTAAAGGGGCACCATAGACCAGACCTTATTTACAAAGAAGACTGGTAAGGATGTCTTACTTGTTCAGGTTTATGTGGATGATATCATCTTTGGCTCTACAAACCCAAAGAGAGTGAAGACTTTTCCAAGCTTATGACAGACAAATTCACGATGAGTGCAATGGGGGAGATGAACTTCTTTCTAGGGTTACAAGTTCAGCAGAAAGAAGATGGTATCTTCATCTCTCAGGATAAATATGTAGCAGAAATCTTGAAGAAGTTTGGCTTTTCTCCACATGAAAAACGGGCTAGTACTCCTATGGATAGAGAACACCCTTGGGGAAAAGTTGGAGATGGAAAAGATATGGATGTCAGGCACTATAGATCAATGATTGGTTCATTGATGTATCTCACAGCCTCAAGACCTAACATTATGTTTGCTGTGTGTGCAAGTGCACGTCATCAAGTGACTCCCAAAGAGTGTCACCTTCATGCTGTCAACAGAATCTTTAGGTACCTTAGATGCTATCCAGATCTTGGCTTATGGTATCCGAAAGATTCACCATTGGAGCTTATTGCATATTCAGACACTGACTATGGTGGTGATACATTTGATAGAAAATCCACAACTGGTGGATGTCAGTTTCTCGGGAGTAGGTTGATATCTTGGCAATGCAAGAAACAAACAGTGATGGCCAATTCTACAACTGAAGCAGAGTATGTAGATGCAGCTGCTTGTTGTGGACAAGTCTTATGGATTCAGAACCAGCTGTTAGATTATGGGTATAATTTCATGCATACCAAGATTTTTGTAGACAATAATAGTACTTTATGCATTATTAAAAATCATGTATCTCATTCTAAAACAAAACACATAGAAATTAGACATCATTTTATAAGGGATTGCTTTGAAAAGGGTTTAATACAACCAGATAGGGTTGACACAGAAGAAAATGTGTCTGATTTATTAAGTAAACCTTTTGATGCTGGAAGGTTTCAATACTTGGTAACAAGTATTGGAATGATCAATCTCACTTAATATGTGTTTTGGGATCTTTTTGTAAAAGTATTTACAGGATATGCATTGTTATTGGTCTTTTTGAAAAGTTAGATTTTCCACTATATTTGTCTAACGCTGACAAAGGTTATCTTAACACTGATAAGTGTTATCGTGACGTTGTCAGCAACATGTTAGTTTTGTTGTTTTTGATCTAAGTGTGCAGGTGGTGTTAGCACTGTACCATTGGATACAGAGTTGCTTATGGATCCTTGGAGAATCAATTGGAGCATGTTTCAATTTATGGATGATGGTTGGAATATTTATATTCCTATCTTGACATAAATTTTTATATTCATGCATATTATTGGGCAACATATGTATCACAGTTTAAGGGGAGGTTTTAGGAACCTTTAGGACTTTTGGGTATTCCTATAATACTCTTATCACAATTCTAGATTGTGTCCACAGGTGAGTATGAGTTAGTTTACTAAATCATGAGGCACTGTAGCATGCAAAGTTAACATACTATGCATGCTGCCAAGAGATTTTTGGCCTATACTTGGATGTGGTCTATTGAGAGACTTGGGAATGATTTATAATAGGTTTACCTGGGAGTTACAAGGAATTTTATGAGATAACTTAATTGTTAAGAATTTTGGTTAGCAAGGGACACTAGAGGACTGTTATGTCTGTCTTGCATAAGCAAGTGTGCATAACTGGACAGTGCTTGCCGCCCTATAATAATTATCAATTTATAGGTTATCTTCACTAGGATAAATTACTTTGTTAAGGTCCTTTTTCATTTTTATTACTTTTATTTTTGGATGCTGACAAATATTTTTCCAAGCGTTGTTGTGACCAATTTAGCCGCTAACATGGCTTTGGCAAACGTTGACAATAATATAGCTGTTGGGCGTTGATGGATTATTTTTACCGTTGACACTCATTGGGACCTACCCAGTTGTTATTTTTGACGAATTTTGGGGCCGTAATTTTGGGAGCAGATAACTTTTAATTAATGCACAAGATAACTTATTTTCTTTTCAAAATTTTCATCAGTAAATTTTGAAAATACTTGCCTTATTTTTTACCAATCACATGTGCCTATCTCTCCTATATATTTGGCTCCTATTTTTAAACAGGGTATCTTATATTCTTGTCTAACACTTTTTCTCCTATAATTCATCTTTCTCAATAAATTCACAAACAACTTTCTTCAACAATGGCACCAAAGTTTAAACCAAGTGACTTGGTATTGGAATTCAGGAGTCAGCACAACATGATTGCTTATTTGGACGCTGATGATACTTTGTTTCCACAATACACTCAGATGGTGGCGTATTTGAATGCATCTCCAATTAGGTATGCACTTTCTCATGCTCCTCTCATCCTTGTCACTCATATTAAACTGTTTTGGAACACTGTTAGTTCCTCAACAATTAATAATGTGACTACATTATCACTATTGTTCATGGGCGTACTTGGGTGGTTACTGAAGCCTTGGTTCGCCAGGCTTTGCATCTTAATGATGCAGATGGTATAACCACCCTTCCCATTCATGAAATAGAAGAAGGACTTCGGGCTTTGGGGTATCCTTTCCCTGATGAGGGCACTTTAAACAAATATCATAAACAAGAGTTTCCCTCAGCCTGGAAGTACCTCATACATGTCATCCTTTAATGTTTGAGTCCCAAATGTACTGCACACAATGAAATTAATAGATCAATTGCTAGTGCAACTGTGTGCATTGCAAATGGGCAAAAGTTTAATTTTTCAAAACTGATTTTTTATGGCATGTGTAAAACAAAGGGAATAAGATGACTTTGGCTTATCCCAGATTTTTGCAAATGGTTTTTGATGTGCAAAATTATTGCACAAGGGATCATGATGATTTTTATGAGATCCCTGTGCAAAAGAAAGCTATTTTTACCAAGATGAACTCACCCCCTCACCGTGAATTACCCCTCACCCAAGCTATGGTTGCTGTTATTGCAGCAGCACAACCCCAACCAGACCCACAACCACAACTTGACCCAATACCAGAACCTTTGCCTTCACCTCAACACATGGAAATTGACCAAGAACCCTTCAACGCTGACACATTAAATGTTGGCGTTGACATAAGTAATCCAAACGTTCACACCTTTCCTTCACAGACCCAAACACCCCTTCACCTTCAAACTACCACCTAATCCACATCATCCTCTACCCCACCTGAATATAGGTTGCAAAAACGCCCAAGGACTACTGGAGTGTTCTCCTCTAGTGGCCCTAGCCATGTTGCAGAGAGAACCACCACCATAAGTGTGGTTGGTGCTATGGATGAGGCTGGGACTATTGGTACTGGCTTAGATGCAGGCCAATACAGTCCTAACATCTTTAAGACCTCATCTATGCCCCATGACTCTACTTTAGGAGGTCAAATACCCATTCTAGAGGAGGGCAGATTGGAAACATACACATTGATGGAATTGACGGTTGTTTGCATTAGCTTGCAAAAGCAAAATGCAGACTTGGTACAAACAGTCAGTACACAAGGCCTTGAACTCAAGCAATTGAGGGAGAGGATTGTTATTTTGGAAACTGCTGAGTCTAGGAGAAGGCAGACAAGAGTCCTTTTATCATAGGATGATTCTTACAAAGGGGAGGAAGCTGCTACATAGCCTGTTAATTTGAGTGATAAAGGCTCACATGAGGCTGATATAGAGCCATTTGATTTGAGTGGAAAGGGCTCATATGATGGAGAATCTTTGCGTGTTGCTGAAGCCCTCACTGAATTGAAGAAGCAATCAGGTTTTGATACGTCTCTGATTACTTCTACAAATTTGAACTTGTCTTTTACAGCTATGATGGAGCAGTTCACTAGAGACGCTGAGACAAGTAAGTTGGGCGTTGACAAGCAAAATTTGAACGCTGACACACCAAGCGCTGACAAGAGTAATTTGGGCGCTAACACTAGGAATTTGAGCGTTGACAGACCTACATATATGGTTGATGTATTCCAGTCACCAGCTATCATCAAAGAAGTATCTTCACAGGCATTACCATCATCCTTACCCATCGTTGATCCATTAGATAAGGGTAAAGGAATTATGGTAGAAGTAGAAGTTCCAAAGGATGCAGCACAAGTAGAGTTTGATTCAAGGTTGGTTGTACAACTTATGGAACAAGAAAGGAAGAAGGTTGGTGAATCACCATTTGTTGTCACTTCTGAGGAACAAGAAGGAAGTGATGAAGAAAGTTCAGATTCAAGTGTGATGATAATTAAACAACCAGAAAGACTTGAATATGGTGATGACTTGGCAAGAGAGAAGCTTAGAGAGTTAAAATTGCAAGTAGACTTTGATTTGCCAGAAGTAGTTAAGATGTGCCATGCTTGGGAGAATAGGATAATGGAGAATCCAGATTTGACAATTTCAGACCAAATTTGGGGATTGGAGATTCTTCTAAGAGTTCAAAGAGACTGCAAGGTAATTCTGAAACATAAGGCTAGCAATGTTTTCTCACTGCTGAAGAGGGATAGAAGGGAGCTTTATTACATGTTACTTAGATGTCATGGAACTGGATGGACCTTCAAGAAATTGCAGGGATTATCCTTTCAATAATTGGAGTAAAAGGCTTATCCTATTTGGGCAAAACTGCAGGAAATGAACACTCTTAGACTTCTTTCTGATGAGAGGAAAGAAGAACTTGCAGAAGAGATGGAGATTCAGAAGGCAATGATTGTTCCAAGGCCTTTGAAGAAGGGAGTCCCACTCGAGTTTCCTAAAGATCTAAATAAAGTGGTTCCCAATGAAGCTGTTCTTAGAAGGAGCATTAAGCTCTCACCCATGGAAGCTTCAAATATGGTACAAGTGTTACCTCTTGATGCCAGAAACCCTATCATTAGCAATGAAGAAGATGCAAGTGGGTTTTGGAAGATTGGCAGATATGGGAAAGAGGTACACACATTTACTACTCTTATGTCTCTCTTTGCAAGTATGGATAGAGAAGACTTGGCAGACCTTTGGAGGTTGTTGATACCCAAGTATGAGATTAAAGCTCCTACTTCAGTCAATGGAATAAAACTTTGGTCAACATTCAAGAGAATGTGTGCACCAGAAGAAGAAGATCCTGTTTGGAAGGATCTTGAGGATGATATCAGTGGTCTTCAATGGCATTTGTATTCAGCTGCTGGTGTGTATTATTTGAGCTCTACAAAGTTTGCTGAGTATCTTCTTGTAGATGCTCAGTATCCCATGTCCAAAGAAGTTTTGGACAAGATGAAGACAACACAGTTGGAGATTGACTATTCAAGTGACGTGGCCAAAGATTTGATTAGGCATGTTTATTACCAATATGATAAGATTTGTAAGATTCCTCCTAGTTCTTAATTTTTATTCAGAAACTTGATTACTAGAGTAGATATCAAGTTTAGGGGAGGATTGTTTGGAATAAAATGTAGCCAGTGCACTTGAACGCTTACAAGAAGAAAACAAGCGTTGATACGAAGAAAACAAACGTTGACAGATCAAGTGTTGACAGGAAGAAGTCAAGCGTTGATAGGTTGAAGACAAGCACTGATAGAAAGATATGGTCTACACGTATTTTGTTTCTAGTTTGTTTCTAGTAAAGATAGGATCAACAATGTATTTTCTATAATTATCTTTACCTAGAATAGTTGATACGTGGTACAAGGCTTCTTATGTCTATAAAAGAAGACCTTTAGGTTATGTTTCATATAAGTTTTTATACGTTTAACACTTTCATTGTAAGCAAGTTCGTTATTATCAATCAAGTGAAAGTTTGTTTTACAACTGTTTGTGTGTTCTTGTTTGAGTGTTAATTCCGCATAACACATAAATTGTTTTATACATAAACAAAGTTTCTCTACGTGTTTAACTTGATCTAATCTCGTTTACACAAGCTAAATCGATATAAGTTTGGGATCAACATAACCCCCTCCTAATGACACATTAGGAGGGTATTTATAGGAGGAGTACATGTGATGAAGCTTTCTTCTCTCTTTCTTCTTGTCTCGACTCGATTTAAATTCTTTGTCTTTCTCGACGTCGTCTCTGGATTTGTCGATATAAATTGAACTTGTCTTATAATTTCTTCAATAATTAGACTTGAGTTCTTCGACTTCATTAAACTTCTGTCTTTAGACTTTTTCTTCGATAAATCTTCAGAATAGGCCTTGGACTTCCGTTCTTTTTGCACTCTTGATCTTTTGACTTCGTCTTTTCTCATTTTCATCGATAAAAGCCCGTGTATTCTTCCTTTTTCATCTTTTGGTCCTAAAACACAATAAAAACACAAACCACGCATAATTCTTACATTTACGACATAAAATACACGTTTTAGCTTGGTTATTATTATAGTTAAGTGGTAAAAGGATGGGTGTTTTCACACCTATCAATGATTAATTGTTATGTCATGTAGAATTAAAGGTTACGATCCGAAGAGTTTTAATTGTTAAGAATTTTGGGAGGATGCATGATGAACATGCATGTTTTATGGATCATAAAATTCTATGTTTATATGATTTTATGTGCTACTTGCTTTATTTGATTCAATAAATCTTGAATTAGGAAAGAATTTTATATGAATATAAAAACCTAGATTTAAAGGTTATTGAATAAATCGTATGCATGTGGCTATTTGATTTATTTATTGCACATATAAATTGTTATTATGTGTTTATGATTTAGTTTTTTTCTTGTTTATGTTAAAAATTGTATGAATTGTTGTAAACAAGGGATTTTTTTAAGAAAAACAAATATGGACTAAATCATATTAAAATTAAGATTTGTTTGAGATCTAAATTACATAGAATTACGTTCATTGGTGAATTGCTATAATAATCCAACGGCCTACTCCTTTTGACAAACTATAAAGTAAATATAACGCACCACTGGTCATGTACCCGGTTAAGGAAGGAGGTGTTAAGCCATTAGTCGCTGACACAATTCCCGGCTCGCCTGTGCGTCAAATAGAAATTACCTACGATTATTATTTGAATTATACCTTAAGGTTGATTTACCACAAATTCACATCCGAAATCATAATGAATAAGGTTATTGCTTTGTGCTTTAGCCATAAGTACGTTGTGAATAGTTATGGATAAATTCTTTGATTGGTTAAACCAATATCTCAACATAATTTATGTAGAAATTTAGTCTTGTGGAAAAGTTTACTAAATGTTTTTATTAAACTTATGCTATGGAGTTGTATGCATGCTTCTCCATACATTGATTTAACTGTTCGACAAGTCACTATGTTGAGTACATTCATTACTAGCGTATCAACTGATGTAATGGATCTATGTCAATATATGTTCTAGGATTCAAGGAAAATACAATGATTTATATACCGGGGTGATTTTATTTTCTTGAAAGTATTTTATTATCGAAAATACTAATATTTGAAGTTATTTATGTAGAAATGGCTCAACCTGAAAATAGCACTATAAGTTCTTCGTTCAAAACTTTTTTTGATCGTCCTGAACTTACTGGCCCGAACTTCAATGATTGGTACCTCTCACTATGAATTGTCTTGAGAGTAGCTGGTACTATTGATATCTTGACCACTCCTTATCCAGAGGATCTTGTTGAAGAAGCTTCTGAAGCGCAAAGGCTTGAACACGCTGTTAATGTTAAGAAGCACTCGGAGGTGGCTTGCTTAATGTTAGGGAAAATGTCCCTTCCGCTTCAAAAGAAGTATGAGTTATTTTCGCCTAAGCGTATGCTTGATGAACTCAAGGCTATGTTCGAGAAGCCGCAAGCTGTGGAAATCTACGACTTAGTAGATGCTTTACATAGCTGCAAGCAAACTCTTGAAAAGTATGTTAGTGAACATTACATGGAGATGAGGGGTTATATGGAACAGCTTATTGCACTAGGATAACCCTATGATTATAATATGGCTATCAACTTGATCAATAGGTCCTTTAACAAGGACTTCAATGATTTTGTAAGAAACTATAATATGAATTGCACGGGGAAGACAGTTAATGATTTGCATGTAATGCTCATTGACTAAGAAAAGGGGTTAAAGCACAAGGCAACTAACTCTACTCCTCCTGTACTAGCAATACAAAAGGATAGAGTGAGTAAGCCAAAACCGCAAGCGAACACGAAGAAATTCAAAGGCAAGGGTGATAAGGGCAGGCAACTTGCGACTTATTCGAAACCTAAGCAGAACTTTGCAAGGCAAGTGGTCACTGGAAGAGGAATTGTCCTGTTTACCTCGAAGAGTTGCGAGAAATAAAGAAGATGTTTGAGCAGAGCGCTGCAGCCTCAGGTACTTTATTTATGATTGAATTATTCAATTTGACATACAAATTAAATTCCTGGGTATACGATAAGGGATGTGGTATTAACATTTGTAATACGCTGCATGGATTTAATCTAGAAAGGAAGCTATCCTATGGGGAACAATTTCTGCAAGTGGGCAATGGCGCACAAGCAGCGGTTGAAGCTATAGGAACATTTAATTTAGTTTTACCTTCGGGTTTGGTAATGATTTTAAATGATTGTCATTATGCACCTACAATTGTTAGGGGTGTTATTTCCTTTTCTTGTTTGTTGAATACTAGATTCATTCACACTATTGATAATAATGGAATTTCTGTTTGGAAAGATGGTATTTTCTATTTTAATGCAATTTTAGTGAATGGTGTGTTTAAAATAGACATGCATGAAAATGAATCCAAGTATAATAATAATTCTGTTTTTAGCATGAATAAGAAGAGAAAGTTTGACAAGAACTCTTCTTATCTTTGGCATTGTAGACTTGCTCATATTGGGAAGACTCGTATACAAAAGCTTCAACCTGAAGGTCTTTTGGAAAATATCAATGATGAATCATTTGATAAATGTGAGTCTTGTATCTCTGGAAAGATGACCAAGAAACCTTTTAGTAACAATATTGAAAGGGCTACTAATCTACTTGGTTTAATACACACTGATGTATGTGGACCACTTAGACATGTGTCAAGGAAAGGTGCTAGCTACTTCTTAACATTTACAGATGATTATAGCCGTTATGGTTATGTTTATTTACTTAAGCATAAACATGAGGTATTTGAAACATTCAAAGTGTTTAAAGAAGAAGTAGAATTGCGACTAGGAAAGAAGATTAAATCTCTTCGTTCTTATAGAGGTGGTGAATTTTTAAGTCAAGAGTTTAAAGATTATCTAAATGAGAATGGAATTGTTCAGCATCTTACTTCTCCCTATACTCCACAAAAAAATGGTGTATCCGAAAGGAGAAATCGTACATTAATATATATGATGTGATCTATGTTTAATCTTACAACTTTACCATTATCCTTTTGGGATTATGCTTTAGAATCTACTGTTTGCATTTTAAATATGGTTCCCACAAAGAAGGTGAATAAGACACCATATGAACTATGGCATGGAAAGAAGCCATATTTGTCTTATTTAAAGGTCTGGGGTTGCGAGGCGTATGTGAAACGTGACTCGAGGGATAAACTCCAACAACGATCTATAAAATGTATCTTTGTAGGATACCCTAAGGAAACTATGGGTTAGTACTTCTATTATCCACCTGAGAACAAAGTGATTGTTGCTAGGTATGGAGACTTCTTTGAAAATGATCTTCTAAATCAAGAATTCAGTGGGAGAAATTATGATCTTGAAGAGAGTCATATAGATACATTACCTTCTGAAAATACTAGCAAAATAGTTCCTGTAGAACCAGAAAGTCTGGCGGTTCCACCGGAATTAGTTCCTTTGCGTAAATCCGAAAGGATTAAAAAAGCAAATAGCAATATATGTCTTAATATAGAGGATGATGATGCAGTAGGGGATCTTGGAGAACCTGCTAATTATAAATCCGCCATGCTTGATCCTGAGAGGGATAAGTGGATGGTTGCTATGGATGAGGAAATGAAATCCATGAAAGTTAATGATGTTTGGATTCTTGTATATCCATCACCAAATGCTAAAGTAGTGAGAGATAAGTGGATATACAAGAAGAAAACCTACATGGACTGGAAAATACAATCCTATAAAGCTTGTTTAGTAGCTAAAGGTTTTACTTAAAACCTACATGGACTGGAAAATACAATCCTATAAAGCTTGTTTAGTAGCTAAAGGTTTTACTTAAACTTTTGGCGTATACTACGAGGAGACATTTTCTCCTGTAGCAGACTTAAGAGCTATTAGGATTCTCATAGATATAACAGCATACTATGACTATGAGATATGGAAAATGGATGTTAAAATGCCTTCTTTAACGATCGCTTAGATGAAGACATCTATATGCAACAACTGGAATGGTATGTTGATCCAAGAACCCAAAACACGTGTGTAAACTTCTAAGATATATTTATGGTTTGAAGCAAGCATCACGTCAATGGAATTAACGATTTGACGAAGAAATCAAAAAGTTCAGATTTATTCAAAATCTTGATGAGCCATGTGTATATCGCAAAGCTAGTGGGAGTGATGTAGTATTTCTAGTCCTATATGTTGATGACATATTAATCATGGGAAGTGGCATTCCAAGACTTAAAGTTGTTAAGGATTATATTGGTAAATGTTTTTCTATGAAGGATTTAGGAGAAGCTACATACATTTCTGGGAATTAAGATCTATCGAGATAGGAAAAGACGGTTAATTGGTCTAAGTCAAGATGCTTATATAGATAAGATATTGAAGAAATATAATATGCATAATTCCAAGAAAGGTTTTCAACCTATAGAAGTTAAGCATAATCTAAGTCATGAGATGGATGCATCAAGTCCTAAAGAGGAGGCATACATGTAGAAGGTGCCTTACGCTTCGGTTGTTGGATCTATTATGTATGTTGTAAGATGCACAAGGCTTCATGTGGTGTTTGCTCATAACTTGGTCAGTCGTTATCAACAGAATCCGGGGAAGATCCACTGGACTATTGTTAAACATATTCTAAAGTATTGAGGAGTATGAAAGATATGTTTTTGTTATTTGGAGGGAAACCAGACACATAACTGAATGTGACAGGTTTCTGTGATGCGTCTTGGCAATGTGATAAAGACGATACGAAGTCTCAGACGAGTTACGTGTTTGTTATCAATGGAGGAGCAGTTGTCTGGAAGAGCAAGAAACATACAACGATTGCAATGCATGCTAATCAATCTGAGTAAATGGCTGCTTCAGAAGCTGCAATGGAATTTGTTTGGATTAGGAAGTTTATTGGAGATACTGGATTGATACCTTCAATTAAAGAACCTATCGATATATATTACGACAATTCTGCTGCAATTATATTCGCCAATGATTCTGCAGTCATGAAAGGCGCCAGACACTTTAAGCATAGATATCACTACATCCTAGAACAAGTAGAATCTCGTGAAATCAAATTAATAAAAGTTCACACAGATGATAATGTAGCTGATCCTTTTACTAAGGCTTTGCGTAAACCAAAAGTAGTTAAGCATGCCAATGCTATTGGGCTGCAACTAGCTAGCGAACTCATGCAATAAATATGTGATTAGTATTTGGATAAGGATGTTAAGACATTATTATTTAATAAAATAATGATTGGGTTTTGTTTATTCTTATTACTTAATTTTGTATCCTATTTTACATGTTTTAATCCTAGAATAATTTGTTATGCTAAATGTCCGTTGTCGATTAATAATATGGGAATATTATTAAATTAAGACAAATCAAAATTGTGATAGAGTATACTTGAAAGTATATTGATCGATTTTGGATGATATTCGATAAATTGAATATTGGACTTATCCCAACCATATGATTTTACTTTGTCGATCTTTGTATCAAGTAAATCATAAATAGTTATCCTTAGACCTGAGATACCAGAAAACTGTTTTAAATCCATTGCATTTTTGTGGAATAATCTAACGCTAAACGTAACTGGTGTTGGGAATAAATTAAGGCCAGATCACTTGAGCGCTGACAAGAACAAAACAAGCGTTGACAAGAACAAAACAAGCGCTGGCAGCTCAAGCGTTGACAAGATAAAGTCAAGCGTTGACACATTGAAGACAAGCACTGATGGAAGATATTATCTACGCATTTATTGTATTCTAGATTACTTCTAGTAAAGATAAGAACAACAATGTATTTTCTATATTTATCTTTACCTAGAATAGGTGATACGTAGATTATTGTACAAGGCTTCTTATGTCTATAAAAGAAGACCTTTAGGTTAATGTTTGATATAAGTTTCATATAAGTTTTCATTCGTAAACAACTTTCATTGTAAGCAAGTTTGATATTGATAATCAAAGTGAAAGTTTGTTTATATCATTGTGTGTTCTTGTTTAAGTGTTAAATTCCGCATAACACTTAGATTCATAAGCATATACAAAGGTTTCTCTACGTGTATTACTTGATCTAATCTCGTATACACAAAGCTAATCGATCTAAGTTTGGGATCAACAAGTGGTATCAGAGCTTGTTGAGGAACTTTTGATCAAAAAGAACACAAGAACCCTAAAAATCACCAAAACCCTAATTTTCTCAGAAACCCTAACAACATCATGTCTGAAGCAATCACCTCCTCCTCCTCAGCTTTACCAAACATCAAGAATCCCATAATTGATGCAACCAACTTTGACTTGTGGAAGTTCAACTTTGAACAATATCTGGGGATCTATGACTACACACTCTGGGAGGTTATTGAATATGGAAACACATTCGATAAAGCCCAAAAGATTCTTAATGCCATTGCTCAAAGAACAGCTGTTGCTGGATGTTCTGAAGAGGATAAGAGAGAAAAACCTGGAGATGGTAGAGCTGTGGCTGCTGATGACATAGCAAAGAGAAAGGTTGACATGAAAGCCCTAAATATTCTGAAAGTCTCTTTGGGACAAGAAAACCAGCATAAATATAGAGGCTATGAATCTGCTAAGGATCTTTGGGCAGCTCTTGAAGTTGCACATGGTGGCAATGCAGACACTAGGGAAGAAAAGAAAAAGCAACTCATGCATGATTATGCTGTCTTCAAAGCTCAACCCAATGAGAAACTGAGTAGTGTGAGAAGCAGATTGCTTGACATTACAAGCAAGTTGTCCTTCATGGGGACACAAGTTGGTGATGTTGACATTAATGCCACCTTTCTTAAAAGTCTTGGTGAGACATGGAAGATTGAGGCAAGATCTATTCTTGCCAACAATACTTACAAGAGCTCCTCGTTTGATGACATCTACAACAAACTAAGGCTGTTGGAAGATGAAACTCTTTTAGAGCATGGAAGCAAGTCTACCACCAGTAACATGGCCTTCTTTTCTCATAGTGAAGGTCAATTCAATCAGAAGGACTCTTACATACATCCAGTTACTGGATCATCATATCTCAGCGCTGGAACAAGTCTTGTCAACGTCTCCTATTTAGACGCTGACACATTTAAGATTGACTCCCCAAGAGTTAAACCTGCTGGTTTAGATTTGGATACTGTTTGTGCTTACATTGCTTCTTTGCCCAATGGTTCAGTGATTACATATGAGGACCTTGAGCAGATAAGTGATGAGCACTTGGAAGAGATGGATATTAAGTGGAACATGGCTCTTGCTAGTATAAGAGCAAATAGGTGGAACAGAAGGTTTAAAAAGATGATGACCTTCAATGCTAAAGACACAACTGGATTTGATAAATCCAAAGTTGAATGCTACAACTGTCATCGTATGGGGCACTTCATGAGGGAATGCAGATCTCCTAGAAGGTCTGATGCTGGTAAACCCTCAAGTCAGGTTGTTAAATCTCAGAATTCCAAAGCCATGGTTGCAGTTCAAGGAATTGATGGTATGGGATGGGATTGGAGCTATCTGGCTAAGAATGCTGAAGAGGATAAAGCTTTGGTTGCTGAAATTGAAGAAGAAGAGCATGTTGAATATGCTCTCATGGCACACTCCTCCTCTTCATCTGATAATGAGGTATATGATGATGCTTTTTGTAGCAAAGGTTGTAGGTTAAATACTGAAAGACTTAACAAAGAGGTGTTAAGATTATTAGATAATGTGAGTACTGAAAGATGTAAATTGTCTAATTACCAACTAGCTCTTACTGAAACTAAGAAAACCGTTTCTGAGTACAAGAAAATGGAATTTGACTTAAAAGATAAAATTAATATCTTAAAACATGAGTTGGAGGCTAGTATGGATATTAGAAACATCATGGAAAGGGTTAATGGTGAATTACAGGCTAAGTTAGATGAGGCCATTAAGAATAAAGATAATGTTGGCCTTAAAATTCAAAGATTTGATAGAGCCACCCAAACCCTAGGAGACTGTGTAGCTAAACAAAGGGATCCTAAGGACATGACTGGGATTGGGATGAATGATTACTCTTTGGTTCTACCACCAGCTGGTGACTTCTATGGTATCCAACAAAAGGACCTATCTTGGACTGGTTTGCCAGAGCTCCAAGAGGAGGAATTCATTCCTCCACCAAGAGTTGTCACTCCAGTTGAAGAGTATCAACAAAAACTGACTGACCTGAATGAGTGGAAAAAGGCTAACCCTACTTTATTTGTCAAGGGTGGCTTGCTATGTGAAAGTCCTAATGAGTCACCACCCATTAAGGTTACTAACCCAATCACTGGTAAAGCTGTTGACCTAGGCTCAAACACTGTTAGAAGACCTACTATTAAATATGCAGAGATGTATAGGAATACTAGGTCTCCCAAGAGCCAAGTTAGCAATCATGGAACAGGCTTCTTCTCTTCTAGACCTAAGGTTGTGTCTAGAAAAGCTTGTTACACTTGTGGTAGCTTTTCACACTTGGCATATAAGTGTGTCAACGCTCCCAAAGCCAGCGCTGACAGGAATAATTTCAGCGCTGACAGGAACAAAGTCAACGTTGTTAGGAAGTCAAACGTTGTCAGACCCAAACCTTGTGTGCAGCAAAGTCCACAAGTGATTAGACCTGCCCCATTCTTTACTAGAGGGTCTAACACTCATGGACAAAGACCATTTCAAAAGACAAACACCTGGTCAAATAGGCAATGGGTTTCTGTAGCAAACCCTAGGTTCAACGCTGACAAGGGTAATTTCAGCGTTCATAGGACAAATTCTAACGCTGACAGAAACGTGACCAGACCTAAATATTTGCAACCACAAGGTAAGGGGTCTAAAGCTTCTTCAAGCTTAACATGGAGACCCACGAAAGATCAAAACCCTAATGATAATGGGATTTCAATGACCTGCAACAGATTTAATTACATTTCAAAGGTCATTACAAAACCTATTAGGGTTAACTGGGTATTTCATCCTAAGAAGGATGAGAATAGGGTTGTTGTAAGAACTAAGTCTGTTCTTATTGAACAACCAGATGAATCCAAGTCTTTTAAGACTTGGGTTCCCAAAGAAAACTAATTTGTTTTCTTTATGTACAGGGCATTCAACGACAGGTCAATGATTATGGATATTGGGATAGTGGATGCTCCAGGCACATGACAGGGAAGGAAGACTATCTGACGAACACTCCTATTAAAGATGGTGATAAGGTATACTTTGGAGGCGGATATGGTACTATCACAGGCAAAGGAACCCTTCTCACCAAGAATCTGCGTTTTGAGAACGTCTTCCTGGTAAAAGAACTTGATTACAACCTGTTTAGTGTATCACAAGTTTGTGATAACAAAAATAAAGTTCTTTTTACTGATACTGAGTGTTTGGTGTTAAGCAAGGATTTTAAGATCCCTGATGAGAAATATATTGAGTATAGAACACCTAGCAATAAGGACATATATAATGTGAATTTGAATGGGATTAAAATGAATAATAATATGTCTTGTTTTTATGCTAAGGCCTCAGTAGATGAGAGTAATTTGTGGCACAAGAGACTAGGGCACATAAATTTTAAAAATATAAATAGGCTTGTGAGGCTTGGTTTAGTTGATGGTTTGCCTGAGAAGGCCTTCCACAATGACCACTCTTGTGTTGCATGTCTTCAAGGCAAGCATCACAAGGTCTCATTCAAGTCCAAACAGGTGCATACTAGTTCTAGACCTCTTCATATGCTTCACATGGACCTCTTTGGTCCAACCAATATAGAAAGTTTGAATGGTAAGTCATATTGCTTTGTTGTCACAGATGACTTTTCTAGGTTTACTTGGACATTCTTTCTAGCTGATGTTCTAATTGATTTTATCACTCAGATTGAGAAGAGGTCTGGCAATGAGGTTAAAATGCTTAGGAGTGATAATGGTGGAGAATTTAGGAATAAGAAGCTAGATGATTTCTGTGCCAGGAAAGGAATTACTAGGCAATTTAGCATTGCTAGAACCCCACAGCAAAATGGGGTTGCTGAGAGGAAAAATAAAACCCTAATTGAAGCAGCCAGAACAATGTTGGCTGATGCTCACTTTCCTATAGCCTTTTGGGCTGAGGCTGTTAATACAGCTTGCTATGTGCAAAATAGAGCATTGGTTAACAAAATTCAGAACAAAACACCTTATGAGTTATTTTGGGGTAGAAAACCTAATATTGGTTTTCTCAGACCTTTTGGTTGTCATGTAGTAGTCTTGGATACTAGTAATGCCTTAGGGAAATTTAGTGCAAAAGGTGATGAGGGTTACTTCATGGGGTATTCAGTGCAGAGCAAGGGATATAGGGTTTATCTTAAAGAGGACAAACGTATAGTTGAAAGAGTACATGTTAGGTTTTTAGAGAATAAACCTAGTGATCCTGAAAGTGGTCCTAATTGGTTGTTTGACTTGGAACCTTTATCTAGAACTTTAAATTATATGCCTGTCACTAATCCAGACATTGTGAAGGTAACTTCAAATGTTATGGAGGAACAAGTTGTTGATGTTTCAGGTACTCAGGTTCATGAAAAGGTTGGATCACAAGCAGAAAAGACATCTCCTATCCTAGAATATGTTACCATTCCCATTTGGACAGATGCTTTTGCTGCTGCTGCTGCTGCTGGACAAGATAATGGTGGTTTCCAAGTACCACCAGATACAAACATGCATGGTCCTTCAGGCGCTGACAAAGGCAAATCTAGCGCTGATAAGACCAATTCAGACGTTGATGGTTTAGACGTTGACAACCACACTTCAAGCGTTGTTAGCCCAAGCGCTGACAAACAAGGTTCAGGCGTTGACAACAATTCTGCCCATCTTTTCTCTTCCAATTTTGAACAAGGTAAACCTTCCAATATATATGAAGAGGTTCATCCTCATGTTGATGTAAGAGAGTCTGATGAAGAAGATATTAGCAACATGGAGAATGAGGTTGAGGACACCAGACTTTTTGAAGGAGGAGTTCTCACTTCCACAATGAAGAATCACCCCCCTTCCTAGATCATAGGTGATGTTATGACTCCAGTTCAGACTAGAAGATCTCATCAAGGTCTTGGTGGGTTTATTGCTAATATACACAAGAAGGTTGATACCCCTCTTGTGCAAGCTTGTTTGTTTGCCTGTTTTCTGTCACAAGAAGAACCCAAGAAAATATTTGATGCTCTCAAAGAACCAAGTTGGGTGGAAGCAATGCAGGATGAGCTTCACCAATTTGCAATTCAGGATGTTTGGGAGCTGGTTGATTGTCCCAGATATGTCAGACCTATAGGGACAAGATGGGTTCTCAGGAACAAAAGAGATGAAAGAGGAATTGTGGTCAGAAACAAGGCAAGGTTAGTGGCTCAAGGTTATACACAAGAGGAGGGGATAGACTATGAGGAAGTCTTTGCACCAGTTGCAAGGATTGAAGCTATAAGGATTTTTCTAGCCTATGCATCCTGCATGGGCTTCACTGTCTATCAAATGGATGTCAAGAGTGCCTTTCTCTATGGCACCATTGTTGAGGAAGTATATGTAATGCAACCTCCTGGTTTTGAGGATCCAGAGCATCCAGATAAAGTGTATAGAGTCAAAAAGGCTATGTATGGCCTTCATCAAGCCCCTAGAGCATGGTATGGTACTTTGTCTACCTATTTGGTAGACAATGGATTCAAAAGGGGCACCATAGATCAGACACTATTTACAAAGAAGAAAGGCAAGGATGTTTTGCTTGTGCAGGTCTATGTTGATGATATCATTTTTGGGTCTACTGATCCAAAGATGAGTGAGGATTTCTCCAAGCTTATGACAGACAAATTCAAGATGAGTGCTATGGGGGAGATGAACTTCTTTCTTGGTTTACAAGTTCAACACAAAGAAGATGGTATCTTCATCTCCCAGGACAAATATGTGGCTGAGATCTTGAAGAAGTTTGGCTTTTCTCCACATGAAAAGAGGGCTACTACTCCTATGGATAGAGAACATCCTTGGGGAAAGATTGGAGATGGGAAAGATGTTGATGTCAGGCACTATAGATCCATGATTGGATCCTTGATGTATCTTACTGCCTCCAGACCTGACATCATGTTTGCTGTGTGTGCTTGTGCACGCCATCAAGTGACTCCCAAAGAATGTCACCTTTATGCTGTGAAGAGGATCTTTAGGTACCTAAGATGCTATCCTGGTCTTGGTTTATGGTACCCAAAGGATTCACCATTGGAGCTGATTGCATATTCAGATAGTGATTATGGAGGTGATAAATTTGATAGGAAATCCACAACTGGTGGATGTCAGTTTCTTGGGAGCAGGTTGATATCTTGGCAATGCAAGAAACAAACAGTGGTGGCTAATTTTACAACTGAAGCTGAGTATGTGGTTGTAGCTGCTTGTTGTGGTCAAGTGTTGTGGATTCAGAACCAGCTGTTGGACTATGGGTACAATTTCATGCATACTAAGATATTTGTTGACAATAATAGTACTTTATGCATCATTAAGAATCCTGTACATCATTCTAAAACTAAACACATAGAAATTAGACACCATTTTATAAGAGATTGCTTTGAAAAAGGTTTAATACAACCAGATAGGGTTGACACTGAGGAAAATGTGTCAGATTTATTAACTAAACCTTTTGATGCTGGGAGATTTCAATACTTGGTAACAAGTATTGGAATGGTCAATCTCACATAATATGTGTTTTGAAGTCTTTTTGTAAAAGTATGTACAGGATGATGCATTATTATTGGTCTTATTGATGATTTAGATTTTCCACTATGTTTTTCTAACACTGACAAAGGTTGCTTGAACGCTGATAAGTGTTTTTGCAACGTTGTCAGCAATATAATTGTCTAACTCTGACAAAGCTTCCCTCAACGCTGTTATGTGTTATCGGGGCGTTGTCAGCAACAATGTTAGTTTTGTGGTTTTCAATCTAAATGTGTAGATGGTGTTAGCAGTATACCATTGGATACAGAGTTGCTTATGGATCAATGGAGAAGCATTTGGACAAGTTTTATTTATGGATGATGGTTGGAATGTTTCATTCCTATCTTGACATAAATTTTTTATGTTCATGCATGATTTTAGCAAACTTTTGTATCATAGTTTAAGGGGAGGTTTTAGGAACCTTTAGGATGTTTGGGTATCCATATGATACTCTTATCACGATTCTAGATTGTGTCCACAGGTGAGTATGAGTTAGTTTTTACTAAATCATGAGGCACTGTAGCATGCAAAGTTGATATACTATGCATGCTGCCAAGACATTTTTAGCCTAGAATTGGTTATCTTCTCTAGGATAAATTACTTGTTAAGGTCATTTTTCATTTTTAAAACATTTTTATTTTTGGACGCTGACAAGAATTTTCCAAGCGTTGTTGTGACCAAATTGGACGCTGACATGGCTTTAGGCAAACGTTGACAAGATTATAGCCGTTGGGCGTTGATAGGTTATTTTTGACCGTTGACACTCAATGGGACCTACCCAGTTGTTACTTTTTGACATATTTTTAGGCCGTAATTTTGGGAGTTGTTACTTTTCATTTAATGCATGAGATAAACTTATAACTTTTCAATATTTTCATGATTGATTTTTGAAAATACTTGCCTATTTTTGGGCCTATCACATGCAATTTCTTCTCCTATAAATTTGGCTCCTATTTTTAAACAGGGTATCTATAATTCTTGTCTAACACATATTTCTCTTATCAACTTCATCTTCTTCACTTAAATTTCACAGCTTTCATCAATGGCACCAAAGTTTAGACCATCAGAATTGGAATTGGGGTTTAGATCTCAACACAACATGATTGCATATCTTGAAGCTGATGATACTCTGTTTCCCCAATACACACAAATGGTGGCGTATTTGAACGCATCCCCATTAAGGTATGCTCTTTCTCATGCACCACTCATTCCAGTCACACATATTAAACAGTTTTGGAACACTGTTAGTTCCTCAACAGTTAATAGAGTGACTACATTGACTTCTATTGTTCATGGGAGACCTTGGGTGGTTACTGAGGCTTTGGTACGCCAAGCCTTGCATCTTGATGATGCTGATGGTATAACCATTCTTCCCATAAATGAAATAGAACAAGGGCTTAGGGCTTTGGGATATCCTTTTCCTGATGAAGGTACTCTAAACAAGTATCATAAGCAGGAATTTCCCCCAGCCTGGAAGTACCTCATACATGTCCTCCTTCAATGTTTGAGTCCCAGATGCACTGCACACAATGAGATCAATACGTCCATTGCAAGTGCTATTGTGTGCATTGCAACAGGGCAAAAATTTAATTATTCTAAAATGATTTTTGAGGGCATGTGTAAAAACAAGGGGAACAAAATGACTTTAGCTTATCCCGGTTTTCTGCAAATGGTTTTTGATGTTCAAGGTTACTGCTCAAGGGATCACAATGATTTTTATAAAATCCCTGAGCAAAAGAAAGCTATCTTTATGAAGATGAATTCACCACCCCATCGTGACCTACCTTTAACCCAAGCTATGCTTGCTGTTATTGCAGCAGCACAACCCTAACCAGACCCCCAACCACAAATTGACCCTCAACCACAACTTGAACCAATCCCTGAACCTTTACCTTCACCTAAACACATGCAAATTGACTTAGAATCCTTTAACGCTGACACATTCAATGTTGGCGTTGATGTGCCTATTTCCAACGCTGACACACAACCTTCACAAACCCAAACACCTCTTAACCAACCCACATCCACCCATTCTTCCACACCATCTTCCACACCCCCTGCATATAGGTTGATGAAACGCCAAAGGACTACTGGAGTGTTCTCCTCTGGTGGTCCTAGCCATGTAGCAGAGAGAACCACCACCACAAGTATGGCTGGTGACCTGGATGAGGCTGGGACTATTGGTTCTGGCTTAGATGCTGGCCAAGGCGGTCCCACCATCATTAAGTCCTCATCTATGCCCAATGAATCTGACTTGGGAGGTCAAATCCCCATTTTAGAAGAGGGCAGACTGGAACCAATGACTCTTATGGAATTGACGGCAGTCTGCATAATCTTGCAAAAGCAAAATGCAGACTTAGTACAAGTTGTCAGCTCACAAGGCCTTGAACTCAAGCAATTGAGGGAGAGGATTGTTGTTTTGGAAAGTGATCGTGCTAGGAGGGGTATGGAGGAATCTTCAAAAGGGGAGGAAGATCCAATAAATCTAAGTGATAAGGGCAGTCATGATGGTCAATCAATGGATGTTGCTGAGGCCCTTACAACTTTGAAGAAACAAACATGTTTTGATACGTCCTTAGTCTCTCCTACCAACTTGAATTTATCATTTACAGCTATGTTGAGAGAGGTAACAAAAGGCGCTGAGGGAGGATTTTTGGGCGTTGACAAGGAGAATTTGGACGCTGACAGAAATATTTTGGGCGCTGATAGGACAAAGTTGGGCGTTGACAGACCTGCACATGAAGGTGATGTATCCCAGTCATCATCTATCATCAAGGAGGTTTCTACTCAGGTATCACCATCAACCTTACCAACCATTGCACCATCAGATAAGGGTAAGGGTATAATGGTAGAAGAGATTGTTCCAAAGGATGCAGCTCAAGTTGAGTTTGATAGAAGATTAGCTGCACAAATCATGGAACAAGATAAAAAGGAGTCACCATTTGTTGTGACTTCAGAAGAAGGAAGTGATGGAGCTAGCTCAGACTCAAGTGTGATGATTATAGAACCAGAAAGACTTGAGTATGGTGATGAGTTGGCTGAGGAGAAATTGAGAGAATTGAAATTGCAGGTTGACTTTGACATGCCAGAGGTGGTTCAAATGTATCATGCTTGGGAAGAAAGATGTATGGAGAATCCAGACTTGACCATTTCAGATTAAATATGGGGTTTGGAGATTCTACTTAGAGTTCAGAAGGATTGCCAGGTAATTTTGAAACACAAGGCAAGTAATAATCTCTCAGAGTTGAAAAGGGATAGAAGGGAGCTATACTTCATTTTGCTCAGATGTCATGGAGTTGGATGGACTTATCAGAAGTTGAAGGCATTGACATTTGATGAATTGGAAAGCAAGGCTTATCCCATTTGGGTGAGAATGCAGGAAGCAAACACTCTCAGACTTCTTTCAGATGAAAGAAAGGAAGAACTTGCAGAAGAAATGGAACTCAAGAAAGCTATGTTTGTTCCCAGGCCAGTGAAGAAGGGAATTTCATTTGAGTTTCCCAAAGATATGGATCCACTATATCCAAGCGAAGTTGTCATCAGAAAGAGCCTCAAGCTCTCACCTTTAGAAGCTTCAGATATGGTACAAGTGTTACCATTAGATTCCAGGAACCCAATTGTGAGCTATGAAGAAGATGAATGTGGGTTCTGGAGGATTGGCAGATATGGCAAAGAGGTACACACTTTTACCACTCTTATATCTTTGTTTGCAAGTTGTGATAGTGAAGACTTGGTGGACCTTTGGAGGTTGCTGGAGACCAAGTATGAGGCTGAAGCACCAACTTCAGCTAATGGAATAAAACTTTGGACCACATTCAAAAGAATGTGTGGACCAAAAGATGAGGATCCTGCAATTTGGAAGGATCTTGAAGATGACCTCAGTGGTCTTCAATGGAGGTTATATTCAACTGCTGGTGTATACCATTTGAGTTCTACAAAGTTTGCTGAGTATCTACTTGTGGATGGTCAGTATTTCATATCCAAGGCTATTTTGGAGAAGATGAAGGACACTCAGCTGGAAATAGATTATTCAAGTGACGTGGCAAAAGATTTTATCAGATTTATTCATTACCAATATGAGAAGGTTTGTAAGATTCCTCCTAGTCCTTAATGCTTATTCAGAAACTTGATCATAAGAGTGGATATCAAGTTTAGGGGAGGATTGTTGGGAATAAATTAAGGCCAGATCACTTGAGCGCTGACAAGAACAAAACAAGCGTTGACAAGAACAAAACAAGCGCTGACAGCTCAAGCGTTGACAAGATAAAGTCAAGCGTTGACACACTGAAGACAAGCACTGATGGAAGATATTATCTACGCATTTATTGTATTCTAGATTACTGTTAGTAAAGATAAGAACAACAATGTATTTTCTATATTTATCTTTACCTAGAATAGCTGATACGTAGATTATTGTACAATGCTTCTTATGTCTATAAAAGAAGACCTTTAGGTTAATGTTTGATATAAGTTTCATATAAGTTTTCATTCGTAAACAACTTTCATTGTAAGCAAGTTTGATATTGATAATCAAAGTGAAAGTTTGTTTATATCATTGTGTGTTCTTGTTTAAGTGTTAAATTCTGCATAACACTAAGATTCATAAGCATATACAAAGGTTTCTCTACGTGTATTACTTGATCTAATCTCGTATACACAAAGCTAATCGATCTAAGTTTGGGATCAACAACTGGTAGCTATAAGGATTATTTTCATAAGTGTTGCAAAATTCATTGGTTTTTATTGTAGTTAATGTGGGATTTATTTCCTCCAATTTCGTTTTGGAGTTTTAATACAGTTGGGCCCCTCGTGGGATTAGTAAGATGTTTGTGTGGCCACAACTAAATTTGTTTTGGTAATCTTGTTGAATCTGTGAACGAGAAACATAATGGTTAATGAAAGGAATGACTAAGAGCCATATCCTTATTAACATTGTATTAGAAATGAAAGGATAATAATAATGATGAATCATTAAAAGGTTTTATCCAGGAGACCTTACTCGAGTTGTACTAGAGACATTGCTAGTGTAACTAGACGCTAGTCAATGTAATCACGATACTGGAAATATGTCCAAGTGGGAGCTGAAAGTTTATGGACTTATATTTAATAGTCGTGTGATAGGATCGAACTCGAGATTACAGGATTTCACACAATACGTAAAGAGTAAATTTATTTAATAAATATATTTATTATATTTATTACATTAAATCGAGCTATAACTCTAACGACCGTTAAATAATTAAGAGTTAAGTATTAACGAGCGTTGTGGACTAAATAGAAAGAAGAATGGAAGGTTCCGGAAAACCCCTAAGGGGTGTTTGGGCCGTTGGTTATGGAGGGAAAAGGGGAAGGAAAAAACTTTCCTTATATTTGTTTGGGCTACAAGAATTCTAGGTCTATATAAACATCCCCCACCCTCATAATTCACACACTAATCTCTCCCTCTCTTTCTCTCTTGCGATCACAACACCAAACCCAACAAAGGGTTTCAGTTGTTTTTTTTATTTTCAGTTTAGCTTAAAATTTAGTCCTGGCCCCTCTCTAGGGTTGTTGGGTAGAGTTTCCACAAGCGTTGAAGCTCGGTTTACCCGTGCTAGAATCACGGTTAGCTCGTTGTATTACGTGTGTACAAGAACGTAATATAGTCTTAAATTAGACTATATCTTGGTGGAGTACCTTATAAACCCGAATTGGTGTTTCGTTCTTTATCTTGTGGATTTGCTTTAGCGTAAAGGTATGTAACCCTAATTCGTTTAATAATTATTGTGTTATTATGATCTTGTTAAATCGCTTCCGTTATATGTGTGCTTTGATCTCTTTAGGGTTTTGTCTGATTGTTATGAACTATATAAACCTTCGTTTATGGTATGAAGATGTGGTTGTGATTGTGATTTATGTTTTAATTCAATTTCAATATTTTCCTTTGAACCATTGGTACCTATGTTTCATGTGACATTGGTTGTCAAAAGTTAATTTGTTGTTAAAGATTTCATAGGTCGAAAGGGTTATTTTCTAACAACAAGTCATAGCCAGTCTCTCTATGGGTTGGCTATCTTTTTTATTGACCATTTCATAAGAAGTTTTGATCACTAAGAAACATAGTTATACTTGTTTACATGTTTGTGAAATGGACCGCGAATCCAACGAGTTGAAATTGGATTAAGTCTTGAATTGAGTGATTGAGTCTAATGCTTGTTTTCCTTAACCAAAGTCTCGACGAAGATTGTTGATTTTGAAAACAATAGATTGTATTAACCATCTAATTATCATAATAATATATGTTAACGTGTCATCACAATCATATTACATCGAATGCCCAAACTAATCTTTACCAAGTGTTGTTTTTAATCATATTATTTCTCATCATAATTTAATTGTTTAATTTGTCATCATATTGCTACAATCAAAAAGGTTATAAGCGAATTTTGAATGATTCCAAATCCACGTGAACGATCTTGGTATTGCCAATAAAATCTATACACAAACGAAATGGTCATACTTGACCGTGCGTTTTTAGTTCATTCCGGTAATTCGCGTTTATAAATTTAAAACTTGTTCAATCCCACACATCGGACACGCAGGTACGGGTTTTGATTGATCTTCCTACGGGTGCAGTAGGTTGTAGATGGCTTTATAAGATAAAGACCGACACAGATGGAAATTTACACACCTCTAAAGCTCGACTTGTTGCAAAACGATATACTCAAACCTACGGGCTAGATTATGAGGAAACCTTTTCTCCGGTCGCGAACATAAGAGCTATTAGGATTCTCTTAGCCATAGCGGCGTTCTATGACTATGAGATTTGGCAAATAGATGTCAAGACTGCTTTCTTGAATGGTCACCTTAGTGAAGATGTTTACATGGTGCAACTGGAAGGTTTTGTTGATCCAAAGTATCAAAATAAAGTTTGCTAGATGTAGAATCCATTTATGGTTTGAAGCAAGCTTCAAGAACTTGGAATAAATGTTTTAATGAAGAAATTACGAAGCTTTTCGTTCAAATCTCGATGAGCCATGTGTATATGTAAAAGCTAGTGGGAGTAATGTCGCATTCCTAGTATTATATGTGGATGACATATTACTTTTGGGAAATAGCACTTCAATGTTGCAGGAAGTGAAAGCTTGGCTGAACAATTGTTTTTCCATGAAAGATCTAGGAGATGTTGCATATATTATTGGAATTAAGATCACAAGATATAGATCTAAGCGGTTGTTGTCTTTAAGTCAAAGTGCTTATTTTGATAAAGTTCTAAAGAAGTTTAGAATGGATAAATCCAAGAAAGAATTTGTTCCAATGCAAGAAAAGACAGACTTAAGTAAAAAGCAATGTGCAAATACACCTAGTGAGGTGAAACGCATGATGAAAGTTCTGTATGCTTCAGAAGTTGGTTCTATCATGTATGCGGTAAGATGCACTACACCTGATGTTGTGTTTCGCAAAATATTTGAAGCAGATTCCAACAAAATCCGGGTGAGAAACACTGGACTGCTGTTAAGACCATTCTTAAGTATCTTAGGAAAACGAGCTTCGCGTTAAATTCTATATTGATGCTAGTTTTCAAACCGACAAGGACGATACAAAATCCCAAACTGGGTATGTGTTCATGCTTAATGGTGGAGCTGTGGACTAGAAGAGCAATAAGCAAAGCATTATTGCTATGTCCTCTACTGAAGCTGAATATGTTACTGCTGATGATGATGCAATAGAGGCTGTCAGGATAAGGAATTTTATTAGTGGTCTTGCTAGAGTCATACCGACTAATAATGAACTTATGGAAATGTTGTGTGACAATTTTGCCGCAATTTCCATCGCTGATGATCCTGGAATCATGTGAGGTGCTAGACATTATCAAAGAATATTTAACTACATTTGAGAAGTTATCAAAAATGGTGAAGTCATCATTAACAAAGTTCACAGAGATGACAACGTCGCAGATCCTTTTACAAAACCAATTCCCTTGAATAAGCATTTTAAACATGTTGAGTCTATTGATCTTGTTCGTTATGCTAGTCTCATGTAAATCTCTGATAAAGTTTATTTTATGTGTTAGTGTTTGGACAAGGGATGTTTAAGCAATTGTTATCAATAAATGAATTAATTTATGTTAGAAATATTGTTTTCATTTCTTAATAATTGTATTATATATTTTCATGTTTAATCCGTGAATATAGCGTCTATTTATGACGTGCAACATATATTCTAAATCTCCGTTGTCAATCGTTAATATAGGAGTATTAATGAATTAAGAAAAATATGAGGGTTGGTTGTAAAACCCATATATAAATACCATGAACAGTACACTACGTAAACATACGAACCAATCAAAACTTTCCATTTATGTCATGTACACGTGTCACGAACATTAAATTTAGAAACTACGTACATGTTAGTGCACGATAATTATTAAGTAAGTGATAATACACGATAATTATTAAGTATAATAATTATAATCGCGAACATATGATCACGAACATTTATGAACATGATAACTATTACGTATAATAATTATAATACGACTATTAGAACACGACATATATACGTAGTATATGTAACACGAACATTTAAACACGAACTAGAACGAATAATAAACATGAATGCACACGAGTATTAGCTTAAACAAAAAAAGGCACGGGCTTTGCTTCGGGCCTTGTGGTAGCCGCGGACAAGGAAGAGGAGGGGGCCAAACCCATTTTAAAAATTAAAAACCCTAGCTCCTCCTTCTCTCTCTCGCCGCCGACGATCAACACACCAAGGGGGTGTTTGTTGGGTTTTGATCTTTGATTTTGGGATTAATGTGTTCGTGTTCTTAATCCTCATTCATTCACACATTCGGTAACACCTTAACCTTAATCTTTTTATTCCATTTATTTAAATCATGATCACATGTTATTAAATCTTTAAAAACAAGAATCAAGAACATGCTAGGAATAATTAATAAACAAGATTTGGGTTTGGGTTGTTTGTTTTGTTTCGGCCGACGCACAAACCAAGAACCACGAGGCTCTCGATGGTCTTTTTAGCACCACTAGCCGAGACCTTAAGGTCTCGGTGTGGTCTTGGTTATTCGGCCTCAAGGACAAGGGAACCCCGACTAAGGTCGGGGTGGCGTTTGATTTGGTTTTGAGTGTCAACCGAGACACTAGGTCTCGGTGGAACATAGTTTGCAAGCAGTGGGAACCCCGGCTTTAGCCGGGGTGTGTTTGGTTCGAACAGTGGCTATCCGAGCCACGTCAGTGGCAACCACCGGCTATAGCCGGTGGGAAATTTGTTCGGACAGTGGCAACCGGCTAGGGCGGGTAGCCACTGTCAGGGCTGTTTGGTTCGGCTTATATTAAAACTCGGGTACGGGTTCGGTAAAATTATTAAATCTGTTTTATACATATTTAATTAAATTATAACATGATTATTATTTTAATTAAAACATGACTTAGGTTATAATTATTAAATACAATAACTCATGATTAACGTAAGTATTTTATTTAGAGTAATTTAATTAAATCATGTATTATTTAATTAAATCATATAACCTATAGTTTATTAATTAACCATGATATATTATTAATTAATAAAACATGAACTATTATTATTAATTAATAATCAATTATAACTTATAGTATTTAATTAATAAACTATATTATTAATTACATGAATTATGACTTTTAACCAATAAACACTAGCTTATATTATTAGCTTATTAATCAAGATTATTTCTAAATATGGAAACTTTCTATTTTTGGAAACTTACTATTTTTGGAAATTTTCTATTTTTAGAAACTGGTCTATTTTTGGAAACTTTCTATTTTTGGAAACTTTCTAGTTTTGGAAACCTGCTATTTTTAGAAAGTTAATTTTTATTACACAACAAGTATAATAATACAAGAATACAAGATAATACTTAATCAAAGTACATGAAATACATGAATAATACAGTATATCATTTAAAACAGTAAAATAAGAGAAGAACATATAAACCAAGCTAAGAACATGCTATAACCAGTAACGTACTCAGTAGTCAGACAACTTATACATGTCCCTTATTTATGTAGCATTAGTAAGGTCGGAGTAGGACTATTCGTCCCTTCATCTTTCTTCGTTCATTGGACACAAGGTACAGATTTTTCGTCTTTTAGTATAGACATTCTTTCCTTATTAGGATTCCCCATTTGCAGCCAACTATTTTCCCAAGTATATGTTTTGATTATTTATGTTTAGTTTTAAATGCCTAAGCCATATACATGCATGACCAGTGTCACCTAGTTATGGAGGTACCATAACCATAATACTAGAGGCACTAGTTTTATGACTTCCCCACGATGGAGGGATTGCTCGTGGTGTCCCTTTAGAGTATTGGCCTTATATTTATATTATCATGTGGGGCGTATAGGTGCATCCTAGTTACATGTTTTACAGGATTTACATGGTGAATGCGATGTGTTCCTTGCATCCTTCACAAATAGTTGATCCCTCCTACCCAGACTAATTAATTAGAGGCAACCCCTCTAATTGCATGATGAGGTCTCCACTCAAAGTATTCATGTACAGTGGAACCTCATGACCTATATGAGCTATTGGCTAATTAATACAGTTTTCATATAAAAACTTAAGTCTTTTCAAACTATAAAACCAGTTTTATGAACATGTTCTAGGTTATCTAGGACTGATACATTTCCGCTGCTATTAGTCTTTTATGCTTATGTTATTTCACGCTATACTTGTATATCCGTTCACTGGCGTTATGCTCAGCCGTTTTCCTTTCATGTTCCCAAACGGCAGGTACTCAAGGACGCTCGTAGACTTTGAGAGTATGTGCATACGGATGAAAGCTATCTAGCCTTCATTACTTTATGTACTTCCATACATTATGTTACTTTATTTCTTTGGACATTGTTGAGTCCTTTTCCATTTCAGTACTTATATTCATGTGTGTGAGCTTATACTTGGATTACCGATGTTTGTTTCCAGTATTTCCATTCATGGTCATTTAATGTTTTTGGAGATTTACCTTGCATGCTTTGATGATACGCCATAATTATCCTGTGATATTCCATTCACCTATGGGTGTTAAAATTATGGTATCAGAGCCAAGGCTTTGACCTATAGGCTCTTAAAACATGACCTGTGATTAGTGGGTAATCACCATGATTCTTTTTGAACTGACAGTTGTTTTCATGCATTTTTTCATGTATCATTGTTGCAGGAATTTTGACTAACCAATGGTTGGTACATGATTGGCCATATTTAGTCGCATCTGCTTTTAATCGAATCATTTTGTTTTGATGAACCGACCCATTGGCGTTCATCCTCGTCATGTCATTTTTTTTAGGTGAACCGACCCATAGGCGTTCACCCAAACCCATGTCATTTCATTGTCATGCATTCATACACTATTTTCATGCATAATCTTTTTTTTCATGTTTATATGCATAATTTTTTTTTCATGTATATATGTTATGTTTTAATCAGCTTAATCATTTCATTTTGTTTTATATTGTAGATGGTTCTCACACATGAACAAGAGCAACTTAATGCAGCAGTTCAAGCTGCTACGCAGGCTATGCTTCCTCAACTGAGGAATGAGATTCGAGCCGAGGTGCAAGCTGCCAAAAATCAGCACCAACACCAGCATCAGAATCCTCCTCGTCCACCTCCAGCTACCCTGATCACATGGCTGGAGCGATTCAATAAGCAACGTCCGAAATCTTTCGAGCATACTGACAGCCACACGGAGGCTGAGAGCTGGATAGCTCATATTGAGAAGATCTTTAACGCAATGGGATGCGACCCTGTCTTTAAGGCAAGGTTAGCTTGTTTCAAGTTTGAAGGTAATGTGCTTGCATGGTGGAAGGCACTGAAGCTGTCGAATGGAGGTGACGACTGGGTGACTGGATTGACTTGGGCAGAATTTAAGGAGTTGGTTATGGGGTAGTTCTTCCCGAAAGCTGAGTAGGATAAGCTCAAAAGGGAGTATCATGGTATTAGACAAAGAGTTGGGGAAAACAACAATGAGTTCATGCAGAGGTTTCTTCGACTGGCTGGATTCCTTGGCGCAGCAGCCGGGACCGCAAAGGAGCAGGCGTATCACTTCCGCTGGGCTCTTCGCACATCTGTCGCCGATGGTGTGTGCTACATTCAATACTGTGGTACAAGTAGCAGATGCAACCCATAAGTTGGAGATGCTGCAGGAGAGGGATGAGTTTGGAGAGGCAGAAAGACCCGAAAAGAGGTATATTTCGTCATCAGCGGTGATCATTTCATTTCATTCGGTACTATCCAAATATTTATCTTTCTCTATACAACTGCATCTTTCAGGCAGAAGACTGGGGACCGGTCCCGACCGGCCACTCAGTAATAGAGTCAGCACAAGGGTAACGGTCAGACCCAGGACCGTTCTGCTTCGGATAGGCGTGGCGGTAATGAGAATTACCGTAAAAACGCCAACCACTCCAATAGCAGCAGGTCCCTAAACTTACTCATTTCTTATGTTATGTGTTTTATGATTCATAATTCTGACACTTCAGCATATACTACCAGGAATAATGGCAACGGACGGGAGCAAGACCGCAGAGGTTCACAGCCAAACGTGAAGCTACATCTAGTATTACGTCTTATGATTTTCTGCATTTTCCTGTTTGTACCCATTAATCATCTCTCACGTATACTTTTCTGAACAGGCTCCCAGCCAGCTAGGGCACCTGTTGGAGGGTATACTCACCCTCTCTGCACTACGTGCAACCGCATACACCTAGGGCCGTGTCGTCGTGATAGCGATGCTTGCTTCAAGTGCGGCCAGCCAGGCCATCGCATGAAGGACTGCCGTAAGGGTGAGATCGAGGGCACTTCTGGACATGCCGACTCCAAGCCACCTCCTACTACTGGAAGGGTGTAAACGACATCGCGTGATCAGGCCAACAAGTCAACAGGTACCATCACTGGAATCTTGTATATGTATGGTCAAGCAGCATGCGTATTATTTGACACGGGTGCTACTCATTCGGTCATATCTACTGTTTATGCCAAGCGTGTTAGGATATCCCCTATGCCATTGGAAAATTTCTTAAACATTTCCACGCCTTTAAGAGACTCTGTACGCATCACACATGGGTACAAGGGTCTTCCCCTTGAGTTTGACGACAAAATTCGTCCAGTTGACGCACTTCCATTGGACATGTGCGATTTCGACATGATATTAGGCATGGACTGGCTAACCAAACACCACGCCACCATAGACTGCCATTCATATCGGGTCATTTTCGGTGATGTAAGCGCACCAGAGTACATTCACAACAGTTTTATACCAGGAAGGTTTGTACAAATAATTTCAACCTTACAAGCACGTGCATTACTGTCACATGGTTGTGAGGGCTACTTAGCTAATGTTCATGATATGGAGACTGAATCTCCATCAATCCAGAATCAGCCTATCGTGTCAAAATTTCCCGATGTGTTTCCTGAAAACTTCTGGGCATACCACCTGCTCGTGAGGTAGAGTTTAATATTAAGCTCATCCTAGGAGCTGAGCCAATTTCCAAGGCTCCTTATCGCATGGCTCCAATAGAGCTTAAGGAGTTAAAGGAACAACTATAGGAACTTTTGGAACTAGGTTTCATCCGCCCTAGTGCATCTCTATGGGGTGCATCGGTTTTATTCGTAAAGAAGAAGGACGGCAGTATGCGTCTCTGCATTGATTATCGTGAGCTTAATAAGATCACCATCAGGAATCGATATCCTTTGCCACGAATTGATGATCTGTTTGACCAACTCCAAGGGACCAAACATTTCTCCAAGATAGATCGGAGGTCGGGCTATCATCAGTTATGGGTGAAAGAGCAGGACATCGCCAAGACTGCTTTCCGTACACGTTATGGACACTACGAATTTGTAGTCATGCCATTTGGCCTTACCAATGCTCCAGAAGTTTTCATGGACTTGATGAATCGTATCTTCCATGAGTTTCTGGACAAGTTCGTCATTTCTTCATTGACGATATGTGACAAACTAGAAATTTCAGGTCATTATTTAATTCTATCTTACTTATATATATTTTTTTAGTATTTCATAACGTTAAATACTATATTGATTAATGGTTTAAGTTAAAACCGATATTGAATATTTTATTTTAATATTTTGACGAGTAACAAGGACTACTAGTGATCGCGATACCGACGGATGCCCAAAATTTTATATTTTATTATCGACCAGTTCGATATTTAATATTTTCGACGATATCGTTTTAATTATGTATTAAGTCGTTATATTATATCATATTTCGTGTGCGTTTTAATTTTTGAAAAGTATTTTTACGAAATCCGAGTCTCGTAAATATTTCTAAAATTGACTAATATACATTTTCTACCCTTTAAACCATTAAATTGCATCTTAGTCCAAAATATTGCACAATTGGCAAAAACAACCCTCCACCCACCATATAAAAGGAAAATTTTTACTTAGAAAAACACATACAACACTTGCAAATAAAAATCAAACACACCCTTTCTCTCTCTCCCTCTTGTGTCGTGAGCTTCCAACAACCAAGAACATCAAATTTTTGATTTTCTAGCTTGAATCTACAAAAACTAATCAAAGACCCATCTTGGAAATCTCAAGATCTACACATTGGTATAAAAGTCTTCTACATGCATTAACTTCAAGATTTTTTTTATTATTTCCATGATAGATCTATGTTTAAATCATCATGTATGTGATGATCTAGGTAAGATTATCATGTTTTCATGTTAAAAAGTTATATTTAATCTTTGATCTTTATTAAAATTTTACATGCATTACACTTTTTCTTGATTTGGTGAAACTTGATCAAGTGTATACTTGTAGGATCGTCATTTTTTTATTTATTATCTTTTTTTATGCCATGACATCCACAAACCAAAACATCCTTGGATTCAAATTTTTAGCTTGAATCCTTAAAAACCAAAGTAAGTCCCATGTTTGTAATATGATTTGTATCATTTTGGTATAAAAATTTACAACATGCATGAACTTTTTCTCAAAAATTATTTTCTTGAAAGATCATCTTATTTTGATCTATTTTATAGTTGTAAGTAAGTGTTATTTTATTATAATAAAGTGGGGATACTTGCATGTACCATTTTTGATATGGATCTTGTAAGATTTGAACATGCAAGTGGTCTAGGGTTATTAATATTTGATTAGGATGATTTTTAGTTGTTATTAGGAGTATGAAAATGGGTAAATTGTGTTGAAAGTTTAATTTTTACATGTTTTTCAAATATTTAATATTGACCCGTGGGTTTAAGGCCATTTTCAGAAGTCTTAAGTCTGAATATAGGTTGATACTATGGGATCATGTTGTAGAGAATTTCGAGAGATTCGATTTGATACCAAGTAGAGCTTCTAACTGCAAACGAGCGAAAAGTTACGCATGTTTGAAATTCTGAAAATTTATCAAATTATTTCCCGCACACTATCTGATGCAGATCCGAAAAAGGGCAAAATCGCCCATATCTGGTTCGTTTCAGCTTTTGTATAAAACTAAGAAGTTGTTTAAAATGTCGTTTTACTTCTACCGCGAGGAAACCAGTTCTGAAAACGAATATAGACGGGGCAAAACTTAAAAATTAAATCTGCATTTTCTAAAAACCGTCATTCTTAACAGATCTGATGCGAGGGGTAAATCTGTCATTTCTGGTCCGTTTCGGCCTTCGGTCGAAACACGAAAGTTGTTCAGAATGATGTTTTACATTTACCGCTTAGAAATCAGACCTGGAAACGAGTAATAATAGGGTAAAAGTTAATAGTAAAATCTGAGATGTATAGGGGTAAGATAGTAATTTTACACAGAACTTGCATGTGTATTTTGGACAGTTTCTATTAAGTTTCACGTCTCGAGTATAACTAGAAATGTGTCCGAAACGTCGTTTTGCATCAAAAAGTTTAAGTCTTGAATCATGAATATGTCATTTAGTGTGTCAATTAATCGGGTCAGACCCGAAGGTCAAAGTTGACCAAAAAGTCAAAGTTGACCAAAAAGTCAAAGTTGTCAAATTTTTCTAAGTATGCTTTTAAGTGATTTTTGAGCATAGAAAAATAAAATGAACATATATGAGACTAAAATAGAATCACTTGTATCGTTTTCTCTCGCTTTGTCATGATTTTATAAATCTGAGTTTTGTATTATTTAAGTATTATTTATACTTGAGTTATTTATTAATGAACGCGCCTTATTTGGTAGGTTGCGGTCTTCGTGTTTAACGGGCATCACTAATCGTCGACGATCGTCACATTACTATTATTGTGCCAAGGTGAGTCTATAGCCTCGCTTTTAAATACTCAAATATGATTTATAAACCCGCGAGGGGGATAACATGCTTGTTTTAAAAATAGAACACAAGGGACCCGATGTATGCTAGTTGCCTTGATTATTATAGGTTTGCTATTTCGCTAGTGAAAGTCCCAATTATATCATGAATTGTTAACTATCGAGTTTTGGTAGGCGCTTATACATGGAATAGTACTATTCGGGAGGACCGATCTCCTCCCGTCCTATAACGACTAGATATCGTTAGGGCACGTTTGAGGCCAAAGGAGGATACATGCGTGAGAGTTTAATATACACTTAGCGAGGTGTATGGTGGGCAAATATTATGGAAACGTTTTAATGTCATGAGGCCTATAATAATCCATATAACGTTGTTTGATCCACATCGTTATTTCCTGACGGTTTTAAAATATACTTGTGTTCGGTAATGTTTATTAATAAACTCTACAGATTCACTCAACTGTTGTTGACAAATTTAGCATGTTTTATCTCAGGCCCTTGAAGGTAATGGCAGGAGCGATTTCAGTGCTTGCGGAATTATAATAAATGGGTTAAAAGATCACCATTTTATAAAAATCGTTCAATGACTTTGATTATAAAAAGATGTTGTGTACTTGTTTAATAAATGTTTGGGGACCATGTTATGAACGATTGTAAACTTTTATTTCAATCCAATGTTTACTTTTAAAAACGATTCTTTTCGAGTCGTTTTCTATTACTTGAGCTGTTATATTATGAAGTAGCACCCCATATGAGCTTCCGCATATGACCCGAAATTGGGGGTGTTACAGATTGGTATCATAGCTTAAGTTATAGAGAACAAAAAGATTTTCCAAAAATAAAACTTTTGAAATCTTTTAACTGTAACTATCGCAAGCGAAATCTCCGAATTACCGATGGGACCGGAAAGAGAGTATTTATATATATGAGATATATATGTTATAATTTGAATCATTTGTACTCGTAAGTTACAAGTCATGATTTCATTTATTTAATTATAAATGTTAATTTTATATTAATATGAGGTATTATTATGACGTAGATTGTCACGAAGTCATTTCCAAGCTAAATTCTATTATTCCCCATTTAAAGTAAGTTATGGATCTTCTTGATTCTAGCACACTGGGTAATATTCCCAATGAGAACTATTTGGTTTCAAAGATTTTTTATTCTTTAAATCTTATTCTTGAAATAATCGATCCGTCTCTACTGAATAGTAGATTCATTTTTCGTTCTCCTTGATCTTCGACTTTCTAGTGTTTTAGAAACATGTTTTCTGAAATATTACTATTGTTCGTAAGGAATTTGTAATGATTGGCATGGTATTTACATGCCTACTAAAATACCATACCATATCACCAGAATTTCATCATATCCGTCATGGTTGTATTCGATCTTGATCTTTCGTGTTAAACAAAGGATGCTCAAATAAAGTGATTTATTATTGTCTTGTTGAAATAAATTGGCCGCTTATTTGAACAAGGGAATTATAAATTGTTAAACTATTTGTTTATAGAAACTTATTCACATAGGTTTGGTCGACCCATGAAAATAAGAGTTTATAAATGTGTAGGTTTAAGCATAAAGAGTTTACATGAATAATTGATTGTCTAGTTTAGGGAACTTGATCCTTCTAAATTAGTTAATCTTTGATTAAATACTTCCTTCTCGACATTCATTCATTCTTTCTTAGTTCCTCATTTCTATCATCTATTCCATTTGTTATCTAAATACAATCATTGAATGAATACTCATTATGATTTGAATTGTGTTGTAACAGAATCATGCCACCCAAGAATATGAACGAGACGCAAATGCGTGCACTTATCAGTGAGCAAGTTGCAACGGCTATGGAAGAATTTATGTCTAACTACACTGCTGGTACTGGAGGTTCTGGTGGAGCTAGCGGTTCTGGTAGAGCTGGCGATTCTGGTGGGGCTGGCGGTTCCGGTAACGGAGCTGGCGGTTCAGGCGGTGGAACTGATGGTACTGGAACTAATGGTGCTGGAAAAGGTGGAGTTGGGGCAAATACTGGCGGTGCAAACTTACCTAATGCACATGCGTTAAGAGGTTGTGATTACACTACATTTATGAAGTGAAAACCACAAGCTTTTAAGGGGACTGAGGGTGCTGTAGGTTTGTGCCAATGGTTTGAAAAGCTGGAGTCTGTCTTCCGGATCAGTAACTGTGATGAAGCTGATAAGGTCAAGTTTGCTACAGCTACTCTGCAAGGTCGTGCTTTGACTTGGTGGAATGGAAGACTTTCCTCTATGGGTATTGATGCTGCCTATGCAACACCATGGGTTGAGGTAAGAAAGTGGATGACTGAAGAATTCTGTCCACGCAGTGTGATTCAAAGAATGGAGCAAGAACTGTATAACCTAAGGCTAAAAGGAACTGACATCGATGGGTATACCAACCGTTTTCACGAGTTAGCACTTCTATGCCCAAGAATGGTGGAACCTGAACATGTTAAGGTGGAACAGTAAATCCGTGGTTTAACCAAGAATATCCATGGCGATGTGACTTCATCTGAACCATCTAACATTAATAAGGCTGTCTGCATGGCGTACCAGCTTATGGGACAAATTGTTCAAGACAAGGCGGATGAAGTCATATTTGGTGAGAAAAGGAAGGGTGAAGAAGACCGTGAGAGTCGTTGTGGTGATAAACGCGACCACAACCGTCATCAGAATCAAAGGAGAGCTAATGCAACTGCTATGGTTGATGCTACAACAAGCAACAAGGATGCTTGTCCGGGTTGCAAGAATAGGAAGCATGTTGGTGATTGTTGGAAGTGTAATAAATGCGGTAAGCTTGGACACAAAGCTAACAAGTGTCGAGCCCCTGTAAAGGATGTGACCTGCTTCAACTGTAGTGAAAAGGGGCATATGAAAAGGGAGTGTCCAAAGCTGAACAAGGGTGGACAAGGTGGAAACAATCGTGGTGCTGCACTTCAATTAGGAGCTACTGAGGCCCAGCGTAATCCGAAAGTTGTTACTGGTGCGTTATTACTCAACAATCGTTATGCCACTACTCTATTTGATTCGGGTGCCGATAAGAGTTTCGTATCTACAACTTTTAGTACCCTTATTGACATTTATCCCGTTGAGTTAGATGTTAGATATGAAATCGAATTGGCCAATGGAAACTTAATAAGTACCAGTAGCATTTTAAAGGGGTGTACCCTTAATCTTCTAAATCGTTCCTTCTCAATCGACCTAATGATCATAGAACTAGGAAGTTTCGATGTCATAATCGGGATGGAATGGTTGTCTCGATATAATGCATCTATCCTATGTGGTGAGAAAAATGTTAAGATTCCCTTGATTGGCAAAACTTTGGTTATCGAAGGCGACAAAAATAATTCTAGATTAAAGACCGTTTCGTATATTAAGGCTCGAAAATACATAGAAAGAGGTTGTGAATTATTTCTTGCTCAAGTGACCGAAGTTGAAACCGAAGAAAAGCAAATTGATAATGTTCCTGTCGTGCGTGATTTTCGTGATGTATTTCCTGATGAATTGCCCGGACTTCCGCCACCAAGGCAAGTTGATTTTCGTATTGATCTTATTCCTGGTAATGCACCTGTGGTGCGTGCGCCATATCGTTTAGCACCATCTGACATGAAAGAATTATCGGAGCAATTACAAGAATTGTCCGATAAAGGCTTTATTTGACCGAGCTCGTCACCATGGGGAGCTCCGGTATTATTCGTGAAAAAGAAAGATGGTTCGTTTCGCATGTGCATCGACTATCAGGAGCTGAACAAGTTAACTATCAAGAACCGGTACCCTTTACCAAGGATCGATGACTTATTCGATCAGTTGCAAGGTTCTAGTGTTTATTCGAAAATTGATCTGCGGTCTGGTTATCATCAACTTCGCATCCGCGAGGAAGATATTCCAATTACAGCTTTTAGAACTCGATATGGACATTATGAGTTTCAAGTAATGTCGTTTGAATTGACCAATGCACCGGCTGTGTTCATGAATTTAATGAACCGCGTGTGCAAACCGTATCTTGACAAATTCGTGATCGTGTTCATCGATGATATTCTAATTTATTCTAAGGATAAAGAAGAACAGGGCGAACACTTGAAGTCTATCTTGGAGCTGCTAAGGAAAGAAAAGTTGTATGCAAATTTTTCAAAATGTGATTTTTGGCTTGATTCCCTACAATTCCTTGGTCACGTGATTGATAGAAACAGAGTTCACGTTGATCCCGCAAAAATCAAAGCCATTAAAAATTGGGCTGCACCTACTACTCCTACCGAAGTGCGACAATTTTTAGGTTTGGCCGGTTACTACAGTAGGTTTATTGAGAGGTTTTTGTCAATATCCAAACCATTAACAAAGCTTACCCAGAAAAATAAACCGTATGTATGGGGTAACGATGAAGAGGAGGCATTTCAAACATTGAAACTTAAATTGTGTAGTGCACCAATCTTGTCATTACACGAGGGTAGCTAGGATTTCGTTGTCTATTGTGATGCATCTCTTCAAGGATACGGTGTTGTTCTCATGCAACGTGAAAAGGTGATCGCATATGCCTCTAGACAATTAAGGAAGAATGAGGAGAACTACACTACCCATGACTTGGAATTGGGCGCTATGGTTTTTGCTTTGCGACTTTGGAGACATTATCTGTATGGTACGAAGTGTACAGTGTTCACTGATCACAAAAGCCTACAATATATATTGGATCAAAAGGAGCTAAATATTAGGCAACGTCGATGGGTAATGTAGAAAATTTTTGCAATTCTTTTTAATCTATTTATCGATCCTCGACTCGACTCGAATTGATTTCCAATTAAAACGTAAGACTAGTTGTTTTTGGTAAATAAAACTTTTTGGTATTTAAAAACTATTTAATTAAAAGCTACTTAATTAAACAAATGAGAAAACTATTTTAAAGCTAATTTGAAAACAAAATTTAATTAACCTAAAAAAAACTATTTTGAATTTAAATAAAATTTAAAAACTAATTTTATATAAAATCTATATTAACTAAAATTTAAACCAAATTTAAAAACATTTAAAATTCCTAAAAGTAATTAAAATATTTTTTTATCTTTTTATTTTTTTATTTAAACTGAATAAAAGAAAACTTTTTCAAAAACTTTTAATTAAAATTAATTAAACCTAGAACTTATAATAAAAACTTAATAAAACTGCAGCTATGATTAAGCCTATATTAATAAAACAAATGGAGATAACACACAAATAACTGTCTAGAGCAGCTGGTTAGAGCGCTGGGCTGATGAACAATAGGTCGCAGGTTCGAGACCTGGACCAGACGAATTTTTTTTGCTAATAATATTTTTTTTGGACTTTGAAAAATCAAAATAACAGACCAAATGAGTCTGTTATGTATGCAGCAATATATATATCAGCAACTAAAAAGACCAAATAAACACAGAAAACAACCCAAATAAGCTTATAAGCTAACGAACAATAAGCAAACAAATAGAACAAAATAAGCAAAACCGAAATAAGATATAAACTATAAGCAAAACCAGACAAATCAGGAAGCTAAATAAACCTATAAGCTAAATGAGCAAAACCAAACTTAAACAAATCAACGAACCAAACAATAAGCAAATGAGCAGTAACAGATTATAAGCAGATCAAATTTAGGTAATAAGCAGATATACCTAAACAAACTTAAATCCCGAAACTAATCCAAACAATCAGATTATCCAATAACAAAAGTAAAGCAGATTTAATTCAAATAAACTTAAACATAATCATGCACATAAGCAGACAATAAAATAAGTAAATCCAAACAAACAATAATCTAAATATAAACTTAAATCAAACACAAGCAGATAAAAACTTAAATCACCTAAACAAAATAGCAAATAATATTTAACCGAAACATAAACAGTAACTTACTCAAATAAAATACGAATCATATAAACATAACATATTAATAAACTTCATCAAATAACAAAAATCCTATTAACAAAAAAAATAAAAGTGAAGAAGAACCTGGTGTCGATACCGTTGAGCTGAAGGGTGAGCGCTGAGCTCCCTTTTGGTTAAACCGAGTCAAACACCACCATTAATCATAAACCCAAATCATCACCGTCGACACGAACAGTAAACGTCTCGAACCAATAAACAGTATTCGAACTAGATGTTTTTATAATCTTCCAGTAGGGAAAATTATTTCAACCACTTTTATTTTACTTTAATTTACCAAAAACAATAATAAACATAAATTGTAAATAACTTTAAATAAAAAGAGACAAGATTAATACTAAAATAAAATTTTATTAATAACTGAAAAGTGATTACAAAGTTAAAAGGAAAATTACAATTTAAAATCTAATCTAATTTTTCATAAAATAAAATAAAATAAAAAGTGCACCCATTGCAGAATATTGATGGGGTTTTTATAGGCAAACCCCAAGCCTTGTTGAGGAAGCTTCTCGATAAAGAAATTAAAACATGGCCCTTGATTCCATCACTTCTCTCTCTTTCTTCAATCAACGGCTGAGAACAAATCACTATCCCTTGGATTGCCAGCCTGGAAGCGCGGTGTGCTTCTTGTGTTTGTTTCTTGATGAGTGGAAGATAATGATTGGGGGATTCGTGTGTGATGAGTTGTTTCATCCAATCAGGAAAAGGATATTGGCCACGTATGATTTGGACCACCATATTAGTGTTGCTTCCGATTAACTTGGGGATTTAATCCCCAAGTGTTTGAATCACACGGATTAAATAAGACCCCCAATTTTTGATGGGTACTTTTTGTGTATTGGGTGAATTAGGGTTTGGGTAAAAATTTAAGGTTGTGTTTGTGCTTGGGAGAGAAGGAGAGCACATCGTTTGTAACGAAAATGAATGAGTGAGGTGGGGTAAATCGTTTTTATTAAAAACGTGTGAGTTGGGTGAGTGATTGTTTATTGTGTGAGTAAATTGTGAGTTGACCTTGAGTTTGACCAGCAAAGTTTTAACCGTCCCATGTTTTGTAAAACAATTGTGCTTGGCCCAAAATTCCATTCGTTTCTTATTTAAATAAGATTGATAAATGGGATTTTGGCCCATATTTAAAATATCTTAAATATCTTAATGGGCCTTTGGGCCCAATACCCGAATATGGGACCCACTTGGCCCAAAATCTTCGTAAATGATTAAATCCACTAAAACGAGCTCGATTTCAGCTTTCTTGTTCATTTCTTCACAACAGTGTCGAATTGCCGGTTTTCGTGATCTCTGGCACACTTTTGGTCTTTTGACTTTGTCTTCGTCTCTTTCTTGGACTTTTCTTCATCATTAGACCGTGAAATCCCGTGTTTTCTTTCCTTTTGATCTTTTGTACCTATTTCACACAAAAACACAAAACCACGCGTAATTCCGACTTTTACGATATTAAACACATGATTAGGTCTTATTTTTCCTTGATTTTAGTGGCAAAAGGATAAGTGTTTACACACTTATTAAATCCCCTACACTTGACCATTGGAATGACCCCATGCAATGCATAGTTTTAAAGCATTAAGTTACATTTTTCTCATAATTAACCCATCATGGCCTTATTAAGATATACTATTATTACTACGATGAAAAGATAGAAAAACTTCAAAGGAAACAAAAGTTATAACAATTTATTGACTTGGAAATTATATGATGGAAGAAACTCGTAAAGAAATCTAAGACTTAAATTAGGGCTTTGGTGTCATGAATATTAATAACCCTCAAGTTTCACGTTCCCCATACCAAGCTTAAAAACGAGATCATTGTTTACCATAAGTCCTTAAGTTAAAACCACTTATATAAGACAATTGTGTAATACTCTTTCTCCAATTCCTACGTTGTATCTCTAGATTTTATTGATTGTCATTCACCCGTAGGCTCATTAGACTTATTTGATCATTATTAGTCAAAAAATGAAGGCCAAACGGTGCAAACCCGACACTCAAAACCTAACCTCGTCCTCAAAAACGTTGTCACTAAAGTAAGCCCACATCAAGGATGATTTAACACGATTTGGGAAATAAATTCCCGGACCCAAAATTTGGCCAATAGTACTACTTATTAATTATTCCTCCGAAGTCATGTTGACTTTATGTGGAGTTTAGCAAGTTCACATCATATACACTTAGGCTCTTAAAGATGTAAAAATGCTCCTCATCTATTGTCCACACCCTAAGGATCCTTGAACGATAAACGAGGGAATTGATTTTTGATCAATTTTTATTCAACACTTACCATGCCATACACCCTAAGGCTCTAATGACAAGGTTCGTGCTACATGCCCCACACCCTAAGGCTCCTTGAGGTCATGTTTTAATCTTATTCTTTCTTATTTATGATATATATAGTAGGCCAAATTCCGCGGTCCCATGGTCTGAATACCTCCTACTTAGTGATTATGAGCCACCTTAGTTGGAAGTCCACAACGCTGGTACCCTCAATGTGTTCATGCTTTAATTACAAGGAGAATAAAGATTTGGCTAAGAGTTAAGATATCGAATCGACACCGCAAAAATCCTCATTTATTAAGCAATTAAATATACAAGCGGGAAGAAAGAGCCACAAAAACTCATATGAGGAAGAATTAACCTTTAAACTTATTATCAACTCTATCATCTCTCGTTCTCCATAATTTAAAATCTCAAGGAATGAGACTCGTGGATGCTTAGCCTAATAAACCAATTAAGGTACATATGGTTAAGGATACTAGCTAGAGTGAACTTGGATAAGTAAACTCGGGTCGAGTCAAAATATTCACGACGGGCCTAATATATCAAAGATATCTAAACATGTTAAAACCATTTTATTCATTTATTTATTTTTGACTTTATTCTTGAAATGGAAAATATAAATACGATGCGAGGAATGAAAATAAATGGAAATACTACTAGGCCAAAATAGATCAAAAATTTGAAAAACGTTGAAATTTTTTTAAATTTTCCTGTTAAATGGGGTCAAATTCATCGAAAAGCCCGCTAAAATTCGATAGAAGTCCCCCTACACTTAATATAAACATTGTCCTTAATGTTTAAGCATGTGGGAGAGTAAACTCCCCTACACTTAGGACATTGAGTACGTTGTTTAAAATCGAGCTAAGGAAGGGACAACTAAAGTGATTACATTTATTCGTCTTATTTAAATACATGTATGAATAACAATAGCAAAAACTTATCGAAGGAACCGGGGAATACGGGATCACGGGTCGCGTCAAAAATACCAAAAGTGGATCATCAAAGCACATGTCCCTGCACAATCACAACACAAACAACCTACTTGGCTCCCCCTACACTTATTGGTGGAAATGGGTGAAAGAAAAAGGTAAAAATATCTAACCTAGTTATACGATGCTTGATTTATTTATCACGAGTCTCTAGCTCGACTCGAATTCCCGAATGTCATCATTCAAAAGGGAAAATCATGGGAAAAATCGAGATTTCCAAGGGAGGAAAATCTCTCCATGATAGAGGGTGAGATAAAGTCATATAAGGAATACCCCGATGAAAATCCACCCGGGTCAAATACATAATTTCCATCACAAAAGGAAATAAACCCCGAGGTGGTAAAATCACATAAGTCAATGAAAAGAGGGGTACCCTTAGTTAAAAGTCTCTTTCGAGGAAAGGTGTTATGGTGATATGGCAATGATAGCACGAAAGTCTCTATTCCGGGATCAAACACTGGTTCCTTAACGGGAAAATAGAAGAGGTGTTGATATTTAAGCTTAAAATATCATCAAAATCCAAAGTGGGAAAGTCGTCCTCTTCCAAACTCGATGTGAAATCATAAGTATCATCGGAGTCATAGGAAAACTCTTCCTCATGAGGAAAATAGGTATTTAGAAAGATATCTAAATCCTCCTCAAATGGAATAACCTCTAAATTAGGAATGATCTCTAAGAGTGGAGGATCCTCCTCAAAAGTCATGACTTCTAAAATTGGAGTATAAAAGTCAAAAGGAGTCTCCATAACAGAAGAATCACTCATAGAGATATTAGGTGCATTAAAGTCATGGGGTGGGTCATCAAAGTTAATGAGATCACTTAAAGAAGTGCCATCATCGTAAGTATCAAAGATTGGTTTATCAAAAATGGGTGGGTCAAAAGATAGGTCGTCTAAACGGAAGATAGTATGATCACTTGAAGAAGTGTCATCACTATAGGTGTCATAAATAGGAGTTTCCAAAATTTGATGCTCTAAGGGAAGGGATGAATTTATCACAAAATCATTTTGATTAGACGTTTTAATTCCAAAAGGATTAATAAAAATCTCGTCATTATCATAATTAAGAACATCAATCATATTGACCGACTCTTTTCCATTTGATTTTGTTGTGATTTTTCTCATTTTAAAAACTTGTTGTTCATCCCTAACCCTAAGAATTAACTCCCCTTCGGCCACATCAACTAAGGCTCTTCCGGATCGTAAGAATGGTCTACCAAGTATTAACGGAATACGAGGATCCATCTCATAGTCGACGACGACAAAGTCCACGGGAAAAGTAAATGTACCAACTCGAACAAAAACGTCTTCGGCAATACCAACGGGGTATGCGAGAGTTCTATTAGCTAATTCGAGAGTCATGCGAGTCGGTACAAGGTCGGGTAATGATAATTGTTTCCATACCGAGAGTGGCATAAGATTGATGCTAGCGCCGCGATCCGCTAAATCCATACAATCATCAATTTCGGGAAACGAGCAAGGTAACACGAATCGTCCCGGATCTCCTAGCTTTTCGGGAAGCTCTTTGAGAAGAATCGCGAAACAATTCTCATTTAAACGGGTGTTCACGAGCTCAACCATTTTTTCTTTCTTATTAAGAAAATCTTTGAACATTTTCACAAATTTTGGCATTTGAGAAAGTGCTTCAATAAGGCTAATGTTAACATTGACGTTGGAAATCATTTTCAAAAAGTTGGAGACATGAACGTCATCTTTGGTGAGCACTTTAGCCTTGTCTAACCTAGAGGGATAAGGGATATTGGGTTTAGACTTGGAAGGTTGAGAAGGAGAAGGACTCGCTTCTTGAACAACCTTAGGGTTGGGCTCTTTGGGCAATGGAGAACTAGTACTAGGAGTGTTAGTGGGAGGAATCACCGGAGGGGGAGTAGGATTACTCATTATGACCTCCGGGCCTTGTCTCTCCTTTATGGGCGAAGAGATGGAAGGTCCCACTAAAGTGGATCCACTTCGAGTAGTGATAGCACTCACATTAGCACGAGGATTAATCTCGGTATTAGAAGGTAAGGCTCCTTGGGGTCTAAGGGCTTGAATCATTGTCAAAAATTTCTTATCGGTCGATTCTTGCATCTCTCTCATAATTCGCTCATGGTCGGTCAATTTTTGTAGAACCAAGTCCATTTGAGGATTATGCATGTTCATTTGATTATACCCTTGATTAGGAAAACCTTGATTAGGAAAACCTTGGTTTTGATATTGAGGTTGAAAACCGTTGTTATTATGAAAACCTTGGTTATTATTTTGAAAACCTTGATTTTGACCATTAAAATTCCCTTGATTTGCATTCCCTTGAAAATTACCCATTTGAGGACCTTGGTTCCTATTTTGGTTTTGGGTATTTTGGGCTGGTGGGCGTGGTCTTTGTGGAGCTACAAAACCCGGGGAGCCAAATAATTAGTACTCTTATAAGACAAATGGTTAACATCAACATTTGGTTTGAATTGAACTCTCTCATTGGCATTGGTGTTATAAGCACAAACTTATTGTTGTTGATTGTAAACCTTGTCACAATTAAAATATGAATGTGGTCCACCACAAGTCTCACACGTTTCACTAGTTTCTTTCAAGGCATTAACTTGACCCTTTATTTCTTTGGTTTGTAAAGCAATTGATTCAACAAGCGAAGTAAGCTTATCAATTCTTTTGTCGTTCTCACTAGAACTAGCACTTGCCATAGTGGCCCTAACACTCTTGGTTTGTACTTTAGCCTTGTTTTCAATTATGGCCCAAGCCTCGTTCATAGATTTAACAAGAATATTGCCCCCCGTGGCACTATTAAGTGAGTCTTGGTCATTAAGAGTTAAACCATTGTAAAACGTATTGATTTGATGCACTTTAGTGAAACCATGTTGTGGACATTTTCTTAAAAGCTCTTTAAATCGATCCCAAGACTCACTAAACGTTTCCCCATATTGTTGTTCAAAAGTAATGATTTCATTCCTTAAAGAAGTGGTCCGTGATGGTGGGAAAAAGTAGTTAATGAACTTGGTCTCTAAATCCGGGCTTGTCCCTCGAGGGAAAAAGGAAAGATTTGTAAACGAATAGCCTCTTGTGGCACCCCATTGTATTTGACGGTGTTTGCCAATTTTATGAAACATTTGATATGAGTGTGTGGGTCATCATTAGTACGGCCTAAAAATGGTGTAGTGGAAACCATTTGAATGAAACCCGTTTTAAGTTCAAAATGATTTGCTCCAATATCCGGCACCACAATCGCGTCATCGTTTCCTTCAACGTGATATTGTAGAATCTCAATCATTGGTCGATTATCTGTTGCCATCATATTTTCGAAAGCTCGATTCTCGGGATCGGCTTGAATGACGGTCTTTTTGTTTTTCTTCTTCTTCTTCTTCTTCTTGGAAGAATTAGAAGTGTTTGGTACACCAATCGGTATGTATGTACGCGCGCGAGTGCACATACAATTAAAAATTGGAATGAGGTAGGAAACCTCGGTCGACTTTGAGAGGAAAAGGATTATCCCTCTCGAGGTGCAATATGAAAAAGCTACAAAAATATATACTTAATACTAATTGAGTTGGCAAACCAATAATCGGTCGTCCCTCTCAGTATACGCACAAGCAAACGGGGAAACGAGGTGGCACAAAGCACTTAAAAACATTTTTCCTTCGCCTTATACCCACCTTATAGTTTGTATATATCGAGTTCAAACTTCTTACTAGTATTTATCTATTTTTCCTTTTTTTCTTGTTTTGGATGTGAATACGATAGCTAGGTGATGAAATCCCATCTAAGGTCTTATTTGAAAAGTAGGTAAATTAATTGTGCTACGTAATATAATATAGTAAATGAAAAATATTTTTGTATTTTTTAGAAAAATATATATTCACAATAAAAATGGAAAGAAATCGAAATAAGAAAAATAACAATAATACGTAATATTTTTGGTGTAATACTTTTAGGAAAAAGTATTACTTTTTGATTTTTTAATTATTTTGGTGCAAATCTTAGGAAAGAGTTTGCTTTTGTTATTTTTTTTAATTTTTTTGTATTTTCTAAAGTTTTTGATTTTTTTGTATTTTTGATTTTTTTTTGCAAGAAAATTAACGTTCAAAATGAACGGATCTCAAAATCCAAACGTCTCACAAAATCTTCAATCGTAACGAGCGAAGCGGCAGCGGCGCCAATTTAATGTAGAAATTTTGTGCAAATTCTCTTTATGTCAATTTTTCGATCATCGACTCGACTCGAATTGATTTCCAATTAAAACGTAAGACTAGTTGTTTTTGGTAAATAAAACTTTTTGGTATTTAAAAACTATTTAATTAAAAGCTACTTAATTAAACAAATGAGAAAACTGTTTTAAAGCTAATTTGAAAACAAAATTTAATTAATCTAAAAAAAACTATTTTGAATTTAAATAAAAATTAAAAACTAATTTTATATAAAATCTATATTAACTAAAATTTAAACCAAATTTAAAAACATTTACAATTCCTAAAAGTAATTAAAATATTTTTTTATTTTTTTATTTTTTATTTAAACTGAATAAAAGAAAACTTTTAATTAAAATTAATTAAACCTAAAACTTATAATAAAAACTTAATAAACCGCAGCAATGATTAAGCCTATATTAATAAAACAAATGGAGATAACATACAAATAACTGTCTAGAGCAGCTGGTTAGAGCGCTGGGCTTATGAACTATAGGTCGCAGGTTCGAGACCTAGACCAGACGAATTTTTTTTGCTAATAATATTTTTTTTTACTTTGAAAAATCAAAATAACAGACCTAATGAGTCTATTATGTATGCAGCAATATATATATATCAGCAACTAAAAAGACCAAATAAGCACTAAAAACAACCCAAATAAGCTTATAAGCTAACGAACAATAAGCAAACAAATAGAACAAACTAAGCAAAACCGAAATAAGCTATAAACTATAAGCAAAACCAGAAAAATCAGGAAGCTAAATAAACATAATAAGCTAAATGAGCAAAACCAAACTTAAACAAATCAGCGAACCAAACAATAAGCAAATGAGCAGTAACAAATTATAAGCAGATCAAATTTAGGTAATAAGCAGATATACCTAAACAAACTTAAATCCCGAAACTAATCCAAATAATCAGATTATCCAATAACAAAAGTAAAGCAGATTTAATTCAAATAACTTAAACATAATCATGAACATAAGCAGATAATAAAATAAGTAAACCCAAACAAACAATAATCTAAATATAAACTTAAATCAAACACAAGCAGATAAAAACTTAAATCACCTAAACAAAATAGCAGATAATATTTAACTGAAACATAAACAGTAACTTACTCAAATAAAATACGAATCATATAAACACAACATATTAATAAACTTCATCAAATAAGAAAAATCCTATTAACAAAAAAAAATAAAAGTGAAGAAGAACCTGGTGTCGATACCGTTGAGCCGAAGGGTGAGCGCTGAGCTCCCTTTTGGTTAAACCGAGTCAAACACCACCATTAATCATAAACCCGAATCATCACCGTCGACTAGTAAACGTCTCGAACCAATAAACAGTATTCGAACTAGATTTTTTTATAATCTTCCAGTAGGGAAAATTATTTCAACCACTTTTATTTTACTTTAATTTAACCAAAAACAGTAATAAACATAAATTGTAAATAACTTTAAATAAAAAGAGACAAGATTAATACTGAAATAAAATTTTATTAATAACTAAAAAGTGATTACAAAGCTGAAAGGAAAATTACAATTTAAAATCTAATCTAATTTTTCATAAAATAAAATAAAATAAAAAGTGCACCCATTGCAGAATATTGATGGGGTTTTTATAGGCAAACCCCAAGCCTTGTTGAGGAAGCTTCTCGATGAAGAAATTAAATCATGGCCCTTGATTCCATCACTTCTCTCTCTTTCTTCAATCAACGGCTGAGAACAAATCACTATCCCTTGGATTGCCAGCCTAGAAGGGTGGTGTGCTTCTTGTGTTTGTTTCTTGATGAGGTGGAAGATAATGATTGGGGGATTCGTGTGTGATGAGTTGTTTCATCCAATCAGGAAAGGGATATTGGCCACGTATGATTTGGACCACCATATTGGTGTTGCTTCCGATTAACTTGGGGATTTAATCCCCAAGTGTGTGAATCACACGTATTAAATAAAACCCCCAATTTTTGATGGGTAATTTTTGTGTATTGGGTGAATTAGGGTTTGGGTAAAAATTTAAGGCTGTGTTTGTGTTTGGGAGAGAAGGAGAGCACATCGTATGTAACGAAAATGAATGAGTGAGGTGGGGCAAATCGTTTTTATTAAAATAGTGTGAGTTGGGTGAGTGATTGTTTATTGTGTGAGTAATTTGTGAGTTGACCATGAGTTTGACCAGCAAAGTTTTAACCGTCCCATGTTTTGTGTAAACAATTGGGCTTGGCCCAAAATTCCATCCGTTTCTTATTTAAATAAGATTGATAAATGGGCTTTTGGCCCATATTTAAAATATCTTAAATATCTTAATGGGCCTTTGGGCCCAATACCCGAATGTGGGACCCACTTGGCCCAAAATCTTCGTAAATGATTAAATCCACTAAAACGAGCTCGATTTCGGCTTTCTTGTTAATTTTTTCACAACCGTGTCGAATTGCCGGTTTTCGTGATCTTTGGAACACTTTTGGTCTTTTGACTTTTCTTCGTCTCTTTCTTGGACTTTTCTTCATCATTTGACCGTGAAATCCCGTGTTTTCTTTCCTTTTGATCTTTTGTACCTATTTCACACAAAAACAAAAAACCACGCGTAATTTCGACTTTTACGATATTAAACACATGATTAGGTCTTGTTTTTCCTTGATTTTAGTGGCAAAAGGATAAGTGTTTACACACTTATTAATGGGTTGAACTCTTGAGTGATTACGACTGCGAAATTCGTTATCATCCAGGAAAGGCGAATGTGGTTGCTGACGCGTTAAGTCGAAAGGAAAGGGAGAAACCGATTCGAGTGCGTGCTTTGGTGGTGACAATTCATAATAACTTACCTGAGCATATTCGAAACGCACAAATCGAAGCATGCAAGAAGGAAAATATTGCAGCTGAAGGATTTAGAGGAGATGGTGAAACATTTGAGACGCGATATGACGATATCAAATGTTTAAGAGGTCGGATTTGGTTACCATTATATGGTGGACTAAGAGACTTGATCATGCTAGAATCTCATAAATCCAAGTATTCTATTCATCCTGGATCGGACAAAATGTAGCAAGACTTGAAAAAGTTATACTGGTGGCCGAATATGAAAACTGATATTGCAACATACGTCGCGAAATGCTTAACATGCGCAAAAGTGAAAGCTGAATATCAGAAGCCGTCTGGATTACTTGTCCAACCAGAAATTCCAATCTGGAAATGGGAGCGAATTATGATGGACTTCATCACAAAACTCCCAAGGACACCGTCTGGGTTCGATGCAATCTGGGTTATTGTCGATCGTTTGACTAAATCCGCTCATTATATTCCAATCAACGAGAGGTTCGGTTTGGAGAAAATCGCCGACCATTATTTGAAGGAGATCGTGTGTAAGCATGGTGTTCCTATTTCAATCATTTCCGATAGAGATAACCGTTTTGCTTCTGGATTTTGGAGATCACTTCAACAATCATTAGGAACCAATTTGGATATGAGCACAACCTATCATCCACAAACTGATGGGCAAAGCGAAAGAACTATTCAAACTTTGGAAGATATGATGTGTGCTTGTGTGATAGACTTTGGAAGTAGCTGGGATAAGCACTTACATTTGGCCGAATTCTCGTACAATAACAGTTATCACGCGAATATTAAAGATGCACCTTTTGAAGCACTCTATGGGAGAAAATGTAGATCACCCGTTAGCTGGAGTGAAGTTGGGGATGCTCAACTCACTGGACCAGAATTGATTCACGAGACTACTGAAATGATTGTGCAAATCAAGAATCGTTTGTTAGCTGCTCGTAGTAGACAGAAAAGTTATGCTGATGTGAGGCGGAAACCTTTAGAGTTCGAGGTAGGTGACAAAGTTATGCTAAAGGTATCACCATGGAAAGGTGTTATACATTTTGGGAAGCGTGGGAAGTTAAGTCCCCGCTATATTGGACCATTCAAGATCACATCAAGAGTTGGTCCGGTAGCATATAAACTTGAATTACCTCGGGAGCTACAAGGAATCCACAATACTTTTCACGTGTCGAACCTAAAGAAGTGTTTGTCCGATGAAGACCTTATCATCCCAATGGATGAAGTCAAGATCGATGACAAGTTGCACTTTATCGAGGAACCCGTCGAGATCATGGATAGGGAGGTGAAGCAATTGAAGCAAAGTCGAATCCCTATTGTCAAGGTCCGATGGAACTCGAAGCGTGGACCGGAGTTTACTTGGGAAAGGTAAGATCAAATGTGGAAGAAATATCCGCACTTGTTCAATTTCAACAAGAAATCGGACCATAAGGCGAATTGATCTTCGGGACGAAGATCCCCGTTAGATGGAGATGTTGTGACAAACTAGAAATTTCAGCTCATTATTTAATTCTATCTTACTTATATATATATATATATATATATATATATATATATATATATATATATATATATATATATATATATATATATATATATATATATATATATATATATTAGTATTTCATAACGTTAAATACTATATTGATTAATGGTTTAAGTTGAAACCGATATTGAATATTTTATTTTAATATTTTGACGAGTAACGAGGACTACTAGTGATCGCGATACCGACGGATGCCCAAAATTTTATATTTTATTATCGATCATTTTGATATTTAATATTTTCGACGATATCGTTTTAATTATGTATTAAGTCGTTATATTATATCATATTTCGTGTGCGTTTTAACTTTTGAAAAGTATTTTTACGAAACCCGAGTCTCGTAATATTTCCAAAATTGACTTATATACATTTTCTATCCTTTAAAGCATTAAATTGCATCTTAGTCCAAAATATTGCACAATTGGCAAAAACAACCCTCCACCCACCATATAAAAGGAAAATTTTTACTTAGAAAAACACATACAACACTTGCAAATAAAAATCAAACACACACTTTCTCTCTCCCTCTTGTGCCGTGAGCTTCCAACAACCAAGAACATCAAATTTTTTATTTTCTAGCTTGAATCTACAAAATCTAATCAAAGACCTATCTTGGAAATCTCAAGATCTACACATTGGTATAAAAATCTCCTACATGCATTAACTTTCAAGATTTTTTTTATTATTTCCATGATAAATCTATGTTTAAATCATCATGCATGTGATGATCTAGGTAATATTATCATGTTTTCATGTTAAAAAGTTGTATTTAATCTTTGATCTTTATTAAAATTTTACATGCATTACACTTTTTCTTGATTTGGTGAAACTTGATCAAGTGTATACTTGTAGGATCATCATTTTTTTATTTATTATCTTTTTTTTATGCCGTGACATCCACAAACCAAAACATCCTTGGATTTAAATTTCTAGCTTCAATCCTTAAAAACCAAAGTAAGTCCCATGTTTGTAATATGATTTGTATCATTTTGGTATAAAAATTTACAACAAGCATGAACTTTTTCTCAAAAATTATTTTCTTGAAAGATCATCTTCTTTTGATCTATTTTATAGTTGTAAGTAAGTGTTATTTTTATTATAATAAAGTGGGGATACTTGTGTAAAACCCGGTACAGTCGTATCTTTAATTCGGGGACGAATTATTATTTTTAGAGGGGAAGAATTGTAAAACCCGTATTTAAAAAGATAATATTAAATACGCAGTTTTGATTTTTAAATAAACTATATTTGTATTACTTAGCATACGGAAATATAACTCGGAAATCAAATGATAATGTACAAAAAAAAAGCAAGGAATGATTAAATGGGCTTTAGGCCCGGTTTTAGAGAAAGAAAAAAAAAACAGGTGATTGTAGTAAAATACGACCTTTAGGAAAAGGAAGTACAAATAGTGGTAAGCGTCAAGTGTCGGTTTAGGAAAACCGAGCACCAATGACCAAGCAAGTTCGTTTCCCAAGGAGGCAAGTGAGTTGTGTTGAGAGTTGATTTTTGTTTGAGATTATGATTGATTGAAAAAGAAATAAGAAAGGAAAGAAGAGACGGTTACGAAAACTAATTAAACTACGACGAAAAAGGCGTAAACGTAAAACCGTAAAAACGACGAAAATTAAAATTTTAACCTAAAAATTTCTAAAAATTACTAAAAATCCCAAATAATATTCTAAGAGTTTACAAAAAATCCAAACTTGCTAAAACCTTTTAATTAATTAAATAATGACTTTTTAATGCTAATTAAAGCCCAAAAAAATCACTTTTAATTATCAAAAAGCCCTAAACAAGATTTTATAGTTTGTAAACCTCAAAAATGACCTAATTAAGCTAAAAACTATTTTTAAAAATTTTAAAACCAAATTAAACTATTTTTAAACACTAAAAAACTATTAAAATGTATTAAATCTTAAATTAATTCTAAAAATTAATTGAAAAGCCTAAAAATTAATTAGAAAGTGACAAAGTTCCTATTTTAATGTCTAGAATCTAGGAAAAATGAAAAAAAGTTAAAAATAAAACTTTGAATTTTAATGAATAAAATAATAATAAAATATTCTAAAAAATTAAAAGTTCTTAAATAAATTCTAAAAAATTCTCAAAAATCCTAAATAATGTAACTAGAACAAAATTGCAAACCAAATTTTCTGAAACCTATTAATTAATTTTATATTAATTTTTAAAGTTGCTTAAAAATCCTAAAATCTTATAAAATTAAAAATAAGCCAAATTGAAAACCTAATAAGCTGTAAACCTCTAAAACATAAATCAAAACTTAAAAACTATTTTTTTGTATTTTTAAATTACTGTTTACTATTTTTAAAAGACTTTCTAAAAATTAAACTTGAAATATTCCTAATAAATAAAATAATAAAGGGAAAAATGCACTGTTTGCTCAGAAAAATCAAAAATACCAATATAATCCTAAGTAAAATAAGCTAGACCCAATAAGCTTAATAAATAAGCTAAAAAGAACTAAATAAGCTACGGCTTATATTTATTAAGCACGTCTAAAACCTCTATAAGTAATGGGCCTTGCCCATCCTTACACAAGATTAAAGCTAGCACACTGGTAAGGGCCCTGAACCCTCCAACGAGAGGTCAGGGGTTCGAAGCCAGGCTAGTGGTTTTTGCAAAACTTTTCTTTTTTTTTCTTTTTTTGTTTTTTAATACTCAAACAGTAACTTTAATGAACACAAATACACAAAAAACAACTAAATTAACCAAGGATTAAGGCAGGAAATGGGCAAAACGTGCCCAAGTCTGCTTGGTTTTCTGATGAGCACACAAGTATTTTTTTTACTTGTGTGCAATGGACCAAGAGGGGCTTGGTTTGCTTGTTTGGTGATTATATTGGAACAATAAGGCACCCTTGTGCTCTTTGAAGCACAAGGAGTCAGAATCAAGCAGTAAGAGTAACACTTTAGGCACAAAAATGATCAACAACCAAGCATACAAGGCACAATGAAGTTACTGAGGTCTTAATGTAGGTCTGAGCACTTACTTGGCTAACAGATTGCACAATAATGAGATTTAAACTCTCAAATCAATCACACAAACTCATCAATCAACATACAAACCAAAACAAACCTTAAATCGCCCTAATACTCAACAAATTTCAAGGATCTTAGCACAGATTTAGCAAAAATAAGCAGATGAATGACTAAGCAAATTTTAGCTATACTTTTCACTTTTCAGTCACTCAAATTGCTTCCAAACTTTCCCAACTAACCTACCAATTAACCAAAAACTTATCTTAACCTATATTAACCTTATAACACCTTTATCAAGCAAAATCAAAGTTTAAAAACCTGCTAATACCCTTATCCAAACAGTCCTTTAACTACTTAAAACAAAGATTTTCAAACAAATTACTTTTAAACTTACTCAAACTTATTTCAAAAGCATGAAACATGTATTATATGTCATTTAAACACAATACAAACTGACTTCAAACACTTAGCACACAAATCAAACCAACATCACTTGAACTTCACTTTTAAAACATAAAAATTGAAAAAGGTGTTGATTGCTTACCAAAGAACCCTACATCCAGGGTTCTTTGTGGATGATAATCCACCTCCCATACATCCGGATGTATGCTGAACAATTATCAACAACAGTTCAAACCTGAAAAATAAAAAAAAACAGACAAAGAACAAGATATATGATGTATTCTGTTTCTCTTTTTTTTTCACTTTCTTAAAAATCTTTTCTAAAACCTTCTCACTGATATCTTTTAAAGCATTTAACACAATGAATTAAAACTGGAAAGACCCAATCTTGACACAAGTTCTTACCAAGAACTTGCTCAAAATCAGAACTTGAAAACTTTTTGTTGAAAACTTTTTAAAACACAAACTTGAATAAAGAGACACAAACTTTAAAATGTAAATTGCTGAAAAGTAAATGATCACAGCCTTATGCATAAAACACTTTTTCATTCATTGATAAAAAAATTACATAAAATCTGAGACAAGACGAAATGCTAAAACCCTAATGCCTTTTATAGGCTTACAAAGAAGACTCTAGAATCTAGAAACCCTAATGGTAAACTCCCAAATGTGCCCTTGGATATCTCTGGAATATGCTCATTTGATACTCAACATTTGAATTTCGTCAAATGCCCATGTGAGGTTTTTGGAAGGTTGTGAGGATGCCAGTGAGGAAAAACCCATCTTGGACGTTCATCTTAGCGTAGGGAGCACGATATTCGTTGGATTGCTGTCAAGGATTGTCTTTTTGTTAAAAGCGTGGGGCAGGGGAAGGCTGGGTAGTCACATGGGGTGTGTGTGAGAGTGATGGGTGAGGTGGGTTAGGGTGAGGATAACATGAATTAGCAATCTGGAGGTAATTGTTTAAAATCCCTTTGATTTGGAGATAATCATAATTAGGGTTCTAAGGATTAGTGGTGATGAACAGGTGTGTTTAAATCGTTTTGGGTTTTTAAATAGGTTTAAAAAGGTGTTTCCCCCACTTAATTATTAAATGCTTATTTAAATAACAAGGGGGTCAAAAGGGTTTGTGATAGGGTCAAAAAAGGTTATGGACTGGTTTGTTTGAACTGGTGGGGGTGACGTGTCAGTATGTGGGTGGCTGGTGGGGTTTTGTTGTCTGGTCACATTAGGCCCCCCACTTCTTAAGTTATCTTCATTTTGTAATAAATAGCTCACAAATCCCATTTCCTTTGTATTTAACTTTCAACACTTGACATTTTTGGCACAATGTTTTTGTAAACTTGAAACAAGGACCATTTATGCAATTTCTTCATTTTCCAAGGACTGAATTTGCCATATCTTCAAACTTCAAGGCTTTGACTTGTTGGTTGACTTCTTGGAGGACCATATTTGACAATTTAGATTTGATGAGGGACTAAATTTGCCAATTCTTCAAAGTTAAGGGTCCTTTTTGTAATTTTGACAAACTTTAGGGACCAAACTTGTAATTATGAAGATACAAGGGTATAAAGTGTCAATTATTCAAACTTGGAGGACCAATCTTCAATATTCTTCAAATCTTCAAGGGTTTTCTTTGGAAAATTCTTCAATAGGGCTTGGTTCATCGTGCGGCTTCGTTTCCCGTGTTCGTTTTTGCGTGATTCTTGTGATCTTTTGTCATTTTCTCAATATCCGTACCTAAATTACACAAGCAACAAACACAAGCATATATTTGGGTATTTTGATGATATTTAATGCATTTTAAGTCCAAAAAGAACGATGAGACCATGTATAAAAGCCGTCTCATCACTCCCCCATACTAAACCATTGCCGTGCCCTCACGCAATGCTAGAATAAAGTATCGTAGCATCTCCAAAATTCATTTTTATTCACTTTATTGGAATGATAAACTAGCTATACTACTACTATTACTACTACTTGTGTTATAGACATAATGTATGATTTTCATCGCAAAATGGGACGTTTAGGTTCATAGAATAAGAACATGTGAATGCTTCGTTTAGAAATAATTTCATCGTCATCGATTTTCACTTCAATTCCATGCTAAGCGTGCAACGAGATCATTGTTATTATAAGTTAGTAATGCTAACACTACTCATATGCCCTAATCACGTACTTATTCTCCCATTATTCCTAAGTTGTATCTCTTATATTTTATTTTGTCTTGAATGTTTCACGAGGATACATTGTTTGACTTATGCGATAATAGAGATTTAGGTCTAAAAATAGAGTCCTAACGGTGTAACTAAGACCATCAAATCAATAACCCCTCCTAATAGACAACGATGTTAAAAAATTAAGTTGACAAGAAGAATCGATAAACACGGTTTTATAACGGTTTTGAACATGAGACTTATTACCAAGACTTTTATACGCCCCCTAACGGAAGGGCCTTATTATCTTTGGTTTACCTCCATCTTTTATTCAACTTCGCCATGAAGCTTTTATTATGACTTCGGTCTTGCCTTGCCTTTTATTATCCGCCTCATCGGTGGTTTTATTAGCCAAAGACGTATATCCTCACGCTAAAGCGAATTTTGGATCTTTAAAGCTTCGAATATTAAGGCTTGATTCACTTTCAATTTTGCATAGATTTTAGGCCTTGTGGGGCTTCAAATTGTTTGCTTGATTTAGGTGAGCACTTGAAATCTTATTATTAGGTGAAGCTTTCGATTATTAGGGTTGCCAATACTTCAAAACCATGACGCTGGCGATATCTTAATGTCTTCCCAATTTAATTACACGGAAGCTACTAGAAAAGACTAGAAACCCAACAATCCTAACTAAACCGCTAAGTCAATATTTATTAAGCAAAAAATATTTACATGCGAAGGGAGAATAAGCAAACAACGAGAACACATGAGTTTTTGAAAGAATACGAGTATTCTACGTTTAGCATAGTAACTTATAATTAACTCTATCATTTCTCGTCCTCATTTAAGAGACTTAGCCTAATGTATAGTTAAGGAATCAAAGCTAAGTGCTCAACACGCACGGTCGAGTCAAAAATTACTCTTATTCTCGCCATCGGAAAATCTACATTCGTGTCTTCAAACACTTATGAAACATGAGAAAAATTTAAAATTTGGCCATTTTTAGCCTTATTTTGCAACAAAACGATAAACAAAACGATAAACTTTGGAAAGCGTGAAGGTTTGGCAAGGCAAGTATCTATTCACCCCCCATACTAAAGTTAAACATTGTCCTCAATGTTTCGAGTCTAGGGGTGCAAACACCCCCATACTAGAGACGTAGTCGAATGCCTAATCTAGCATGGAAAGGGTGTAACCATTAAATTTAAAGCCGTTTATGAAGTGTGCTAAAAACCTAAGGTTAGAACATCAAAAGGATATATCATGGATATTGAGAAATGTCTCCAAAGCAAACGATCGAGTGCTCCCATAAAACGAACACGAGAGGCTCCAATCGTGAAGATCATGATCTAAAAACCACATATCACAAACAACCACGGAACAAAGGTTGGAAGGGCACGAATCCCCACACGTAAGCTACATTAGACTAAGAAAGCAATAATATGTACATAGGATAAGCATGGGACTCCCCCACGAGGCACCTCGTTTTTGATTACCGAGTCATGAGCTCGACTCGATCCCCTCAATACTAATTATCATTGGGGAAGGTGACTTGGTCGAGGTAGTTCAAGGATGGAACTTCCCCGCCAAAGTAGTGCTTCAACCTATGTCCATTCACCTTGAAGTTAGGACCATCATCTTGAGCTAGCTCGATGGTCCCATACGGAAATACTTGAGTCACGGTGAATGGACCGGACCAACGGGATTTCAATTTACCGGAAAATATTTTTAATCTTGAATTAAAAAGTAAAACTTGATCCCCAATGTTAAAAACCCGGTTTTTAATTTTTGAATCATGCAACTTTTTAGTTTTCTCTTTGTAAATCAATGAATTTTCATAAGCAATGTCCCTTAATTCATCCAATTCATTTAATTGCATTTTCCGGTGTTTTCCCGCGGTCTCCATGTTATCATTGCAATGCTTTAGGGCCCAATAAGCCTTGTGTTCTAACTCGATAGGCAAATGACAATTCTTTCCATACACAAGCTTATAGGGAGTGCACCCAATGGGCGTCTTATGAGCGGTCCTAAAGGCCCATAAAGCATCGTCTAACTTATCCGACCAAGATTGTCGGTTTTCCCCCACGGATCTCTCCAAAATCCTCTTCAATGCTCGGTTTGAAACCTCGACTTGCCCACTCGTTTGTGGGTGATAAGCCGTAGAAAGACGATGTGTAACCCCATATTTCCTTAGAACCCTTTCGAATTGGTCATTACAAAAATGGGTTCCACGATCGCTTATGATAGCACAAGGGGTTCCAAACCTAGCAAACAAACTTTTCAAGAACTTAACTACCACACGAGCATCATTGGTGGGCAAGGCCTTAGCCTCCACCCACTTAGAAAGGTAGTCAACCGCAACGAGAATGTACTTATTACCACGAGATGATGGGAACGGCCCCATAAAGTCTATGCCCCAAACGTCAAAGATCTCACATACTTGAATGATATTTTGTGGCATTTCATCTTTTTGTGAGGCTTTTCCTTGTCGTTGGCATGAATCACAAGACTTCACAAGATTTTGTGCATCTCGGTAAATAGTAGGCCAAAAGAAGCCGGCATCAAACACCTTTTTAGCCGTGAGATTAGCACCGTGGTGACCACCCGTGGGTCCCTCATGGCAAGCTCTAAGGATGTTAGAAGCTTCGGTGCCAAATACACAACGGCGGATGATTTGATCCGCACACGTTCGAAACAAGTAAGGGTCGTTCCAAAAATAGAACTTGACATCACGAAAGAATTTTCGTTTTTCTTGAGTTGTCATACCCTTAATGATGAAGTTACCCGCATGGTAATTTGCAAAATCCGCAAACCATGGGGTAGAAGAATCAAGTTTGGAATTCACTACACCAAGTGTCTCGAGCGGAAATGTTTCGGTGATTTCCTTAGGCTCGTAAACACTTTGGTGAGGATCTTCTAAACGAGAGAGATGATCGGCCGCTAGATTCTCGGCTCCTTTTTTGTCAACGATTTTGTGATCAAATTCTTGAAGGAGGAGAATCCAACGAAGTAATCTCGGCTTTGCATCTTGTTTAGCCATGAGATACTTGATAGCCGAATGGTCCGTATACACTATGCATTTCGTCAAGACGAGGTAGGGTCGGAATTTCTCAAATGCATACACCACGGCAAGGAACTCCTTTTCCGTTGTAGTGTATTTAAGTTGAGCCTCGGTCATCGTCTTGCTAGCATAGTGAATAGGCAAGAAATGCTTATCATGACGTTGCCCCAAAACGGCCCCTATAGCGTAATCACTAGCATCACACATAAGTTCAAAGGGGAGGTTCCAATTTGGAGCAACAAGAATGGGAGCTTCGGTAAGTTTCCTCTTAAGGATCTCAAAGGCTCGTACACAATCTTCGTCAAAGACAAAACGTGCTTCTTTTTCAAGAAGATGTGTAATGGGTCGAGAAATCTTCGAGAAATCCTTGATGAATCGTCGATAAAAGCCCGCATGGCCTAGGAAACTCCTAACTCCCTTGACGGTTTTGGGATGAGGTAATTTGGCGATGACGTCTACCTTAGCTTGATCTACCTCAATCCCCGCTTTCGAGACCTTGTGCCCTAAGACGATTCCACTTCTAACCATAAAATGACACTTTTCCCAATTGAGCACAAGGTTGGTTTCCTCACAACGTTTTAACATTCTCTCAAGGTTCGACAAACACGAAGTAAAGGAATCACCAAACACGGAAAAGTCATCCATGAAGACTTCCATCGTCTTCTCGATCATATCATGAAAAATAGCCATCATGCATCGTTGAAAAGTTCCCGGTGCATTACAAAGTCCGAATGGCATTCTACGATAGGCAAACGTTCCATATGGACACGTAAACGTAGTTTTTTCTTGATCACGAGGATCGATGGGAATTTGGAAGTAACCGGAAAAACCATCTAAAAAGCAATAGAAATCGTTTCCCGCAAGACGCTCCAACATTTGGTCCATGAAGGGCAAGGGAAAATGGTCTTTTCGAGTGGCTTCATTCAACTTACGATAGTCAATGCACACTCTCCATCCGGTCACGAGTCTAGTGGGAATCAACTCGTTGGCATCATTTGGCACAACGGTCATCCCTCCCTTTTTAGGGACACAATGAATAGGACTCACCCAAGGGCTATCGGAAATAGGGTAAATCATTCCCGCGTCAAGGAGTTTAAGGACCTCCTTTTTGATGACGTCGTGAATTTTGGGGTTTACCCTCCTTTGACTTTGGATTGTTGGCTTGAAATCTTCCTCCATTAATATTTTGTGTGTACAAAATTTGGGATCGATTCCCTTAATGTCGGATAACTTCCACGCAATCGCCCCTTTGTGGTCCTTAAAAACATCGACAAGTGCGGTTTTTTCATCATTCGAAAGTTCCTTCGCAATAATAATCGGCAACTTGTCGTCCTCCTCCAAATAGACATACTCGAGGTGAGGAGGTAAATCTTTCAACTCGAGGATAGGTGGTTCCTCAAGTGAAGATTTGGGCTCGATACTCATAACCTCCTCGGGTGGAGGAAATGGGAAATCGTTGAGAAAATCCTTGATAATCGAGAAGTCCTCATAGTTGTCGAGGTCTTCGTCACAAGTACGTGGAACATCGAATTCTTCCAACGTAAAACCACCACCTTCGAAAGGAGTGAAGGTTGGTGTCGAATTATCAAGAATTGGATCTAACATAGTGGGATTGCCACTAGTTTCTTCATCACCAAACCCTAAAACTTCTTGTGAAAGTTCCTCGCAAACCACGTCGATCATATCAACGAGATTTATGGTAGCAACGGAATAAACATGAGAAAGTTGAGAATTTTGAGTTGCGTTTATAACAAGTTCCTCGTCGTTGAAACGTAAGGTGATCTTTCTAGCATGCACATCAATCAAAGCCATAGACGTATCTAAAAACGAACGACCTAAAATAAGAGGAACTTGAGGATCCGTGGGGATGTCAACAACAATAAAGTCTACGGGATAGTAGAACTTCCCCACTTTCACAAAAACGTCTTCCGCCAAACCACATGCAAGAATCGTGGAATGGTCGGCCAACTCAATAGACATTCGTGAAGGAGTAAGATTAGGAAGATTGAGCGACTTGTAGATTGCAAGTGGCATCAAGTTAATGCTAGCACCAAGATCGGCCAAGGCATAGCATTCTTCCATATCTTGAATTGCACAAGGGATCAAAAATTTACCGGGATCACCGACTTTTTGAGGTATGCGATTAAGATAAACCGACGAACAACTAGACTTTTGGTGTAATTTTTCCTTGTTGTTCAACATACTCTTAAAGTTAGCGGCAAATCGAGGCATCATGACCAAGGCATCGGCGAAACTCACATTAAAGTGCAAATCACGAAACATTTTCATAAAAAGCTCAAATTGATAGTTGTCGCGCTCTTGTCGTTTCTCCTTCCTAAGTCTCGATGGGTAAGGCAAGGGTGGTGTGGGTTGGGGCATAGGCATAGCCTTTGGAATCTCGGGTTCCAAAATGGGTGATGGGTCAACCGTAGGTGTGGCATGAGCGGTACTTTGTGGGCTTGAAATATGCTCCTTTTCGACCACCACCTCGGGTTCTTCCTCAATTTCCTCCACCGTTGGAGTAATTGGTTGAGGAGTCGGTTCCTTAAGTGCCTTACCACTACGTGTGGTAATCACTTTCATCTCTCCCTTCGGGTTTGAAACGGTGTTACTAGGCAAACCACCCGAAGTAGAGGCTTTGTTCCCCATTACGGCTTCTAAAATTGCATTAAGCTTAGCATCAAAATTATTAAACTTCACATCTTGGATAGCGGCTTTTTGGTCAATTCTTTGTTCAAGCCTAGCATGACTTTGCTCTATCTTGTTGTTTTGACCTCGAATTTGGTTAGCAAAATCATTTTTCAATTCATTCCTCATGGCTAGATTTTCCTTAATAAAATTAGCTAACTCCTTTGCATTCTTAGCCGTTTCCTTAGCTTGATTAGCCATTTGCTCTTGAATGTTTTCCATAATCTTATCATTTGAAGTAGTGTAATTCAAAAAGTCCAATGGAAGTTCTTTGTTATTTTGAAGACCTTGACTTGCATTTTGAAAATTACGGTTTTGATTTTGATTTTGCAATTGGCTATTACTACTACTCCCTTGATTCCCATAGTTGCTATTACCCTTATAATTGTTCTTTTGATTGCTTTGGTAACCAACTTGATTGTTTCGATAATTGTTAGCATTTTGATTTGGTGAGAAACCCGGTGGAGTCAATTGATTAGTGCGAGGAACTTGACCGTTTTGGTTATAAGTTCCCGCGGCCGCGAAGGCACTCGAAGTGTTACCACCGTTGGTAATGCACTCGGAATAATCGTGAGCTCCACCACAATACATACAAGAAACCTCAACCGCTTTGATCGTAGCGGGAGCGGGTTGTTCACCAACTTTAAACTCAATTAACAATCCTTTAAGCTTATCAAAAATCTTGTTCTCCAAATTAGCCTCGATTTGGCAAGCATCAACGTTGTGTGACAAACTAGGTGAAGATGAAGACGAAGCCTTACGAACACTCGACGTGCTACGAGGACTATACACCTTAGACCTATTATCAATAATTACCAATGCTTCCTCGACCGTCTTACACAAGAAATTACCACCCGCGGCGGCATTAAGATAATCACGCTCATGATCGTTCAAGCCATTGTAAAACGTGTCTATTTGATGCAAGTCGGAAAAACCATGATGAGGACATTCGTGCAACATTTCCTTAAACCTATTCCAAGCCGTTGAAAAACTCTCATTAAACTCTTGCGAAAACTTTGAAATCTCGTTTTTCAAGTGCGTAGTCTTAGAGGGCGGAAAAAATTGGTTCACGAATTTTGAAACGAGATCCTTCCACGTCAATATAGAATTGGGTGGCTCTTTCTCTAACCAAATTTTTGCGGGCCCCGCTAAGGAATACGGAAAAAGCATCATCTTAATCGAGTCGTTTGAAACATCCTTAAACTTGCACGTGGCGGTGAGACGATTAAATTGGCGAATGTGGTTATGCGGGTTGTCCTTTTCGTCCCCTCGAAACTTGTTGTTTTGAATCATGGACAACAAACCCGTCTTAACCTCAAAATTCTCCGCAAGGATAGCGGGAATCACAATCGCTTCTCCATAACCCTCGGTGGGTGCTTGAAGCAACTCCATCATAGTTCGATTAGCCATGGGTGCTTCTTTCACTACAATGGGTTCGTCAATAGGAGAGTCCTCACTAGTAGGAGTGAGTGATTTGTTTCTTCGTTTACGAGCACGTCTTGCTTTAGAGCGAGTTTGCATAAACGTCACGTACAACGAGAAGGCGAGCAAAGAAGATTCTTTTTGGTATTTTTACTTTTTCAATTTTTTTGTGGTTTTTGATTGTTTTTAACTTTTTTGGATTTTGTGGAATGTATTAAGTAGACCAAAATCTACAAATCTCCTCACTAATCAAATCTCTTGATTAACGAAGCCTCAAGGAATGAAAACGAACACGTGAAGTGAACGCCTTCGATGACTTTAGAACGATGGTGGAACACCAAATCGTTCAAGAGGGTTTAATCAAATGAAACCAAGAAAATCTATATGATACTTAGTAATACTTTGGGCGGCAAAACCCTCGATTCACTTTCAAAATCAAATACGCACAAGCAAGCGGAGGAAACGAGGCGGCGCGAAGCACTTAAGAGCCTTTTTCCTTTAGGTCGTGAAATACAACCGCCTTATACCCACCTTATAGTTTGTATTATCAAAATCAAGCTTCACGAAAGTATTTATCTATTTTTGCCTTTTTCTTTGGTTTGAGATTCGAATACAATGATCGAGTGATGTAATCCCGAATCAAGGTTGTGATTACTCACGTATTTGGAGTACTTGTAAATTTATTGTTCTACGTATACAATATAGTAATAATATTCACACAAAAATCGAAAAAACGATAATACGTATTAATAGAGTGCTATTAATACAAATACTTTTATGGCTATATATAAAAACAACAATGGTTCAACCAAAACACAACACGCCTCCCCGGCAGCGGCGCCAAAATGATTGTAGTAAAATACGACCTTTAGGAAAAGGAAGTACAAATAGTGGTAAGCGTCAAGTGTCGGTTTAGGAAAACCGAGCACCAATGACCAAGCAAGTTCGTTTCCCAAGGAGGCAAGTGCGTTGTGTTGAGAGTTGATTTTTGTTTGAGATTATGATTGATTGAAAAAGAAATAAGAAAGGAAAGAAGAGACGGTTACGAAAACTAATTAAACTACGACGAAAAAGGCGTAAACGTAAAACCGTAAAAACGACGAAAATTAAAATTTTAACCTAAAAATTTCTAAAAATTACTAAAAATCCCAAATAATATTCTAAGAGTTTACAAAAAATCCAAACTTGCTAAAACCTTTTAATTAATTAAATAATGACTTTTTAATGCTAATTAAAGCCCAAAAAAAATCACTTTTAATTATCAAAAAGCCCTAAACAAGATTTTATAGTTTGTAAACCTCAAAAATGACCTAATTAAGCTAAAAACTATTTTTAAAAATTTTAAAACCAAATTAAACTATTTTTAAACACTAAAAAACTATTAAAATGTATTAAATCTTAAATTAATTCTAAAAATTAATTGAAAAGCCTAAAAATTAATTAGAAAGTGACAAAGTTCCTATTTTAATGTCTAGAATCTAGGAAAAATGAAAAAAAGTTAAAAATAAAACTTTGAATTTTAATGAATAAAATAATAATAAAATATTCTAAAAAATTTAAAGTTCTCAAATAAATTCTAAAAAATTCTCAAAAATCCTAAATATTGTAACTAGAACAAAAATGCAAACCAAATTTTCTGAAACCTATTAATTAATTTTATATTAATTTTTAAAGTTGCTTAAAAATCCTAAAATCTTATAAAATTAAAAATAAGCCAAATTGAAAACCTAATAAGCTGTAAACCTCTAAAACATAAATCAAAACTTAAAAACTATTTTTTTGTATTTTTAAATTACTGTTTACTATTTTTAAAAGACTTTCTAAAAATTAAACTTGAAATATTCCTAATAAATAAAATAATAAAGGGAAAAATGCACTGTTTGCTCAGAAAAATCAAAAATACCAATATAATCCTAAGTAAAATAAGCTAGACCCAATAAGCTTAATAAATAAGCTAAAAAGAACTAAATAAGCTACGGCTTATATTTATTAAGCACGTCTAAAACCTCTATAAGTAATGGGCCTTGCCCATCCTTACACAAGATTAAAGCTAGCACACTGGTAAGGGCCCTGAACCCTCTAACGAGAGGTCAGGGGTTCGAAGCCAGGCTAGTGGTTTTTGCAAAACTTTTCTTTTTTTTTCTTTTTTTTTTTAATACTCAAACAGTAACTTTAATGAACACAAATACACAAAAAACAACTAAATTAACCAAGGATTAAGGCAGGAAATGGGCAAAACGTGCCCAAGTCTGCTTGGTTTTCTGATGAGCACACAAGTATTTTTTTTACTTGTGTGCAATGGACCAAGAGGGGCTTGGTTTGCTTGTTTGGTGATTATATTGGAACAATAAGGCACCCTTGTGCTCTTTGAAGCACAAGGAGTCAGAATCAAGCAGTAAGAGTAACACTTTAGGCACAAAAATGATCAACAACCAAGCATACAAGGCACAATGAAGTTACTGAGGTCTTAATGTAGGTCTGAGCACTTACTTGGCTAACAGATTGCACAATAATGAGATTTAAACTCTCAAATCAATCACACAAACTCATCAATCAACATACAAACCAAAACAAACCTTAAATCGCCCTAATACTCAACAAATTTCAAGGATCTTAGCACAGATTTAGCAAAAATAAGCAGATGAATGACTAAGCAAATTTTAGCTATACTTTTCACTTTTCAGTCACTCAAATTGCTTCCAAACTTTCCCAACTAACCTACCAATTAACCAAAAACTTATCTTAACCTATATTAACCTTATAACACCTTTATCAAGCAAAATCAAAGTTTAAAAACCTGCTAATACCCTTATCCAAACAGTCCTTTAACTACTTAAAACAAAGATTTTCAAACCAAATTACTTTTAAACTTACTCAAACTTATTTCAAAAGCATGAAACATGTATTATATGTCATTTAAACACAATACAAACTAACTTCAAACACTTAGCACACAAATCAAACCAACATCACTTGAACTTCACTTTTAAAACAGAAAAATTGAAAAAGGTGTTGATTGCTTACCAAAGAACCCTACATCCAGGGTTCTTTGTGGATGATAATCCACCTCCCATACATCCGGATGTATGCTGAACAATTATCAACAACAGTTCAAACCTGAAAAATAAAAAAAAAAACAGACAAAGAACAAGATATATGATGTATTCTGTTTCTCTTTTTTTTTCACTTTCTTAAAAATCTTTTCTAAAAACTTCTCACTGATATCTTTTAAAGCATTTAACACAATGAATTAAAACTGGAAAGACCCAATCTTGACACAAGTTCTTACCAAGAACTTGCTCAAAATCAGAACTTGAAAACTTTTTGTTGAAAACTTTTTGTTGAAAACTTTTTAAAACAGAAACTTGAATAAAGAGACACAAACTTTAAAATGTAAATTGCTGAAAAGTAAATGATCACAGCCTTATGCATAAAACACTTTTTCATTCATTGATAAAAAAATTACATAAAAGCTGAGACAAGACGAAATGCTAAAACCCTAATGCCTTTTATAGGCTTACAAAGAAGACTCTAGAATCTAGAAACCCTAATGGTAAACTCCCAAATGTGCCCTTGGATATCTCTGGAATATGCTCATTTGATACTCAACAATTGAATTTCGTCAAATGCCCATGTGAGGTTTTTGGAAGGTTGTGAGGATGCCAGTGAGGAAAAACCCATCTTGGACGTTCATCTTAGCGTAGGGAGCACGATATTCGTTGGATTGCTGTCAAGGATTGTCTTTTTGTTAAAAGCGTGGGGCAGGGGAAGGCTGGGTAGTCACATGGGGTGTGTGTGAGAGTGATGGATGAGGTGGGTTAGGGTGAGGATAACATGAATTAGCAATCTGGAGGTAATTGTTTAAAATCCCTTTGATTTGGAGATAATCATAATTAGGGTTCTAAGGATTAGTGGTGATGAACAGGTGTGTTTAAATCGTTTTAGGTTTTTAAATAGGTTTAAAAAGGTGTTTCCCCCACTTAATTATTAAATGCTTATTTAAATAACAAGGGGGTCAAAAGGGTTTGTGATAGGGTCAAAAAAAGGTTATGGACTGGTTTGTTTGAACTGGTGGGGGTGACGTGTCAGTATGTGGGTGGCTGGTGGGGTTTTGTTGTCTGGTCACATTAGGCCCCCCACTTCTTAAGTTATCTTCATTTTGTAATAAATAGCTCACAAATCCCATTTCCTTTGTATTTAACTTTCAACACTTGACATTTTTGGCACAATGTTTTTGTAAACTTGAAACAAGGACCATTTATGCAATTTCTTCATTTTCCAAGGACTGAATTTGCCATATCTTCAAACTTCAAGGCTTTGACTTGTTGGTTGACTTCTTGGAGGACCATATTTGACAATTTAGATTTGATGAGGGACTAAATTTGCCAATTCTTCAAAGTTAAGGGTCCTTTTTGTAATTTTGACAAACTTTAGGGACCAAACTTGTAATTATGAAGATACAAGGGTATAAAGTGTCAATTCTTCAAACTTGGAGGACCAATCTTCAATATTCTTCAAATCTTCAAGGGTTTTCTTTGGAAAATTCTTCAATAGGGCTTGGTTCATCGTGCGGCTTCGTTTCCCGTGTTCGTTTTTGCGTGATTCTTGTGATCTTTTGTCATTTTCTCAATATCCGTACCTAAATTACACAAGCAACAAACACAAGCATATATTTGGGTATTTTGATGATATTTAATGCATTTTAAGTCCAAAAAGAACGATGAGACCATGTATAAAAGCCGTCTCATCAACGGGACTGACCCTCTTTTCACTACAGCGAGCAAAAAAAAAGAGAAATTAGGGTTCTTTCCCTTTGTTGGCTGCCGACAGATGAAAAAAAAAACAAACAAAACTTCGTCTTGATCATGATATTGTTGTGGGTTTTCTCAATCGATCATAGGTAAAGTATTTTTTTTTCTTTTTCTTCCTTTTGATCTTCGAACTAAAAAAAAAATATAAATAAATCAAGAATGCACAGTTTTGATTTTTAAACATGTTAACTGATGGAGGTTCTTGAAATCACGAAAAACCGAGAGCCATGGCTCTCGGTGTGTTGCTGATTCAACCCAGCCGAGACACAACAGGTCTCGGTGGTGTTCTGTTTCCCAGCCACGAATCAAACCCCAAATAGGGGTAAGGGGTGCGTGATGGTGTTTTGGTGGACTGACCAACCGAGACTTCAAGTCTCGGTGGTGAATTGTTGTGACCAACCGCAGCCAAAACATGAATAGGGGGTGTTTGGCTTGTAAACAGTGGGGAAAAGGAACAGTAAGGGGGGGGGGCATTTGGGTTTATACTACAAACACTGGGCAAATGATGCAAACGGTGGGAATATAGCACTGGGCGGTGGGTACCTTAGATACAACAGGGGGTACACATAACTAGCAGTGGGAAATATATAAGAAACAGTGGGAATATATTAAACAGAAAATAAAAGGTGTTAGTTCTGAAATTAGCGACAGATTAGTGACGCTAATTTCTGTCGCAGATTCGTGTGTTGACAGTTTTTAAAAACTCAGCTTTTGGGCACACCTTTTTGTGACAGTTTTTCTGTCACAAATTCATATAGGCAGATTTTATATTTTGTTGAATTGTTTTAGTGCGACCGAGAATGGGTATGTTAGTAGGCTCGGGATATAGTTAAATTATAAAAATGGAGATTTTAAATTATACCTTTTAACACTTACTTTTATAAATGTATAAATTGTATATTTAAATGGATTAAATTAAAATAGTTTTTATAAGATTTTAAAAGGGTATAATTTATTTAATATTTTATTCATTTTGGGAAACGTCCTAATTTATGCAACTTTCTATTATTAACAGGTTACTAATTATAGAACTATTATACCGTCAGAATACGTGTATACCGTAATTAATAATAAAACCAGAATACGTTAATCAGAAATATTAGAACATTCAGACTTATCAGTTTATATATTAATAGTATTACAAGAATAAATAAATTAACTAAGTACAATGGAGATAAATAAAATAAGCACATATCAGTCAACTTATGTTCACGTCCATTATTCATGTAGTATCCGTGAAGTCGGAGTAGACCTTTCAGCTTTCTTTTCTATTTCATTACTAGACACGAGGTACGGATTTTCGTCCTTTCAGTAAGGACTTCCTTTCTATGCATGATTAGGATTCCCCATCTTCAGCCAAATGTTTTCCCCGGTATATGTTTAAGTTTATCAGTAATCATGTTAATAACTAAATAAACTGCCTGAGCATTATATACAAGCACGACCAGTTTATGTACTAGTTACGGAGGTACCGTAACCACAGCACTAGAGCCACCGGTGTCGTGACTCACATGCAGGAGAGTGATATCCTGCATCGTCCCACTCATGTTCAGGTTGGCCATTTTTATATGTATGTTTAGTGGGGCGTATGGATGCATCCTAGGCTTATAAGTGTTACAAGTTATCAGGGTGAATGTGGTGTGTGCTCTACATCCTTCACATTGGAGCTGATCCCTCCACCCAGCACAGTATTTAGAGGTCACCCCTCTACAGCATGACGAGGTCACCCCTCTAGTTATTCATGCACGGTTGTTACAGCACGTGACCTATATAAGCTCTGGCAATTAAAATACAGTAAATGCATGTTTTCAGATTTAACAGATAACAGTTCAGCTTTATTAGTTATAAATCAGACTTTACAGATTATACACAGATTTCCGCTGCAACTTTACTTATCAGTCTTACAGCTCCAGTATTTTATCATCGGTTTCATTTCAGTAATTCCTTATCATGCTTTATATCCGTTCACTGGGCGTTATGCTCAGCCGTAGTTCCTTTCATGTTCTAACGGCAGGTACACCAGGACACTCTTAGGATTGAGAGCATGTGCATTTGGATGGAAGCTATCCAGACTTCTTACTTTATGCATTTATTATATTATTCTGCTTATTTGGACATTGTTTAGTCCTTTCCTTCAGTATTTACTTTTCATGTTTTGAGCTTATGTTGGATTACCGATGTTTGATTCCGGTATTTCCTTTATGGTCAGTTAATGTTCTAGGACATTTACCTTATGCTTTGATGACACGCCATAAATACACGTAACGGTCCACTTATCCAAGTGGGGTGTTACAACTTGCATGTAAATTTTTTGATATGGATCTTGTAAGATTTGAACATGCAAGTGGTATAGGGTTATTAATATTTGATTATGATGATTTTAGTTGTTATTAGGAGTATGGAAATGGGTAAATTGTGTTGAAAGTTTAATTTTTACATGTTTTTCAAATATTTAATTTTGAGCCGTGGGTTTAAGGCCATTTTCAGAAGTCTTAAGTCTGAATATAGGTTGATATTATGGGATCATGTTGTAGAGAATTTCAAGAGATTCGATTTGATACCAAGTAGAGCTTCTAACTGCAAACGAGCGAAAAGTTACGCATGTTTGAAATTCTGAAAATTTATCAAATTATTTCCCGCACACTATCTATGCATATCCGAAAAAGGGCAAAATCGCCCAGATCTGGTTCGTTTCAGCTTTTGTGTAAAACTAAAAAGTTGTTTAAAATGTCGTTTTACTTCTACTGGGAGGAAACCAGTTCTGAAAACGAATATAGACGGGGCAAAACTTAAAAATTCAAATCTGCATTTTCTAAAAACCGTCATTCGTAACAGATCTGATGCGAGGGGTAAATCTGTCATTTCTGGTCCGTTTCGGCCTTCGGTCGAAACATGAAAGTTGTTCAGAATGATGTTTTACCTTTACCGCTTAGAAATCAGACCTGGAAACGAGTAATAATAGGGTAAAAGTTAATAGTAAAATCTGAGATGTATAGGGGTAAGATAGTAATTTTATACAGAACTTGCATGTGTATTTTTGACAGTTTCTATTAAGTTTCACGTCTCGAGTATAACTAGAAATTTGTCCGAAACGTCGTTTTGCATCAAAAAGTTTAAGTCTTGAATCATGAATATGTCATTTAGTGTGTCAATTAATCGGGTCACACCCGAAGGTCAAAGTTGACCAAAAAGTCAAAGTTGACCAAAAAGTCAAAGTTGTCAAATTTTTCTAAGTATGCTTTTAAGTGATTTTTGAGCATAGAAAATAAATTGAACATATATGAGACTAAAATAGAATCACTTGTATCGTTTTCTCTCGATTTGTCATGATTTTATAAATCTGAGTTTTGTATTATTTAAGTATTATTTATACTTGAATTATTTATTAACGAACGCGCCTATTTGGTAGGTCGCGGTCTTCGTGTTTAACGGGCATCACTAATCGTCGACGATCGTCACATTACTATTATTGTGCCAAGGTGAGTCTATAGCCTCGCTTTTAAATACTCAAATATGATTTATAAACCCGTGAGGGGGATAACATGCTTGTTTTAAAAATAGAACACAAGGGACCCGATGTATGCTAGTTGCCTTGATTATTATAGGTTTGCTATTTCGCTAATGAAAGTCCCAATTATATCATGAATTGTTAACTATCGAGTTTTGGTATGCGCTTATACATGGAATAGTACTATTCGGGAGGACCGACCTCCTCCCGTCCTATAACGACTAGATATCGTTAGGGCACGTTTGAGGCCCAAGGAGGATACATGCGTGAAAGTTTAATATACACTTAGCGAGGTGTCTGGTGGGAAAATATTATGGAAACGTTTCAATGTCATGAGGCCTATAATAATCCATATAACGTTGTTTGATCCACATCGTTATTTCCTGATGGTTTTAAAATATACTTGTGTTCGGTAATGTTTATTTATAAACTCTATATATTCACTCAACTGTTGTTGACAAATTTAGCATGTTTTATCTCAGGTCCTTGAAGGTAATGGCAGGAGGGATTTCAGTGCTTGCGGAATTATAATAAATGGGTTAAAAGCTCACCATTTTATAAAAATCGTTCAATGACTTTTGATTATGAAAAGATGTTGTGTACTTGTTTAATAAATGTTTGAGGACCATGTTATGAACGATTGTAAACTTTTATTTCAATCCGATGTTTACTTTTAAAAACGATTCTATTCGAGTCGTTTTCTATTACTTGAGCTGTTATATTATGAAGTAGCACCCCATATGAGCTTCCGCATATGACCCGAATTGTGGGTGTTACACGATGTATTCTGATTTTCTCTAAGTCAAAGGAAGAACACGAAGACCATCTTCGTATAGTATTACAGATACGTCGCCAGAAGCAGCTGTATGCCAAGTTCTCCAAATGCGAATTCTGATTGAGTAAAGTGGCGTTCCTAGGCCACATAGTATCCGCAGAGGGAATAACCATGGATCCTGCGAAGGTTGAGGCTATTACCATGTGGCCAAGACCGACGCCAGCAACTGAGGTTCACAGATTTCTAGGCTTTGCTGGTTACTACCGTAGGTTCGTAGATAACTTTTCCTGATTAGCACTGCCATTGACTAAACTAATGCGGAAAGGGGAGAAATTCGTCTTGACTGATGAAAGAGAGAAGAGTTTTGAAGACCTAAAGCAGAGGCTGGAATCAACACCGATTCTTAATCTCCCATCTGGTATAAGTGGATTTCAGATCTATAGTGATGCTTCAAGGAAGGGACTTGGTTATGTTCTCATGCAACATGGGAAAGTGATTGCTTACGTATCACGACAGCTTAAGACTTATGAGGAGAACTACCCTACACATGACTTGGAACTTGCAGCAGTCGTGTTTACACTGAAGATATGGAGGCACTACTTATATGGCGAATCGTGTGATATCTTCACAGATCATAAGAGCCTGAAATATATCTTCACTCAGCGTGAACTGAACATGAGGCAGAGAAGGTGGTTAGAGCTGTTAAAGGATTATGACATTAATCTATAGTATCATCCCGGCAAGGCGAATGTAGTGGCAGATGCTCTTAGTAGAAAGTTGGGTATAATCAACGACATTAAGATAGAGGAAGAGATTATACGAGACTTGGAGCGACTAGATATTAAGATCATGTTACGTGGACAACATGGCTACTGGGCTAATCTTAGAGTGGAGCTTGACTTACTCTCTAGGATCAAGGAAGCTTAGAAGGATGATGGTGAAATCTGGGCAATTATTTAGAACTTAGAGCAGCAGACAGAGTTTCGATTAGATGACGACAATATTCTATGGCAGGGCACTAGACTTTGTGTTCCTGATGATCTTACACTCAGGGAGGCGTTATTGGCTGAAGCTCATAGCTCCCCATTCTCCATTCATCCTGGTTTCACAAAGATGTACCACGACATCAAACAGTATCTCTTGTGGAGTGGTATGAAACAGGATGTTGCTACCTATGTCTCCAAATGTCTTACTTGCCAGCAGGTTAAGATCGAGCATCAACGATCTAGTGCTCTACTACAACCATTAGACATTCCAGAGTGGAACTGGGACAAGATCACCAATGATTTTGTCACCGGACTTCCACAAACCATGAGGAATAATGATGCCATTTGGGTCATCGTTGCCCGACTTACCAAGTCAGCTCATTTCTTACAGATCCGCAAGGATGATGTGATTAGCAAACTCGCTGACTTATATCAGAAGGAGATAAAGAGACTTCATGGTGCTCCATCCAGTATTGTCTCGGACTGAGATCCTCGGTTTACTTCACGATTTTGGAGAAGTCTGTACAAAGCTTGGGGCACCATACTTAAGCTTAGCACGGATTTTCATCCTCAAACAGACGGACAGTCGGAGCGAACCATTCAGACATTAGAAGACATGCTTCGAGCGTGTGCTTTAGAATGGACAGGAAGTTGGGATGACTACATCTACTTGGTAGAATTGGCATACAACAACAGTTGGCACGCCAACATGAAGTGTGCACCATTTGAGATGTTGTATGGCAGGAAGTGTCGCGCCCCAATCTGCTGGGATCAGGTTGGTGAGTGAACACTTGAAGTTCCAGAGATGATAGAGATGACCAACAAGAGAGTCGTTGTAGCTAAGGCAAAACTGCAAGAAGCTCGTGCACGTCAAAAGAGTTATGCCGACAAGCATCATAGGGATTTGCATTTCAACTTGGGAGATCATGTCTTTCATAAGGTATCACCGGTACGTGGTGTTAGACGTTTTGGAATCAAAGGAAAACTCAGTCCTCGATTCATTGGACTGTTTGATATCATCGAACGAGTCGGTGAAGTATCATATCGGTTAGCATTATCTCCGCAGCTTCCTCACGTTCATGACGTTTTCCATGTGTCCTTACTCAGAGGGTACAATTATCATCCCCTTCACATGGTTCAGTATCCACTTGAACATATTCGTGAAGATCTTACCTTCATTGAGGAGCCCGAACGAGTTCTTGATCGTCAAGAGCGAGTCATGAGGAAGAAGACGATTCCATTCGTCAAAATCCTTTGGAGGGACCATACCGAGCGGGAGGCCACATGGGAAACAGAGGAGTCTATCCGGACTTCTTACCCTCATATCAAGTTTTGATTCGGGTATGTTCCTCTTTCCGTTTACGTTATCTATAATTCGGGGACGAATTATTCTTTTTAGGGGGGAAGAGTTGTAAAATCTGCATATAAATACCATGAACACTACACTACGTAAACATACAAACCAATTAAAACTTTCCATTTATGTCATGTACACGTGTCACGAACATTAAATTCAGAAACTACCTACATACGATAATTATTAAGTACGTGATAATACACGATAATTATTAAGTATAATAATTATAATCACGAATATAGGATCACTAACATTTATGAACATGATAATTATTACGTATAATAATTATAATACGACTATTATAACACGATATATATACGTAGTATATGTAACACAAACATTTAAACACGAACTAGAACGAATAATAAACACGAATGCACACGAGTATTAGCTTAAACATAAAAAGGCACGGGCTTTAACTCGGGCCTTGTGGTAGCCGCGGACAAGGAAGAAAGGAGGGGGCCCAGCCCATTTTAAATTTTAACTAAAGGGAAAGGTAAAAACACACAACTTTTCATAATACAAAATTTTTAGAAAAATTAAAAACCCTAGCTCCTCCTTCTCTCTCTTTCCACGGTCGATCAACACACCAAGGGGGTGTTTGTTGGGTTTTGATCTTTGATTTTGGTATTAACGTGTTCGTGTTCTTTTTTCATTCATTTACGCATTCGGTAACACCAAAACCTTAATCTTTTTATTCTTTTTATTTAAATCGTGATCACATGTTATTAAATCTTTAAAAACAAGAACCAAGAGCATGATAGGAATAATTAATAAACAAGATTTGGGTTTAGGTTGTTTGTTTTGTTTCGACCGTCACACAAACCGAGAGCCACGAGGCTCTCAGTGGTCTTTTTAGCACCACCAGCCGATACCTTAAGGTCTCGGTGTGGTCTGGGTTATTCGGCCGTAAGGATAAGGGAACCACGACTAAGGTCGGGGTGGCGTTTGATTTGATTTTGAGTGTCAACCGAGAAACTAGGTCTCGGTGGGACTTAGTTTGCAAGCAGTGGGAACCCCGACTTGAGCCGGGGTGTGTTCGGTTCGAACAGTGGCTAGTCGAGCCACGTCAGTGGCAACCACCGACTACAGCCGGTGGGAAATTTGTTCGGACAGTGGCAACCGGCTAGGCCTGGTAGCCACTGTCAGGGCTGTTTAGTTCGGCTTATATGGTTCGGCTTATATTAAAACTCGGGTACGGGTTCGGTAAAATTATAAAATCAGTTTTATATTTAATTAAATTATAACATGACTATTAATTTAATTTAAACATTACTTAGATTATAATTATTAAATATAATAATTCATGATTAACCTAAGTATTTTATTTAGAATAATTTAAGTATAGCATGCTTTATTTAATTAAATCATATAACCTATAGTTTATTAATTAACCATGATATATTATTAATTAATAAAACATGAACTATTATTATTAATCAAAAAACAGTTATAACTTATAGTATTTAATTAATAAAATATATTATTAATTACATGACCTATGACTTTTAACCAGTAAACACTAGCTTATATTATTAGCTTATTAATCCAGCTTATTTCTAAAAATGGAAACTTTCTATTTCAGGAAACTGACTCTTTTTGGAAACTTTCTATTTTTGGAAACCTGCTATTTTTAGAAAGTTACTTACTTTTACACAACAAGTATAATAATACAAGAATACAAGATAGTAATACTTAATAAGAGTACATGAAATACATGAATAATATAGTATATCATTTAAAACAGTAAAATAAGACAAGAACATATAAAACAAGCTAAGAACATGCTATAACAGGTAACGTACTCAGTAATCAGAAAACTTATACATGTCCCTTATTTATGTAGCATTGGTGAGGTAGGAGTAGGACTATTCGTCCCTTCATCTTTCCTCGTTCACTAGACACAAGGTACGGATTTTCCTTCAGTATGGACATTCTTTCCTTATTAGGAATCCCCGCTTGGAGCCAACTGTTTTCCCAAGTATATGTTTTATATGTTTTGATTACTTATGTTTAGTTTTAAATGCCTAAGCCGTATACATGCATGACCAGTGTCACCTAGTTATGGAGGTATCATAACCATAACACTAGAGGCACTAGTGTTATGACTTCCCCACGGCAGAGTGATTGCTCGTGCCGTCCCTTTAAAGTATTGGCCTTATATTTTTATTATCGTATGGGGCGTATGGGTGCATCCAAGTTACATGTTTTATAGGATTTTTATGGTGAATGCGATGTGTGCCTTCCATCCTTCACAAGGAGTTGGTCCCTCCTACCCAGACTTATTAATTAGAGGCAACCCCTCTAATTGCATGATGAGATCTCCCCTCCAAGTATTCATGCACGGTGGAACCTCATGACCTATATGGGTTATTGGCTAATTAATACAATTTTCATATAAAAACATAAGTCTTTTCAAACTATAAAACCAGTTTTATGAACATGTTCCAGGTTATCTAGGACTGATACATTTCCGCTGCTATTAGTCTTTTATGTATATGTTATTTTATGCTATACTTGTATATCCGTTCACTCGGCGTTATGCTAAGCCGTTTTCCTTTCATGTTCCCAAATGGTAGGTACTCAAGGACGCTCGCTGACTTTGAGAGTATGTGCTTACAGATGGAAGCTATCTAGCCTTCATTACTTTATGCATTTCCATACATTACTGTTGTACCCATAATTATTCACTTCACCATGGTTGATTATAAGAAATAAAGAAGAAAGAAGATAGATTTCTAGAGAGAGAAAGTAGTGAGAGAAAGTAGAGAGAGCGGTGATTAACTAGGAGAAATTAGATTAAGAAAAATGATTACTTGCCCACCCTTCTAACATGCTAGGAGGGTGCTTATATAGTCCACCCACATGCGGGCTTTTCTATTGGACTATATTGTTTTGGGTCGGGCTTGTATAAATACTTAGTACCTTGAAAGAGACTTTTTAAGCTAACCATCAAGCCCGTAATGTCACGACTATTTTAACTAACTATTACAACGTTCTAATAAATATTAAAATATAAACCTATGACCGAACATTCTTGTTTGACTCAATATTTTGAGGCTAACAATCTCCCCCAATGTGAGGTCATTCCTCTTCGATATTTGGAAATCAATGGAGATTACGAGTTTCGTCATAAATGAGTCTTGAACGCGTAATAGTAGTCTTGTTCCTTCATGCTGTGATCTTTGAGCCTTTGTCGTTGTCTTTCGACTTTGTTTTTTATCTTGAGATCTTCAAATTATCCTTGGCTTGTCTTTACCATCTTACGATCTTGTGTCTTCATCCACATGCTCATCCGTTGCACTATCTTGAAAGCTTGCTAACAATCTCCTTTAAAGAGAGGTCATTCCTCTACATTAATTGATAAGGGAGACTTTGATCATCAGATTTGCGGAAGTCTTTAGCTTTCTTGATTGTTGAATGTCTTTGGGCATGAGTATGTGGTTTTGAATCTTTGACTTTGCTGAGTACACCGTAACTTCACCTTCTCGAGATAAAACTTAGACACGGACTGAATGGCTTTGACATTCGTCCTAAATTGGTAGCGTTTTACCTCCGGTCGGTGAAGGCCGTTACACGATATTAAATATCGTACCTGTGATTAGGTAGATTCAATTAAGAATCTCCTTGACAGGGTTTCGCGGCAGTACTAGCTGTTCTCTTTACTTGACCGTGTCAAAGCAATACTGCGAACATAAAGAGTGAATCAATTGGATAAATATCCGCTTGATTAAAGTTGTCAATTCAAATTCCTGGAACAAGTTTGATTCATTAATAATCTTACATTTGTTTCTTTCCAGTTGACACAAGCTTGATTCATAAGAATCTCGCAAGTTACCTACCGTAGCGCTGTTTGATGTTGACGCTAGAAGGATTTCCATTCATCACTGTGAATATTAATGCATATCGCTCTAAATGTTCTGGCAAGACCATAAAGATATTACGTAGAAACCTGAAATGAGTTTGAACCGATAAAGAAACAAACCACTGTTGCTTTTCAGTTTTACATATGTTTAATTCATAAAGAATCTTACACATGACCTACCGCAGTGATGTTTGATGTTAACACTGGAAGGATTTCCACTCATCATTGTGACTACTAGGTAGTATCACTTTGAGTGTTCTAGCAATATCGCAAGGATATAGCGTAGGACTCTCTTGATCTTCATTTGTGTGTCCTTACGAGATTTGATTGATCTCTTGGCTCTAGACTCGATTTGTGCACTTTTAGTGGTCGGAGGCTGGAGCAGATGCCACCTATTCCATATCAACTATCTCGGAGTGAGAAAGTCAATAGAAGTCGTGTTGATCTTCGTGACAATAAAACAAACTTCTTTTAAGAGAAGCCTGAGTTAGCTGGGAAAGGGTTATGCATTACATCACTGGGTCCATGATGCGTTGTCTTCATGATGTGTTGACCCGGTTTCTGCCTAAGTTGTATGGAGGGCTAATTTCTTTATACCCTTTATCCTTACATTTCTTTTTCATTCTTCAACCCCTTCAATGCTTACCAAGACATCATTACTAGCACCTTGTTGTGATTGTTCCAATGCTAGCATCAGTACTTAGTCGGCATTCAGCTTCGTTCACATTCTACTCCATCTTTCCGAAGTACTACTAATAATCTATTGGATTGTCCCTGGGAAGATCCCTCCGGTTCTGGTTGGATCATAGGACTTAAACCTAACCACCCTTTTGACACCAATAACGTCGTGAATTAAAGATGTTGTAGGTATTTGATCGTAACCATGAGTGCTTGAGTCTTTAGATCACATTTTAATCACATTTTCTCCCCCTATCTCTAATATATAAAATCGTTTGATATTAGAGATACCAAATTTGATTAAACTATATTTTGAAAAATAGTCTTGAAACTTTTCGGGAGAAGAATGTGTCAAACTTGGCCTGAATTTGGAATGCTCCCCCTCAAAAAATTGATCCAATTGAATTGTCATTGTGAGGATATGATCCACATTAAAATTTTAAGGATAGGAGTTGTTGAACATAATTTTTGAAAGATTTTGAATAATCATTAAAAAATTCTTGAGAAATTTGTGTTCAACGCTTTTTGAAAAACTCTATTTCTTTTTGGCGAAAAAGTTTTTCTAAAGCATAAACTTGAGTTCATAGACTTTGAATGTCTTGAAAAATCCACTCAAGTGTAAGAAGATTTCTCTTCTTTTGTTGAGGGTAAGGGCACTAAAGCGTACACTCCCCCGTAAATATAGATCCGGGTTGTAATCTGAAAGTGATTACAAGCCATTGTGTTAAGCTCAAAACGTTGAATGTTTTGTGACAAGCTCAACCCAAGATAGATTGCTCTACCCGTTGTCAGAAAAATTGTCCAAAAATAGACATTTTCCTATAAAAAGTAGAAATGAAATGTTTTGAAAAATATTTAAAACTTTCATTTGAGCTTTATGTACACACCCGTGTCGTTATTGAGCGACAGTTCTAAATACGTCCATATTATCGATACTGAAAGACATGTCGAGAAGAATATTTTTGGATTTTGAAATATTTTTAATTTTGTATTTTGGTTTTTCATTAATATTTACAAGTAGATGTTTGATAGATGAATCAAGCAGGCTTCTTTGCCAGAATCTCCAGTTCTGCTGGAGTCAAACATCTCATACCAATTTGCCTAACTAGATACGCAAACCTCTCTTTCAAAAATGCTTTTGTAAACAAGTCATCTAATTGGTAATTAGTTCCTACAAAGTATAGTTCAACGATACCCCTTTCAACTTGTTCCTTAATGAAGTGATACTTGACATCAATGTGCTTCGTGCGGGAATGTTGTACCAGATTGCAGGAGAAGGCTATGGAGGAATTTGAGTCACAGTACATAGGTACTTTATCAAAGTGGAAGCCATAATCCGTGAGTTTTGTTCTCATCCAAAGAACTTGAGGGCAACACGTAGATAGAGACACATACTCCGCTTCGACTGATGACAGTGACGTGCAATCCTGCTTCTTGGAAGACCATCCCACGAGCTTATCTTGACCTAGAAATTGTGCACCACCAGAAGTACTTTTTCGTGTATCAAGACAACCTGCATGATCAGAATCTGAATAGGCCATTAAAAAGAAACCGGTTTCCCTCGGATACCAGAGTCCCATGTGAATAGTATTCTTGAGGTACCGAAAGATCCGTTTAACCTCCTTGAGGTGCTTTTCAGTGGGTCGTGCTTGATATCGTGCACAATAACACGTAGCATGTGATATATCTGGTCGGCTTGCTGTTAAGTACATGAGGGAGTCGATCATGGAACGATATCTCGTTTGATCTATGGCATCTCCCTCCAAATCAACATCTAGGGATGTGGTTGATAATGGTGTCCTAACGGGGTCACATGAGGTCATACCATGCTTTTTGATTATCTCTTGACAATACTTATCTTGGTTAATAAAGATACCACTTGGGGATTGGTGAACTTGAATTCCTAGAAAGAATTTTAGTTCGCCCATCATAGACATTTCAAATTTGTTGTGCATTACTTTTTCAAACCATTTTGAAAGTTTTTGGTTTGTAGACCCGAAAATAATATCATCAACATAAATCTGCACAAGCAAAATGTCATCCCCATATTTATAAGTGAACAAAGTTAGATCAATGGAACCTTTTGAGAAACCTTTGGATACCAGAAATTTTGAGAGCTCGTCGTACCACGCCCTTGGAGCTTTCTTGAGTCCATAAAGTGCTTTGTGGAGACGATACACCTTGTCAGGATAATGAGGATTGACGAATCCTTTCGGCTGCGTGACATAGACTTCTTCCTTCAAAGGACTGTTAAGAAATGCCGTCTTTACGTCCATATGATAGACAATGAATCCCTTATGTGCAACATAAGCAAGGAAAATCCTGACCGCTTCCATTCGAGCTACTGGTGCAAATGATTCTTCAAAATCAATACCCTCTTTCTAACCATACCCTTTAGCCACTAGTCTATCTTTATTCTTGATGATTGTGTTTTCTTCATCCATCTTGTTTTTCCAGACCCATCGAAGATTTAATGGAATTACATCGTATGGTCTGTCAACAAGTTCCCAGACTTTAAGTCTTTCAAATTGAAGAAGTTCATCTTGCATCGATTCAATCCGAGCATGATCAGCCATGGCTTCTTTGATGTTTTTGGGTTCAGCTATACTCACAGCGAGTGCAAACATACAAACATCACCATCGGTTTCAAGTTGTCGTCTTGTACGAAAGGGATGTGAAGGGTTTCCAATTACTTGAACCAAAGGATGATCTCGGGTCCAATGATGTGTTGAAGGATGTCGTTGATAGAACGTATGCATATTTGACGGATCAACATGGCGAGTAGAAGACTCTCCAGTTTCGTGTACCGGTGTACCGAATGGGTTGATAAATTCGTCTTCGTCATTTAATGCATAGTCTGCTTGATTTGTGTTCTCTAGAGAAATGAAAGTAGTTGTGGATGTTGTAGGAGCGGTTGTTGATGTGATATTTTGAGGAGGTAAATTTGCAGCAACCCGTGCTGAAGTAGATGAAGTTGTATCCGTTTGTTGACGATGATCGGTATCATCATTCTTATGATGAGTGACAGCGGAAGACTTTGATACAACATGTTTCTCCACCGTGAAATATTCATCATACATTGGTCCATATAACATTTCCAATTCTTCAATTGTCGTGTTGACTGTCATATCTGCTCTTGGAACATTTCCTTGAACCAGCTTTGAACTTGATGGTTCATTGCTGTTGTCTTGAGTTCCGAGTTCCGTGCGGTTGTGAACGGAAGTAGTTTGTCGTTGTGGATCGGGACTTAAACTGTTTTGTTCAAGTGCCATTTCTTTTAATTCATCAAATCTAATATGAATAGTCTCGACTATCAATTTTGTTCTCTTGTTCTAAACTTTATATCCCTTAGACCGAGTTGCATATCCCACTAGAATACATGCATCACCTTTCTCTTTCATCTTGTCCAGATTTTCACCATCTCGAATAATGTAACACGTACATCCAAAAATATGAAGGTGTTTGAGTGAAGGTTTTCGATCATGAATTATGTGATATGGTGTCTTTTCATGTCTTGGGATAATTAAGGATTGGTTTTGTGTGTAGCATGCAGTTGACACGGCTTCAGCCCAAAAGTGTAATGGTAGTTTTGAAGCAGATAATAATGTTCGAGCAGCCTCAACCAAAGTACGGTTTCGTCTTTCAACAACGCCGTTTTGTTCGGGTGTTCGAGCAATAGATGTTTCATGTTCAATTCTTTCAGCTTCAAAATAGTTTCTCAGAGTTGAATTCAAAATTATGTGCCTCTATCAGTACGAACCACTTTTATTTGAGCTTGAAGACCACGTTGTATCAGTTTAAGGAAGTTGATGAGAACTTCGGGTGTTTCATCCTTGGACCTTAAGAAGTGAGTCCATGTGTACCTTGAGTAGTCATCGACAATTACCAGACTATATCTCTTCCCATTGATACTTTGAACACGCATAGGTCCACACAAATCCATATGGAGAAGATCTAACCGTCCTTTAGATCTTGGTGTAGTCTTTGTCTTGAAGCTACTTCGTTTAGCTTTGCAAAGCTCACAAGAAGAACAAAGATGATCTTTGATGAATTTCAAACTTGGAAGGCGTCTCACAATATCTTTCTTGGAAAGCAAGTTGATGGTATCAAAGTTGAGATGAGAAAGACGTTGATGCCATAACCATGCCTGAGTCGTTGAAGCTTTAGCCATGAAGCAAATTAGAGTTGTAGAAGTTGTGTCTTGAAGTGAAATTGTGTAAAGATCGGTACCCCATGAACAGGTGAGTAAGTCATTCCCATCATAATCACAAACAAAACATGTTTTTTTTCTAAAAGCAACCTCCAAATCTGCATCACAGAATTGACCAACCGAGAAAAGATTGTGATTGAGCCCTTCGACGTAGTATACCCTTTTTATCGTTATATTTCCCTGAACCAAATCTCCATATCCTAGGATCGGTGCAAATTGATCATTTTAGAATCGGACCATACCCAGGAACTTCTCCGTGAAGTTAATTAGAAGCTTGAGATTCCCCGTCATGTGCTTCGTGCATCCAGAGTCCAGTATGAAGAGAATTATTTGTATCACCTGCAGAAGAGTTAGAACACGATGGAGCATTTGCTAAATTGGATACCACAGTAGTTGTGATTGTAGAATCATTAGTGTCCTTAGCAACATTTAAAGGCATACAAACACTCGTTGTCCCATTTTCTGTCCTAACTTTAGGCATCTATTTATATCCTGGAGGACATTGATTAGCAAACCACCATTTCCAAGACTTGCTAGCAGACTCATATAATTCCTTAATTCTGCTTCTAGGGTTCTTAGTGGTGGAGGCTGATGCATTACTTTTCTTAGTGGGGGTAGCACTAGAATGGTTCACTTTGCGTTTGGGTTTACTAGCACTAATAGGCATTGCAACTTACTTCTTAGTTCTAGTATCTACGTCTTTAACATTATTCATAGCACACATAGAATGATTAGCATTAGAACATTTTCCACATTTGACACAAATAAATTTAACATTCAAAGCATTCAAATCATTCAAAGTATTCAAATCATCATTACACGCGATTACAGACTTTTTATTCTTAAAAACATTCAAATTCCTAGGGTGTTCTTATACTTCCTTCATCTTCCCTTGACTCTTGTGTTTCCAGACCTTATCATTCACTTGAGTGCTCTTAAGTTGAGGCCGGATAACACTAGCAGTGGAAAACTACTCCTGTAGTAGAAGACACACGAATATTAGTGTTTCTAGAAGTCTGAGGCGAGTGACTAACTTTGTTTGTGGGTGTAGTGGTCATTCTATACATCCCTAGTTTAATCACATTATTGTGCTTAACGCTTGGTGCTACAATATTCCTTATGGGTTGAGTATGTGGTAACCTTTCCTTTCCATCCATCTTGGGGGCAAACATAGGTTTTGCAAACGAAGAATTTGAGAAAGCAGATGGTTTTCCCAAGATATAGGATCTATTCAATTTAGAGGCATTGGGTTGTCTAACAACAGGTTTCTTAACGCTAGGTTCCACAACTTTCCCACCCATCTTAGCAACGAGTTTCTTCAACTCTACTATTGCTATGTCTTTTTCTTGTAACTGAGCTGTCAAATGCGTGGTAGAGGATACCTATTCCTTATGGTGATCTTGTTGAGCTCGCGATAATCTATGCAAAGACGCATACTGCCATCTTTCTTCTTCACGAATAAGACCGGTACGCCCCAAAGAGATGCGCTTGGTCGAATGAAGCCCCGTTCCAGAAGTTCTTGCAATTGATCCTTCAGCTCCTTCAAATCTATGGGAGCCATGCGATAAGGAGCCTTGGAAATCGGCTCAGCTCCTGGGATGAGCTCGATTTTAAACTCCACTTCACGTGCAGGTGGTATGCCCGGAAGTTCTTCTGGGAAAACATCTTGAAATTCTGACACTATCACCTGATTCTGAATTGATGGAGATTCAACATCCATGTCATGAACAGTAGCTAGATAGCCCTCGCAACCATGTGAAAGTAATGCACATGCTTGTAGGGTTGATATGATTTGTACAGATCTTCCGGGTACGAACCCGTTGTGAAAGTACTCTGGCGTATTAACATCACCGAGGATGACTCGATATGAATGGCAGTCTATGGTAGCATGATGCTTGGATAGCAAGTCCATGCCCAATATCATGTAAAAATCATTCATATCCAGCGGAAGTGCGTCAACAGGACGAATCTTGTTATCAAACTTTAGGGTAAGGCTCTTGTACACATGGGTTATGCGTACAAGAGTCTCTTAAAGGCGTGGAAATGTTCAGTATATTCTCTAGTGTCATGGGGGATATCCTAACATTCTTAGCATAAGCAGTAGAAATGACCGAGTGACTAGAACCCGTGTCAAATAGAACACATGCAGCTTGACTATACATATACAAGATTCCAGTGATGGTATTTGTAGACTTGTTGGCCTGATCGCGAGAAGTAATGTAAACGCGTCCACTAGTAGGAGGCGGCTTGGTACCAGCATGTCCTGATGTGCCCTTCATGTCGCCCTTGCGGCAGTCCTTCATGCGATGGCTAGGAAGACCACACTTGAAGCATGTGTTGCTGTCGCGGCGACATGGCCCTGGGTGCCTACGGTTGCAGGTAGTGCAAAGAGGATGAGTGTATCCTCCAGCATGTGTCCTTTTGGCTGAGAGCCTGATAAGAACAGTATACATGAGACATGATAAAAGGTACAAAAGACAAATGCAGAAAATTCGTAAGATGGAATACCAGTGATAGCTGGATGGTTAGGCTGTGAACCTCTTTGGTTCTGGTCCCTCCCGTTACCTGATTCCTGGTAGAAGATTCTCTAATGTGTCAGAATTATGAACTATTGCATGTAATCATAAGAAAATGAGTAAGTGTATGGACCTGCTGCTGTTGGAGTTTCCAGCATTGTTACGGTAATTATCATTATCGCCACGCCTATTCGTAGAAGAACGGTCGTGAGTCTGACCGTTTCCCTTGGGCTGAGTAGGTTGTTGCTGAGTAGCCGGCTGAGACCGGTCCCCAGTCTTCTGCCTGGAATATACAGTTTAAAAGAGATGCAAATATTGACATATGCTGAAATAATACGGTTTGGTCACCACTAAATAACGAATGTTTACCTCTTCTCGGGTCTCTCTGCTTCCCCGAACTCTTCTCTTTCTTGCAGCATCTCCAGCTTACATGCTGCATCGGCCACTTGTGCCACAGTGTTAAACGTACCACACACCAAGTTGTTTGCGACCGATGTACGAAGAGCCCACCGGAAGTGGTATGCTTGCTATTCGGGAGTACCTGCTGCTGCACCAAGAAAACCAGCTAGACGAAAAAAGCGTTGCATGAACTCGTTGTGTTCTCTCCAGCTCTCTGTCTGATTCCATGGTACTCTCTCTTCAGCTTGTCTTGCTCAGCCTTGGGAAAGAACTGTCCCATCACCAAATCCCTGAACTGAGCCCAAGTCAAACCAGCAACCCAAGCATCACCTCCCTCAGACTGCTTCAGTGCCTTCCACCATGATAGCACATCACCTTCGAACCGGTAACAGGCCAAACTCGACTTGAAGACGGAGTCACAGCCCATGGCATCGAAGATCTTCTCAATGTGAGCCAACCATCTTTCAGCTTCACCGGGGCTATCTATTTTCTCGAAGGATCGAGGGCGTAGCTTATTGAATCTCTCTAGCCACGTGACCAATGTTGCTGGAGGAGGAGGAGGATGTACTTGGTGCTGTTGCTAATTGTTGGTAGCCTGCACCTCAGCCCTGATTTTGTTCCTCAGCTGAGGAAGCATAGCTTGCATTACAGCTTAGAATGTTGTATTGAGTGGTTCCTGCTCGCGTGTGAGAACCATCTGACAGTATAACATAAAATACATGATTAAACTGATCAAAACATAAAATATATACATGAAAAAAATTATACCATAAAATCATGAGAAAATTTTATGCAGGAAGACTAGTACATGAATGCATGATGTAGTTTTATGAAACTTTTATATGATCAAGAGTGAACGCCTATGGTCAGTTCACTCGAAACAAAAGACATAGCGAGTGGATGCCAATGGGTCGGTCCCAAAGTTAAAAGTTTCGATAAAACACATGCGACTAAATAGGGCCAGTCCTGTACCAACCATTACTTAGTCATAAACCTGCGACAATGACATATATATGTATGCATGGAAATAATGAATGCATGAAAATCGACTGTCAGTTCTAGGAAGACCATAGTGACTACCCACTAACCACAGGTCGTGTTTTGAGAGCCTACATGTCGAAGCCTTGGCTCTAATACCATAATTGTAACACCCCATTTTGGTAAATGGAATGTCACGCGTGATTATGGCGTGTCATCAAAGCATACAAGGATAAATGTATTAAACATTACATGACCATAAAGGAAATACCAGAAACAAACATCGGTACCCAAAGTAGAGCTCATCATACACAAACATAAGTACTGTAAATGAAAAGGACTAAACAATGTCCATGGAAATAAGTATCAAAAGTATGAAGAAATGCATAAAGTAATGAAGGCTAGAAAGCTTCCAATCCATATGTACGTACGCTTAAAGTCTACGAGCGTCCCTGAGTACCTACCATTTTGGGAACATGAAAGGAAAACGACTGAGCATAACGCTCAGTGCACGGATATACAAGCATAGAATGAATAACATAAGCATATACAACATATAGCAGCGGAATAGACTAAGTCCTGGAAAACCTGACGTAACTTAGTAAAACTGGTTTTATAGTTTGAAAAGCCTTATGTTTATCTTATAAAAATTGTTTAACATGTTTACCATTAGACAATATAGGTCATGAAATATCAACGTGCATGAAAAGTTGGACGGGTGACCTCGTCATGCAATTAGTGGGGCTGCCTCTAATTAATATAAGTTTGGGTAGGAGGGATCAGCTCCTTGTGAAGGATGCAAGGCACACACCACATTCACCTGAATAATCTGTACAAACATGTAACCTAGGATGAACCCATACGCCCCACATGATAACATAATAATATGGCCAAAAGTTAAAGGGACGCCACGAGCTATCACTCCGCCGTGGTGAAGTCATAACACTGGTGCCTCCAGTGTTATTGTTATGGTACCTCTATAACTAGGTGAAACTGGTCATGCATGTATATGGCTTAGGCAATTTAATTAAGCATAAGCAAATCAAAACATATAAAACATATACTGGGAAAACAGTTGGCAGCATACGGGGAATCCTAATAACGAAAGAATGTCCATACTGAAAGGACGAAGAATCCGTACTTTGTGTCCAGTGATCGAAGAAGACGAACGGAAGAGAGTCCTACTTCGATATCACTAATGCTACATAAATAATATACTTGTATAAGTATTCTGATTATTGGGTACGTAACTGGTTTTATATCATGTCTTAGCTTGTTTTATATGTTGATGTCATGTTTTATTGATTTCAATATTATGTCGTGTTTATTATGTATTCTTTTTATTCTGATTAAGTATTACTTGTATTTCTTGTATTACTATACTTGTTGTGTAATAATAAGTAACTTTCTAAAAATAGCAGGTTTCCTAAAATAGAAAGTTTCCAAAAATAGAATGTTTCCAAAAATAGAAAGTTTCCTGATGTAGCCTTTTTACTACCCTTTAGGAAAAGAGCGTAAAATAGTGGAAAGTATTAAGTGTCGTTTACGAAAACCAAGCACTAATGACCAATGAGAAGTTCGTTTCCCAAGAAGGCTAGTGCGTTGTGTAGAGAGATGATTAATTATGTGATTATATGATTATGAGAAAGAAAATAGAAATAGGATAAGAAGAGAATGACGGTGACGATGACGGATTACACTAACACGAAAAGGTCGTACACGTAAAACCGTAAAAGCACCAAATTTAAAAATTTACTCTAAAAATTCCTAAAAAAATGCAATAAATCCTAAATAATGTATTAAGAGTTTACAAAAAAATAACAAATCACCCAAACCTTTTATTTAATTAAATAATGATTTTTTAATGCTAATTAAAGCCCTAAAAATCCAATTAATTAACAAAAAGCCCAAAATGAGTTTTATCACTTTGTAAACCTCTAAAATGACCTAACTTAATTTAAAACTATTTTTGAAAATTTTAAAATTAACTAAGACTATCTAAAAACAATTAAAAACTATTAAAACTTAGAATAATTATAAAAATTAATCTAAAGACAATAAAAATATTCTAAAAGTTGTAAAATTCCTAACTTAATGTGATTGACCTAAGAAAAATACAAAAAATTGAAAAATCTAAAATTTGAAATTTAATAATAAAATAATATTAAAATAATATTAAAAATCCAAAAATATAAAAAATTCTAAAAAGTTGCAAACTAGTTTATTTTAACCTAATTAAGTAGAAAATGAAGTTGAAATTACAAAAATACCCCTAATGGGCCTCCAAATGGGCCAAATACCCAAACAGATCCTTAATGGGCTTGATATTGGGCCCAATAATAAAAAGTCCTCAAAATTGGCCCAAAAGCTCCAGTCAAGCTTAAAATTTGATTTTAAACACAATTTTCCAAAGGCCCAAAAGCTGAAAATAAGCTTAAGCTAGCTTATTTCAAAACAGCTTATTCTTAATGGGCTTTTTGCCCATTAAGCTATAAGCTGATGCCATAAGCTAAGATTTTACCCACGTCCTTGTCTTGACCTAATTAAGCTATTTGCAAAAAGAAACTTGAAATAAGCTCAAGAAATAAGCCTGAAAATGCAATAAGCAATCTACACAAAACGACAAAATAGTCGTTTTTGAGTTCTAGACTATTTCAAAAGCTGATTCAAGTTGCAATAAGTCACAAATGGCTTAACTAAGCTTAATCAATAAAAAGATTTTCAATAAGCACACTCAATAAGCTGAAATAAGCAATAAGCTAATTTTGAAAAAGACGAAATAGTCGTTTTCTTGTAAAAACTTAAAACCAAAAGTTGTAAACTTCCAGATTCACTTATAAGCTCAAAAGATTAAGACCTATTAAAAAAAATAAGTTGTTGCACATTGGAATAAGCCAGAATGACTTATTAATAAGCTGAACACAAATTATAACTAGCAGTGGCTAGTAGCAGGGGAAAGGAGTTCCCACTGCCTTGACTTTTTGACCTGGCTTTTTAGAGAGTTTTACTTGGTATCTTTGGACATCAAGGCACCCTTGTGATCAATGAATTACAATGAGTCAATAACAAGAAGAAAATCACAAAATCACCCAGCTAATCAGTACAGTAATAAGCAGGTCTGATGACTATAAGCTACTTTAAAGCTATTAAAAGCTAACCACAAGCCACCAAATGCATACACAAGCTCAAAACAACTTATAGTGACACAGATAAACACATTTCATGCAACAAATCCAACAAATAAACAAGATCTAAGCATATGCAGTTACTAATGAAAATGAAGAACACAAGAACCAAGTTTGCTGATGCACTTGACACAAAATCGAATTTCAAGGCCTCAGATCTATCACATATGTTGCATTAACAATGATTAAACACTTGTTAGCCCTAGGTTAACATGAAAACTAGGTGTGCACAAGATTTTAGAGCTAAACAACAACTTCTCAAGATTTTATAGCAACTTGTTTGATTTGGTGTTTCAAGGCTCAAAACATGCATATATCAGATCACAATAACTTCTATAACAGATACACACTCAAACAATACCACAATTCCAACTGAAAATCACATAAACTAGAACCAACAGTCAATCCCAAACACCCTTTTAACTTTTTAAACTCAATTTTAAACAAGTAAAAGTCTTCTCAAGATTGATTTAAGCCCAGTTTAACATCATAACATACCACAAGTGAATCAATAACCAATTTGCAGGCACAAATACACAGTTATACTAGCAAAATCACAAAATCACATAAATACCAAAAAATAATCAGAAAGATGAGTTTTGAGGATTCAAACCTCCAAGATGTACATCCACACCTTGGAATCATTGAGCTGAGGTACTAGCAAGAACAATCACCAGCTTCCCCCTTCTAAGAACAACAAACAGGCCTAGCCAAAGGCTTGAGCCTAGATTAGCACAAAATAAGATGAAATAGGTGACAGAAGGTCAAGTCTTTACAAGACTTAGGTCCCCACAAGGCCTGAATCTTCCCTTAAGGCCTCACCACCCCTTAATCAACCAAGATTAGGAGGCTATGATCACCCTTAAACACAAATAAACAGGCTGTTGAACCACAAGTACTTAGCAAACCACTTGACTAAATTTTGAATCAAAAACGTATAACCAAACTCCAATATTGTTCAAGCCAGTTGATTTGTGACTTATGTCACTTAAAGAAACACCTCAATGAACAATCCTCACCCAAGCACATGCCAATTTCTTGAACTCAGTCAAGAACAAAGGGACTCAAAGGCTTATAGGCTATCTTGGACTTGTTCAAGGTTTTGTTTAAGTATAAAAACGTGACAATACAACTACTTAACACAATAAATATCAATGGAACTCAGTTTCAATCACAACACAACACCAAATTCTATTAAATTCAGAAAAATGGCTTTACAAGGCTTGACAGAGGAAAACTGAGAACAAGAACTAATGTGGTGAACTAATGGCTTTATATAGAGCCTTACAAGTCTAAAATGCTGAAAGTAAACTAGAAACCCTAGTTATAGAAGTCCAAAAATGACCTTGAGGATTTTGGCATTTTGCTTGATCATGTGAATCCTTTGGCTATTTGTGAAGCTGTAAAGTGTGTAGGAATTGCATCAAGGGCTCAAAATAAGCTTAAGTTTCAAGCTTCAATCTTGAACGTTGGATGTGGCATGGTTTTTGGCTTTTTCTCCCAAAACCGTGTGGGAGGGTTTATCATGTGACCAAGGTGATGACGTTGCATGGGTTTTGGTGATTGGGATGTGTTTAGGGTTGGCTTAATCATAAATCTGGAAAGAATTACAAGCTAATTCATAGTATTTAAGGAATACCCAAATTTTGCTTATGAACTCAAGAACAAGGTTTTGATCCAGTTTATGATTTTAAAAACATGTTAAGCACCCAAAATTAATTAACTAAACCGGGTTAGTTAAAAGTTGTTATAAGTGGAAGGTCACATGGAGCAATGGTGGGTTTTGATTGGTTGTGGGGTGTTAGTGGGGCACGTGTCAAGCCCTCACTGGCCTAGGTAAGTATCTTGTCTGCCATGATTCACCCTTCATCTTTCTTCTTCTTGTCATTTCAGCTGAAAACCTTAACAACGCCAAAATCCTTTGTAACAACTTTTCCTTTTTAACACTTTTGCCCCAAAAAGTTTTATAAAGCAAATTCAGGGGTATTTCTTGCCAATTTATGATTCTTGAAGGGCTGTTTTGGTATTTTCTTCAAGGATAATGGTCTTGACTTGTATGATTGCCCTTTTGGAGGACTAAAATTGCCAAGTCATGATTGATGAGGGACCATTTTTGCCCTTTCTTCAAAGTCAAGGGTCCTTTTGGTAATTTTGATATTTTCAAAGGACCAAACTTGTAATTCTTGTAACTTGGAGTCCTTCTTGGTATGTTTGACTTTGAGGAGGATAAATATTGACATTTTAGTTTTGATGAGGGACTAAAATTGCCAATTCTTCAAAGTGGAGGGTCCTTTTTGCAATATTGACAAACTTTAGGGACCAAACTTGTAATTATGAGGATACAAGGGTATAAAGTGTCAATTCTTCCATATTGGAGGACCCTTCTTCATAATTCTTCAAATCTTCAAGGGTTTTCTTGGAAAATTCTTCATTAGGGCTTGGTTCATTGTGCGGCTTCGTTTCCCGTGTTCGTTTTTGCATGACTCTTGTGATCTTTTGTCATTTTCTCAATATCCGTACCTAAAATTCACAAGCAACAAACACAAGCATATATATGGGTATTTTGATGATATTTAATGCAATTTAAGCCCTTTTTAGATTATGAGACTATGTATAATTGCAGTCTCATCACTCCCCCATACTAAACCATTGCCGTGCCCTCACGCAATGCTAGAATAAAGTATCGTAGCATCTCCAAAATTCATTTTTATTCACTTTATTGAATGATAAACTAGCTACACTACTACTATTACTACTACTTGCGTTTTAGACATAATGTATGATTTTCATCGCAAAATGGGACGTTTAGGTTCATAGAATAAGAACACGTGAATGCTTCGTTAGAAATAATTTCATCGTCCTCGATTTTCACCCCAATTCCATGCCAAGCGTGCAACGAGATCATTGTCATTATAAGTTAGTAATGCTAACACTACTCATATGCCCTAATCACGTACTTATCCTCCCAATTTCCTAAGTTGTATCTCTTATATTTGTTTTTTGTCTTGAATTTTTCACGAGGATACATTGTTTGACTTATGCGATAGTAGAGATTTAGGTCTAAAAATAGAGTCCTAACGGTGTAACCAAGACCATCAAATCAATAACCCCTCCTAATAGACAACGATGTCAAAAAATTAAGTCAACAAGAAGGATCGATAAACACGGTTTTATAACAGTTTCGAACATGAGACTTATTACCAAGACTTTTATACGCCCCCTAACGGAAGGGCCTTATTATCTTTGGTTTACCTCCATCTTTTATTCAACTTCGCCATGAAGCTTTTATTATGACCTTCGGTCTTGCCTTGCCTTTTATTATCCACCTCATCGGTAGTTTTATTAGCCAAAGACGTATATCCTCATGCTAAGGCGAATTTTGGATCTTTAAAGCTTCAAAGATTAAAGCTTGATTCACTTTCAATTTTGCATAGATTTTTCAGCCTTGTGGGGCTTCAAATTGTTTGCTTGATTTAGGTGAGCACTTGAAATCTTATTATTGGGTGAAGCTTTCGATTATTCGGGTTCCAATACTTCAAAACCGTGACGATGGCGATACCTTAATGTCTTCCCAATTTAATTACACGGAAGCTACTAGAAAAGACTAGAAACCCAACAATCCCAACTAAACCGCTAAGTCAATATTTATTAAGCAAAAAATATTTACATGCGAAGGGAGAATAAGCAAACAACGAGAACGCATGAGCTTTTGAAAGAATGCGAGTACTCTACGTTTAGCATAGTCACTTATAATTAACCCTATCATTTCTCGTCCTCATTTAAGAGACTTAGCCTAATGTGAAGTTAAGGAATCAAAGCTAAGTGCTCAACACGCACGGTCGAGTAAAAAATTACTCTTATTCTCGCCATCGGAAAACCTACATTCGTGTCTTCAAACACTTATAAAACATGAGAAAAAATTTAAAATTTGGCCATTTTTAGCCTTATTTTGCAACAAAACGATAAACAAAAAGATAAACTTTGGAAAGCGTGAAGGTTTGGCAAGGCAAGTATCTATTCACCCCCCATACTAAAGTTAAATGTCCTCAATGTTTCGAGTCTAGGGGTGCAAACACCCCCATATTAGAGACGTAGTCGAATGCCTAATATAGAATGGAAAGGGTGGAACCATTAACTCAATAGCCGTTTATGAAGTGTGCTATAAACCTAAGGTTAGAACATCAAAGGATATATCATTTGGATATTGAGAAAGTCTTCAAAGCAAACGATCGAGTGCTCCCATAAAACGAACACGAGAGGATCCAATCGTGAAGATCATGATCTAAAACCACAATTCACAAACAACCATGAAACAACGGTTGGAAGGACACAAATCCCCTCACATTAAACTAATTAGAAAGCAATAATATGTACATGGATAAGCATGGGGTTCCCCCACGAGGCACCTTGTTTTTGATAACCGAGTCAAAAGCTCGACTCGAATCCCCATAAATGTGATCATTTAGGGATAATCATGGTATGGTCAATTTTTGGTGGGGCTTACAGGATAAACAAGGCCAAAAAAAACCGGTATTAAGGACTAAGTCCTTTGATGGTGCAAAATACCGGGATCGAAGATGGCGTTCTCGTTTTCATTGGAAAAACAAATCAACGCCACTTCATCATGTGTCAACACAAACCCAAAGGGTTTAAAGAAAATAGATGAGAAGAAATAGAAGGGTGGGACAATGGGTAAGTCAGAAAAACCATGAGCTACTCGAGGTAGACTCGCACCAATCAAATAGAAAGATTTTCCATTTATTGCATCGGTGAAAGACCAAGAATTCCCTTTATAAGCAATTCCGGGATCAAATATCTCGTCCTCGGTGGAGAAAGGAGAGGGAACATAAGGAGCTTCCCCCACACTAAGTCCACACAAAGCATCGTCAAAAGGAGAAGACGAGCTTGTAGCACTCAAAACACGAGGTGATGACGGAGTTAGCATTGTAGAATAATCTTTTAAATCCAATTTAAAATCTTTCCCTTTTTCATCTTTTAAACTCTCCTTATGAAAACCCGACTTAATTATGTCAAAAATATTTGGTGTTTCTAAAGCAATGTTAGTCACACTAAAAATTCTCACATTTTTGGTTTTGGTGGTGGTAAGTTCTCAAAACGTTTGTCAACAAAGAAAAATTCCCCATCGGGGCCAACATATTCATCATCCGAAGAATCATTCGTGATAGGATTCGTAGGCTTAACACTCTTAACCTCCACCGGCGGAGGGGACGGAAAATCGTTTTTATCATCAACTCCTAAAACTCTCTTTGAAATCATTTTGCAAATGTTTTTGATGGGATTAACATTGTTCAAAGACGTGATAGAATACACATGAGAAAGTGTGGAGTTTTGAGTTGCATTTATGACGAGTTCTTCCTCATTGAAACGAAGAGTGATTTTCCTAGCATGCACATCAATAAGTGCTCTCGAAGTATCCAAAAATGATCGACCTAAAATTAGAGGAACTTTAGGATCGATGGAAATGTCAACAATGATAAAGTCCACGGGATAGTAGAACTTTCCAACTTTCACGAAGACGTCCTCGGCTACTCCACAAGCTAGAATCGTAGAATGATCGGCCATCTCGATTGACATTCTTGAAGGAGTGAGATTAGGAAGATTAAGCGACTTAAAAATCTCAAGAGGCATCAAATTTATACTAGCACCAAGATCGGCCAAGGCGTAGCCTTCCTCCATTTCTTGTATTGCACATGGGATTAAAAATTTACTGGGATCACCGACTTTTTGAGGTATGCGGCTAAGAAAAACCGAAGAACAACTAGACGACTTTTGCAATTTCTCTTTGTTATTCAACATAATTTTAAAGTTTGTGGCAAATCGAGGCATCATGACCAAGGCGTCGGCAAAACTTATATTAAAATGCAAGTCACGAAACATTTTCATAAAAAGTTCAAATTGATAATTATTTCGTTCTTGTGCCTTTTCCTTGTTTTGTCTTGAAGGGTAAGGTAAGGGTGGTGTGGGTTGGGGCATAGGCAACGACCTTGGAATCTCGGGTTACATTATTGGTATTGGTTCAACCGTAGGTGTGGTTTGAGCGGTACTTCGTGGGCTTGGAATTTGCTCCTTTTCTACCACCACCTCGGGTTCTTTCTCTTTTTCCTTCTCCGTAGAAGTACTTGGACGAGAAGTTGGTTCTTTGAAAGTTTTACCACTACGAGTAGTAATAACCTTCAATTCCCCTTTCGGGTTTACGATGGTATCACTAGGAAGACCACCCGAAGAAGAAGGTTTAAACATGATAGCTTCAAACATTTTTCCCATTCGATCTTCAAACTTAGATTGCCTAGCATCCGCTTTTAACAATTCTTGCTTAATCTCATGTTGACCTTGCTCCATTTTTTGTTGATTTTGTTGGAGACATTGAACATTTCCTTCTATTTTATTAGCATGAGTCTTAAGTTCATTAGCAAGTTCGTTTTTAAGCTCGTTTTTCAAATCGGATCTTAAGCTAACCATTTCACGTTGCATATTATCAAACTTAGCATCGTTTTCTTTAGCATAATTCAAAAATTCTCCTTGAAGATTTTTGGTGTGATCATTTTGAAAACCTTGTGTGGTAGTTTGAAAATCACGGTTTTGGTTTTGGTTTGAAATTTTCCCATTTCCACTTTGATAATTACCCTTGTTGTAGTTACGTTGATTTCCTTGATAAGCACCACTTTGATTGTTGTTTCGATAGTTGTTAGCATTTAGATTTTGTGGAGCTTGATTTTGGCGGGAACCTTGACCGTTTTGGTTATAAGTTCACGTGGATACATAAGCATTCGAAGTGTTACCATCCGCGGTAATGAACTCGGAAAAATCATGAGCTCCACCACACGAAATACAACTCTTGGCAACCGCCTTAACCGAAGCGGTATTCAAAGCATCTTGTGCTTTCCAATGAGTCATAAGAGTCGAAAACCTATCGAAAAACCGATTCTCCTCATTTGCTTCATCTTGCAAGGCACTCATGTTACGAGACGACGATGGACGAACCCATAGTGGCAACACTCGGTGTGTTACGAGGGCTATAAACTTTAGACCTATTCTCAATGATTTTTAAAGCCTCATCGGTCGTTTTGACAAAAAAATTACCACCCGCGGCAGCATTTAAGTAATCTCGTTCATGATCATTAAGCCCATTATAAAAAGTGTCAATTTGATGCAATTCGGAAAAATCATGGTGTGGACATTCATGTAACATTTATTTAAACCTTTCCCAAGCCATTGAAAAACTTTCATTAGACCTTTGAGTAAATCGTGAAATCTCGTTTTTCAAATGCGTTGTTTTAGATGGTGGAAAAAATTGATTCACAAACTTAGAAACGAGATCACCCCACGTCAAAATCGAATTTGGGGGTTCTTTCTCGAGCCATATCTTGGCGGGTCCATCTAACGAGTATGGAAACAACATCATCTTAATGGCATCGTGTGGTACATCCTTAAACTTGCTTGTCGCGGTAAGACGATTGAATTGCCTAATGTGATAATGTGGGTTGTCTTTTTCGTGTCCGCGAAACTTGTTGGCTTGAAGCATAGACATTAAACCCGTCTTGATCTCGAAATTCTACGCAAGGATGGCGGGAATCACAATGGCCTTTCCAAAACCCTCGGTGGGTGCTTGAAGCAACTCCATCATAGTACGATTAGCCATGATAGCTTCTTGTTCTACAATAGGTTCCTCACTTGGAGTCTCTTCACTAGAAAGATTAGGAGTAGGTGTTGAATCCTTTTTGTTTTTTCGTTTACGTGCACGTCTTGCTTGATTACGAGTAAGCATAAACGTCACGTACAACGTGGGGATGAGCAAAGAAGATTCTTTTTGGTGTTTTTAACTTTTTCAATTTTTTTTTGGATTTTTGATGGTTTTTACTTTTTATGGATTTTGGAATTGTATTAAGTTGACAAAAATCTACAAATCTCCTCCTTAATCAAATCTCTTGATTAAAGAAGCCTCAAGGAATGAAAACGATCACGTGAAGTGAACGCCTTCGATGACTTTAGAACGTTGGTGGAACACCAAAACGTTCAAGAGGGTTTAATCAAATAAAACCAAGAAAGTATATATGATACTTAATAATACTTTGGGCGACAAAACCCTCGATTAGCTCTCAAAATCAAATACTCACAAGCAAGCAGGGAAACGAGGCGGCGCGAAGCACTTAAGAGCCTTTTTCCTTAGGATATATTTTATAATATCCGCCTTATACCCACCTTGTAGTTTGTATTTTTCAAAATCGAGCTTCACGAAAGTATTTATCTATTTTCACCTTTTTCTTTGGTTTGAGATTCGAATACAATGATTGGGTAATGACCTCCCAAGTCAAGGTTGTGATTTCTCACGTATTTGGAGTACTTGTGAATTTATTGTTCTACGTACACAATATAGTAATAGTATTCACACAAAAAACGAAAAACCGATAATACGTATTAGTATAGTGCTACTTATACAATTACTATTATGGCTATATATAAAAACAACAATTGACAAATCAAAACACAACACGCCTCCCCGGCAGGGGCGCCAAAATGATGTAGCCTTTTTACTACCCTTTAGGAAAAGAGCGTAAAATAGTGGAAAGTATTAAGTGTCGGTTTAGGAAAACCAAGCACTAATTACCAATGAGAAGTTCGTTTCCAAAGGAGGCTAGTGCGTTGTGTATAGAGATGATTAATTATGTGATTATATGATTATGAGAAAGAAAATAGAAATATGAAAAGAAGAGAATGACGGTGACGATGACGATGACGGATTACACTAAGACGAAAAGGTCGTACACGTAAAACCGTAAAAGCACCAAATTTAAAAATCTACTCTAAAAATTCCTAAAAAATGCAATAAATCCTAAATAATGTATTAAGAGTTTACAAAAAAAATCACAAATCACCCAAACCTTTTATTTAATTAAATAATGATTTTTTAATACTAATTAAAGCCCTAAAAATCCATTTAATTAACAAAAAGCCCAAAATGAGTTTTATCACTTTGTAAACCTCTAAAATGACCTAACTTAATTTAAAACTATTTTTGAATTTTTTAAAATTAATTAAAACTTTTTAAAAACAATTAAAAACTATTAAAACTTAAAATAATTATAAAAATTAATCTAAAGACAATAAAAATATTCTAAAAGTTGTAAAATTCCTAACTTAATATGATTGACCTAAGAAAAATTCAAAAACTTGAAAAATCTAAAATTTGAAATTTAATAATAAAATAATATTAAAATAATATTAAAAATCCAAAAATATAAAAAATTCTAAAAAGTTGCAAACTAGTTTATTTTAACCTAATTAAGCAGAAAATGACGTTGAAATTACAAAATACCCCTAATGGGCCTCCAAATGGGCCAAATACCCAAACAGATCCTTAATGGGCTTGATATTGGGCCCAATAAGAAAAAGTCCTCAGAATTGGCCCAAAAGCTCCAGTCAAGCTTAAAATTTGATTTTAAACACAATTTTCCAAAGGCCCAAAAGCTAAAAATGAGCTTAAGCTAGCTTATTTCAAAACAGCTTATTCTTAATGGGCTTTTTGGCCCATTAAGCTATAAGCTAATGCCATAAGCTAAGATTTTACCCATGTCCTTCTCTTGACCTAATTAAGCTATTTGCAAAAAGAAACTTGAAATAAGCTCAAGAAATAAGCCTGAAAATGCAATAAGCAATCTACACAAAATGACAAAATAGTCGTTTTTGAGTTCTAGACTATTTCAAAAGCTGATTCAAGTTGCAATAAGTCACAAATGGCTTAACTAAGGTTAATCAACAAAAATATTTTCAATAAGCACACTCAATAAGCTGAAATAAGCAATAAGCTAATTTTGAAAAAGACAAAATAGTCGTTTTCTAGTAAAAACTTAAAACCAAAAGCTATAAACTTCTAGATTGACTTATAAGCTCAAAAGATTAAGACCTATTACAAAAAATAAGTTGTTGCACATTGGAATAAGCCAGAATGACTTATTAATAAGTTGAACACAAATTATAACTAGCAGTGGCTAGTAGCAGGGGAAAGGAGTTCCCACTGCCTTGACTTTTTGACCTGGCTTTTTAGAGAGTTTTACTTGGTATATTTGGACAATCAAGGCACCCTTGTGATCAGTGAACCACAAGGAGTCAATAACAAGCAGAAAATCACAAAATCACCCAGCCAATCAATGCAGTTAATTCAATCTTTCCCAGATGTGGTCCAGACAAGTAATAAGCAGGTTTGATGACTATAAGCTACATTAAAGATATTAAAAGCTAACCACAAGCCACCAAATGCATACACAAGCTCAAAACAACTTATAGTGACACAGATAAACAGATTTCATGCAACAAATCCAACAAATAAACAAGATCTAAGCATATGCAGTTACTGATGAACAATGAAGAACACAAGAACCAAGTTTGTTGATGCACTTGACACAAAATCCAATTTCAAGGCCTCAGACCTATCACATATGTTGCATTAACAATGATTAAACACTTGTTAGCCCTAGGTTAACATGAAAACTAGGTGTGCACAAGATTTCAGAGCTAAACAACAACTTTTCAAGATTTTATAGCAACTTGTTTGATTTGGTGTTTCAAGGCTCAAAACATGCATATATCAGATCACAATAACCTCTATAACAGATACACACTCAAACAATACCACAATTCCAACTGAAAATCACATAAACTAGAACCAACAGTCAATCCCAAACACCCTTTTAACTTTTTAAACTCAATTTTAAACAAGTAAAAGTCTTCTCAAGATTGATTTAAGCCTAGTTTAACATCATAACATACCACAAGTGAATCAATAACCAATGTGCAGGCACAAATACACATTTATACTAGCAAAATCACAAAATCACATAAATACCAAAAAATAATCAAAAAGATGAGTTTTGAGGATTCAAACCTCCAAGATGTACATCCACACCTTGGAATCAATAAGCTGAGATGATAGCAAGAACAAGCAGCAGCTTCCCCCTGCTAAGAATAACAAACAGGCCTAGCCAAAGGCTTGAGCCTAGATTAGCACAAAATAAGATGAAATAGGTGACAAAAGGTCAATTCTTTACAAGACTTAGGTCCTCACAAGGCCTGAATCTTCCCTTAAGGCCTCACCACCCCTTAATCAACCAAGATTAGGAGGCTATGATCACCCTTAAACACAAATAAACATGCTGTTGAACCACAAGTACTTAGCAAACCACTCTACTAAATTTTGAATCAAAAACGTATAACCAAACTCCAATATTGTTCAAGCTAGTTGATTTGTGACTTATGTCAGTAAAAGAAACACCTCAATGAACAATCCTCACCCAAGCACATGCCAAATTCTTGAAATCGGTCAAGAACAAAGGGACTCAAAGGCTTATAGGCTATCTTGGACTTGTTCAAGGTTTTGTTTAAGTACAAAAACGTGACAATACAACTACTTAACACAATAAATATCAATGGAACTCAGTTTCAATCATAACACAATACCAAATTCTATTAAATTTAGAAAAATGGCTTTACAAGGCTTGATAAAGGAAAACTGATAACAAGAACTAATATGGTGAACTAATGGCTTTATATAGAGCCTTACAAGTCTTAAATGCTGAAAGTAAACTAGAAACCCTAGTTGTATGAAGTCCAAAAATGCCCTTGAGGATTTTGGCATTTTGCTTGATCATGTGAATCCTTTGGCTGTTTGTGAAGCTGTAAAGTGTGTAGGAATTGCATCAAGGGCTCAAAATAAGCTTAAGTTTCAAGCTTCAATCTTGAACGTTGGATGTGGCAGGGGTTTTGTCTTTTTCTCCCAAAACCGTGTGGGAGGGTTTATCATATGACCAAGGTGATGATGTGGCATGGGTTTTGGTGATTAGGATGTGTTTAGGGTTGGCTTAATCATAAATCTGGAAAGAATTACAAGCTAATTCATAGTATTTAAGGAATACCCAAATTTGGCTTATGAACTCAAGAACAAGGTTTTGATCCAGTTTATGATTTTAAAAACATGTTAAGCGCCCAAAATTAATTAACTAAACCGGGTTAGTTAAAAGTTGTTATAAGTGGAAGGTGACATGGAGCAATGGTGGGTTTTGATTGGTTGTGGGGTGTTAGTGGGGCACGTGTCAAGCCCTCACTGGCCTAGGTAAGTATCTTGTATGCCATGATTCACCCTTCATCTTTCTTCTTCTTGTCATTTCAGTTGAAAACCTTAACAATGCCAAAATCCTTTGTAACAACTTTTCCTTTTTCACACTTTTGCCCCAAAAAGTTTTATAAAGCAAATTCAAGGGTATTTCTTGCCAATTTGTGATTCTTGAAGGGCTGTTTTGGTATTTTCTTCAAGGATAATGGTCTTGACTTGTATGATTGCCCTTTTGGAGGACTAAAATTGCCAAGTCATGATTGATGAGGGACCATTTTAGCCATTTCTTCAAAGTCAAGGGTCCTTTTGGTAATTTTGATATTTTCAAAGGACCAAACTTGTAATTCTTGTAACTTGGAGTCCTTCTTGGTATGTTTGACTTTGAGGAGGATAAATATTGACATTTTAGTTTTGATGAGGGACTAAAATTGCCAATTCTTCAAAGTGGAGGGCCCTTTTGCAATATTGACAAACTTTAGGGGACCAAACTTGTAATTATGAGGATACAAGGGTATAAAGTGTCAATTCTTCCATATTGGAGGAACCTTCTTCATAATTCTTCAAATCTTCAAGGGTTTTCTTGGAAAATTCTTCATTAGGGCTTGGTTTATTGTGCGGCTTTGTTTCCCGTGTTCGTTTTTGCATGACTCTTGTGATCTTTTGTCATTTTCTCAATATATGTACCTAAAATACACAAGCAACAAACACAAGCATATATATGGGTATTTTGATGATATTTAATGCAATTTAAGCCCTTTTTGGATGATGAGACTATGTATAATTGCAGTCTCATCGTTTCCAAAAATAGAAAGTTTCCAAATATAGAAAGTTTCCAAAAATAGAAAGTTTCCAAAAATAGAATAGCTGCCTAAAATAAATAAGTTTCTAAAAATAGAAAGTTTCCATAAATAGATTAGCTGCTTAAAATAAATAAGTTTCTAAAAATAGAAAGTTTCCATAATTAGAAATAAGCTGGATTATTAAGCTAATAATATAAGCTTAAGTTTTACTGGTTAATATTCTAAGTCATGTGATTAATAGTATAGTTTATTAATTAATTCATGTAAATTAAATACACTATATGTTATAAGATTTAATTAAATATAAACATGATTTAATTAAATTAAGGTGTAAATAATACTTAGGTTAAAACATGTATTAATATATCATGTTAAATTAATTTAAGTAAATCTTGTAATTATTTAACTTATAAAAATAAGTCATGAACCGAACCGTGTTTTAAATTTAAACATATCGTGAACCGGACCGTATTTACCCTTGAACCGGACCAAACAACCATTAATAGTGGCGAACCGGCTTGACCGGTTGCCACGGTTTAACTCAAACCGCCACCGGCTTAAGCTGGTGGTGCGTGTTGTTTTTCAGCTGAGACCCCCAATCACAACAAGGCCAACCCCGACATGCGTTGCGGTCCCTTGTCTTGCTTGATGCCGAGCCACAAAGCCAACACCGAGACCCGTAGGTCTCGGCTGTGGTCACACGAGCCACACCGAGAGCTTTGGCTCTCGGTTTGTGTGCGCCGGCCGAACCAAAGCACCCCTGAACCACATGATTTTAACCCCCATGATTAGATCTAATTAATTAACATGTTTTTATTAATAGTTTTTAATAAACCCATGATTCATGTGTTTTAGATCTAATAATTAATTAAAAGAAAAAGGTTTAAGGTTTACCGAATGCGTGAAACAAAAAGGAATGATAATACGAATGACCTTGCAAGAATTGGATCACCAAAAATATACAAACACACCTTTCTTGTGGTTTAAAACCGGCGGCCAAAGGGAGCACAAGGAGGAGGCTAGGGTTTTTGTTATTTTTCTAATTCTCTGTAAATGAAAAATATGATCTCCCTTTTTTTAATTTAGTTAAAAACCAAAGTGGGCTTGGCCCCTTTGTTTTGTCTATGCCGCGGCTAGGTGGGGCCCACAAGGGGAAACCCGATGTTTTTCATGTTCTAAAATATTATGTGTTCTCGTGTTCATGTTTCCGTGATTTATTTATTAATCGTTCGTGTCGTAATGTATATTTGTACGTAATCGTAATAAATATTACGTAAATACATAATAATTGGTTCGTGATTATTTACGTTCATGATTTCATGTTCGTGATTATAATTATTGTTGAAAATAATTATCGTGTCTTAATACGTATTAAATACTTATCGTGTAATAACGCGTACGTAATACTTGTAATTCCTATTCGTGAAACATAAATGTGCTATAAAAGGAAAGTTTTAATCATGTACGTACGATTCTAAGGGTACTATTCATGGTAAAAGCATGCGAGTTTTACAACTCTTACCCCCTAAAAAGAATAATTCGTCCCCGAATTATAGATAACGTAAACTGGAAAAGAAGAACATACCCGAATTCAAAATATGAAATGAGGGTAAGCAGCCCAGATAGACTCCTCTGTTTCCCAAGTGGCTTCCCGCTCGGTATGATCCCTCCAAAGGATTTTGACGAATGGGATCGTCTTCCTCCTCATGACTCGTTCTTGTATGTCAAGAACTCGTTCGAGTTCTTCTATGAAGGTAAGATCTTCACGAATCTGTTCCAGTGGATACTGAACCATGTGAAGGGGATAATACTTGTACCCTCTGAGTAAGGACACATGGAAAACATCATGAACATGAGAAATCTGCGGAGGTAACGCTAAACGGTAAGATACTTCACCGACTTGCTCAATGACATCAAAGGGTCCAATGAATCGAGGACTGAGCTTCCCTTTGATTCCAAAACGTCTAACACCACGTGTAGGTGATACCTTTAGGAAAACGTGATCTCCTACGTTAAAATGTAAGTCCCTACGATGCTTGTCGGCATAACTCTTCTGACGTGACCGTGCTTCTTGCAATATCTGCTTAGCTACTGCGACCTTTTCGTTGGTCAACTCTATCATTTCTGGTCCCTCAAGTGTTCACTCACCAACCTGATCCCAGCAGATTGGGGCGCGACACTTCCTGCCATACAACATCCCGAATGAAGCACACTTAATACTTGCGTGCCAACTGTTGTTGTATGCAAACTCTACCAAACATATGTAATTGTCCCAATCTCCTGTCCATTCCAATGAACATGACCTCAACATGTCTTCTAATGTTTGAATCGTTCGCTTCGATTGCCCGTCTGTTTGAGGATGAAAAGTTGTGCTAAGCTTAAGTTTTGTACCCCAAGCTTTCTGCGGACTCCTTCAAAATCGCGAAGTGAAACGAGGATCTCTGTCTGAGACGGTGCTGGATGGAGCACCATGAAGTCTCATGATCTCGTTCTTGTAAGTATCGGGGAGCTTACTGACCGAATCTTCCTTGTAGATCGGTAAGAAATGAGCTGAATTAGTAAGTCGATCAACGATAACCCAAATCGCATTGTGCTTCCTCTTTGTCTGCGGAATACCGCTAACAAAATCCATGGTGATCTTGTCCCACTTCCACTCTGGAATATCTAACGGTTGTAGAAGACCTCCAGATCGCTGATGCTCGATCTTAACCTGCTGGCAGGTAAGACATTTGGAGACGTGATTCGCAACATCATGTTTCATACCACTCCACCAAAAGTATTGCTTGATGTCATGGTACATCTTGGTCGAACCAGGATGAATAGAGAATGGGGAGCTATGAGCCTCAGCTAACAATGCTTCCCGAAGTTCTTGATCATCAGGAACACAAAGTCTCGTGCCCTACCATAAGATACCGTCTGCGTCTACTCGAAATTCTGTCTGCTTCTCCAAGTTCTGAATTATCGCCCAGATTTCACCATCATCCTTTTGAGCTTCCTTGATCCTAGAGAGTAACTCGGGTTCCACTCTAAGATTAGCCCAGTAACCGTGCTGCCCACGTACCATGATCTCAATGTCTAGTCGCTCCAAGTCTCTTATAATTTCCTCCTCAATTTTAATGCCATTTATCATTCCGGACTTTCTGCTAAGTGCATCTGCCACTACATTCGCCTTGCCAGGATGATACTTCAGATTAGTTTAAAAATCCTTCAACAACTCTAACCATCTTCTCTATCTCATGTTCAATTCACGTTGAGTGAAGATGTACTTCAAGCTCTTGTGGTCCGTGAAAATGTCATATGATTCTCCATACATTTAGTGCCTCCATATCTTCAATGCAAACACAACTGCTGTAAGTTCCAAGTCATGCGTAGGGTAATTTTCCTCATAAGGCTTAAGCTACCGTGAAGCGTACGCGATCACTTTCCCATGTTGCATGAGAACACAGCCAAATCCCTTCCCCGATGCATCACTGTAGATCTGAAATCCACCTGTACCAGATGGGAGAGTAAGAATCAGTGCAAATACTAACTTCTGCTTTAGGTCTTCAAAGCTCTTCTCTCTTTCTTCAGTCCAGACGAATTTTTCCCCTTTCCGCATCAGTTTGGTCAATGGTAGTGCTAAACGGAAAAAGTTCTCCACGAACCTACGGTAGTAACCAGCTAAGCCTAGGAAACTGCGAACTTCAGTCGCTGATGTCGGTCTTGGCCACTTGGTAATAGCCTCAACCTTTGATGGATCCATAGTGATTCCTTATGCTGATACAATGTGACCTAAGAATGCCACATTGTCTAACCAGAACTCACACTTGGAGAATTTAGCATACAGCTGCTTCTGGCAAAGAATCTGTAACACCGTACGAAGATGGTCTTCGTGTTCCTCCTTGGACTTAGAGAATATCAGGATGTCGTTAACGAAGACAATGACGAACTTTTCCAGAAATTCATGGAAGATTCTGTTCATCAAATCCATGAACACTGCTGGAGCATTGGTAAGGCCAAATGGCATGACTACAAATTCGTAGTGGCCATACCGTGTACGGAAAGCAGTCTTGGTGATGTCCTGCTCTTTAACCCGTAGCTGATGATAGCCCGACCTCAGATCAATCTTGGAGAAATGTTTGGCCCCTTGGAGTTGGTCAAACAGATCGTCAATGCGTGGTAGAGGGTACCTATTCCTTATGCTGATCTTGTTGAGCTCGCGGTAATCTATGCAAAGATGCATACAACCGTCTTTCTTCTTCACGAATAAGACTGGTGCGCCCCATGGAGATGCGCTTGGTTGAATGAAGCCTCGTTCCAGAAGTTCTTTCAATTGATCCTTTAGCTCTTTCAACTCTATGGGAGCCATGCGATAAGAAGCCTTGGAAATCGGCTCAGCTCCTGGGATGAGCTCGATGTTAAACTCTACTGCACGTGCAGGTGGTATGCCCGGAAGTTATTCTGGAAATACATCTTGAAATTCTAACACTATCGGCTGATTCTGAATTGATGGAGATTCAGCATCCATGTCATGAACAGTAGCTAGATAGCCCTCGCAACCATGTGAAAGTAATGCATGTGCTTGTAGGGTTGATATGATTTGTACAGATCTTCCGGGTACGAACCCGTTGTGAATGTACTCTGGCGCATTAACATCACCGAAGATGACTCGATATGAATGGCAGTCTATGGTAGCATGATGCTTGGGTAGCCAGTCCATGCCTAATATCATGTCAAAATCATTCATGTCTAGCGGAAGTGCGTCAACAGGACGAATCTTGTCATCAAACTCTAGGGGAAGGCTCTTGTACACATGGGTTATGCATACAGAGTCTCTTAAAGGTGTGGAAATGTTCAGTATATTCTCTAGTGGCATGGGGGATATCCTAACATTCTTAGCATAAGCAGTAGAAATGACCGAGTGAGTAACACCCGTGTCAAATAGAACACATGCAGCTTGATCATACATATACACGATTCCAGTGATGGTACCTGTAGACTTGTTGGCCTGATCGCGAGAAGTCGTGTAAACGCGTCCACTAGTAGGAGGCGCCTTGGTATCAGCATGTCCCAATGTGCCCTCCATCTCGCCCTTGCGGCAGTCCTTCATGCGATGGCCAGGAAGAACAAACTTAAAGCATGCGTCGTTGTCGCGACGACATGGCCCTAGGTGCCTACGGTTGCAGGTAGTGAAAAGAGGATGAGTGTATCTTCCAGCAGGTGTCCTTGTTGGCTGAGAGCCTGATAAGAACAGTATACATGAGACATGATAATAGGTACAAAGGATAATGCACAAAATTCGTAAGATGGAATACCAGTGATAGCTGGATGGTTGGGTTGTGAACCTCTTTGGTTCTGGTCCCTCCCGTTACCCTGATTCCTGGTAGAAGATCCTATAATGTGTCAGAATTATGAACTATTGCATGTAATCATAAGAAAATGAGTAAGTGTAAGGACCTGCTGCTGTTGGAGTTTCCAGCGTTGTTACGGTAATTATCATTACCGCCACGCCTATTCATAGAAGAACGGTCGTGAGTCTGACCGTTTCCCTTGGGCTGAGTAGGCTGTTGTTGAGCATCCGGTTGAGACCGGTCCCCAGTCTTCTGCCTGGAATAAATAGTTTGAAAGAGATGTAAATATTGACATATGCTGAAATAATACGGTTTGGTCACCGCTAAATAACAAATGTTTACCTCTTCTCGGGTCTCTCTGCTTCTCCGAACTCTTCTCTTTCTTGCAGCATCTCCAGCTTACGTGCTGCATCGGCCACTTGTGCCACAGTGTTAAACGTAGCACACACCAAGTTGTTTGTGACCGATGTACGAAGAGCCCACCGGAAGTAGTATGCTTGATCTTCGGGAGATCCTGCTGCTGCACCAAGAAAACCAGCTAGACGAAGAAAGCGCTGCATGAACTCGTTGCTGTTCTTTCCATCTCTCTGTCTGATTCCATGGTACTCTCTCTTCAGCTTTTCTTGCTCAGCCTTGGGAAAGAACTGTCCCATCACCAAATCCCTGAACTGAGCCTAAGTCAAACCAGCCACCCAAGAATCACCTCCCTCAGACTTCTTTAGTGCCTTCCACCATGACAGCACATCACCTTCGAACCGGTAACAGGCTACCCTCGACTTAAATACGGGGTCACAGCCCATGGCATCGAAGATCTTCTTAATGTGAGCCAACCAGCTTTCAGCTTCACTGGGGCTATCTGTTTTCTCGAAGGATCGAGGGCGCAGCTTATTGAATCTCTCCAGCCATGTGACCAATGTTGCTGGAGGAGGAGGTACTGGGTGTTGTTGCTGATTGTTGGCAGCCTGCACCTCAGCCCTGATTTCGTTCCTCAGCTGAGGAAGCATAGCTTGCGTTGCAGCTTGGACTGCTGCATTGAGTTGTTCCTGCTAGCGTGTGAGAACCATCTGACAGTATAACATAAAATATATGATTAAACTGACCAAAACATAAAATATATACATGAAAAAAATTGTATACCAGTAAATCATGAGAAACATTTTATGTAGGAAGTCTAGTAGATGAATGCATGATGTAGTTTTATGAAAACTTTTATATGATCGAGAGTGAACGCCTATGGTCAGTTCACTCGAAATAAAAGACATGGCGAGGGGACGCCAATGGGTCGGTCTCGAAGTTAAAAGTTTCGATAAAACACATGCGACTAAATAGGGCCAGTCCTGTACCAACCATTACTTAGTCATAAACCTGCGACAATAACATATATATGTATGCATGAAAACAATGAATGCATGAAAACCGACTGTCAGTTCTAGGAAGGCCATAGTGACTACCCACTAATCACAGGTCGTGTTTTGAGAGCCTACAGGTCGAAGCCATGGCTCTGATACCATAATTGTAACACCCCAATTTAGGAAATGGAATGTCACGCGTGATTATGGCGTGTCATATAAAGCATACAAGGATAAATGTATTAAACATTACATGACCATAAAGGAAATACCAGAAACAAACATCGGTACCCCGAAGTAAAGCTCATCACACACAAACATAAGTACTGTAAATGAAAAGGACTAAACAATGTCCATGGAAATAAGTATCAAAAGTATGAAGAAATGCATAAAGTAATGAAGGCTAGAAAGCTTCCAATCCATATGCACGTACGCTTAAAGTCTACGAGCGTCCCTGAGTACCTGCCGTTTTGGGAACATGAAAGGAAAACGGCTGAGCATAACGTTCAGTGCACAGATATACAAGCATAGAATGAATAACATAAGCATATACAACATATAGCAGCGGAATAGACTAAGTTCTGGAAAACCTGACGTAACTTAGTAAAACTGGTTTTATAGTTTAAAAAGCCTTATGTTTATCTTATAAAAACTGTTTAACATGTTTACCATTAGCCAATATAGGTCATGAAATATCAACGTGCATGAATACTTGGAGGGGTGACCTCGTCATGCAATTAGAGGGGCTGCCTCTAATTAATATAAGTTTGGGTAGGAGGGATCAGCTCCTTGTGAAGGATGCAAGGCACACACCACATTCACCTGAATAATCTATAAAAAACATGTAAACTAGGATTCACCCATACGCCTCACATGATAACATAATAATATGGCCAAAAGCTGAAGGGACGCCACGAGCTATCACTTCGCTGTGGTGAAGTCATAACACTGGTGCCTCCAGTGTTATGGTTATGGTACCGCCATAACTAGGTGAAACTGTTCATGCATGTATATGGCTTAGGCAGTTTAATTAAAACTAAGCAAATCAAAACATATAAAACATATACTAGGAAAACAGTTGGCTGCATAAGGGGGATCCTAATAAGGAAAGAATGTCCATACTAAAAGGACGGAGAATCCGTACCTTGTGTCCAGTGAATGAAGAAGACGAACGGAAGAGAGTCCTACTTCGATATCACTAATGCTACATAAATAATATACGTGTATAAGTATTCTGATTACTGGGTACGTAACTGGTTTTATATCATGTCTTAGCTTGTTTTATATGCGCATGTCATGTTTTATTGATTTTAATATTATGCTGTGTTTATCATGTATTCTGTCTATTCTGATTAAGTATTACTTGTATTTCTTGTATTACTATACTTGTTGTGTAATAATAAGTAACTTTCTAAAAATAGCAAGTTTCCTAAAATAGAAAGTTTTCAAAAATAGAAAGTTTCCAAAAATAGAAAGTTTCCAAAAATAGAATGTTTTCAAAAATAGAAAGTTTCCAAAAATAGAATAGCTGCCTAAAATAAATAAGTTTCTAAAAATAGAAAGTTTCCATAAATAGATTAGTTGCTTAAAATAAATAAGTTTCTAAAAATGGAAAGTTTCTATAATTAGAAATAAGCTGGATTATTAAGCTAATAATATAAGCTTAAGCTTTACTGATTTATATTTTAAGTCATGTGATTAATAGTATAGTTTATTAATTAATTCATGTAAATTAAATAAACTATATGTTATTAATTCATGTAAATTAAATAAACTATATGTTATCATATTTAATTAAATATAAACATGATTTAATTATATTAAGGTGTAAATAATGCATAGGTTAAAACATGTATTAATATTTAATATTAATATAACCTAAGTCATGGAAATTAATTCATTATGCGATGTTTAATAATTAATTAATTACTTTAGTCTAAAATCAAATCATAAAATACTTAGGTTAAGATCATGTATTATTACTAATAATAATTAACCTAAGTCATGTCTAAATTAAATTAATTATATATCATGTTAAATTAATTTAATTAAATCTTGTAATTATTTAACTTGTAAAAATAATTAACTTGAAAAAATAAGTTATGAACCGAACCCGTGTTTTAAATCTAAACATGTCATGAACCGGACCGTATTTACCCTTGAACCGGACCAAACAACCATTAATATTGGCGAACCGGCTTGACCGGTTGCCACGGTTTAAGTCAAACCGCCACCGGCTTAAGCCGGTGGTGCGTGTTGTTGTTCAGCCGAGACCCCCAATCACCACAAGGCCAACCCCGACATGTGTCGGGGTCCCTTGTCTTGCTTGCTGCCGAGCCACAAAGCCAACACCGAGACCCGTAGGTCTCGGCTGTGGTCACACGAGCCACACCGAGAGCTTTGGCTCTCGATTTGTTTGCGCTGGCCGAACCAAAACACCCCTAAACCACATGTTTTTAACCCCCATGATTAGATCTAATTAATTAACATGTTTTTATTAATAGTTTTTAATAAACCCATGATTCATGTGTTCTAGATCTAATAAATATTTAAAAAAAGGGTTTAAGGTTTACCGAATGCGTGAAACAAAAAGGAATGATAACACGAACGACCTTGCAAGAATTGGATCACCAAAAATCAACAAACACACGCTTCTTGTGTGTTTAAAACCGGCGGCCAAAGGGAGCACAAGGAGGAGGCTAGGGTTTTTGTTATTTTTCTAATTCTCTGTAAATGAAAAATATGATCTCCCTTTTTCTAATTTAGTTAAAAACCAAAGTGGGCTTGGCCCCTTTTTTTGTCTATGCCGCGGCTAGGTGGGGCCCACAAGGGGAAACCCGATGTTTTTCGTGTTCTAAAATATTACGTGTTCTCGTGTTCGTGTTTACGTGATTTATTTATTAATCGTTCGTGTCGTAATGTATATTTATACGTAATCGTAATAAATATTACGTAAATACATAATAATAGGTTCATGATTATTTACGTTCATGATTTCATGTTCGTGATTATAATTATTGTTGAAAATAATTATCGTGTCTTAATACGTATGAAATACTTATCGTGTAATAACACGTACGTAATACTTGTAATTCCTATTCGTGAAACATAAAGGTGCTATAAAAGGAAAGTTTTATTCATGTACGTACGATTCTAAGGGTATTATTCATGGTAAAAGCATACGGGTTTTACACGTCTCTTTCAGGTTGATGTTCGTTCACTTCTTGTTCAAGAGATTCCACATATTTCAAATCATCAAACATTTCTTGCTTAATTAATGTTTCAAATTCCAAAATATGTTTTTACGTTCTTTCCGCAGGCGGAATCAAAATACTTTCACAAGCACAGTTATATCGTGAGGAATTTCTTTGTCTCCTTTCGAAAGTTCACGTTTTTCCAGTCATCATCAACAACTTTTTTGAATTTTCAATGTTACTCTTGAGAATACTAAGCGCTTGCTTACTCTTGCTTACAGAAGCTTTATATGGCAAGTACTCAATAAATTTTGAAACATTAGTTTTCTTAGTGGCAAAAGCTTTTCTCCATTTAATTCTTATTTGTTCACATTCGAAAAATATTTGCTGACGAGTCTTCTGTGTTTGCGGTTTGAAAAGACCATAAAGACTGTTTTCATAAGCATAATTATATGGTTTAACAAATTCTTTATTAACTTTTGGTCTACTCTCTTCTTCCAAATCGTTTGTCTCTTCACTATCAGGCCTAACAACAAGGCAATCAAGATCGGTCCATTGGGACTCATCAAGGTATAAGTGCTGATTCTCAGATTGAGCTTGCTCAAGGTACATAGGATTTGCAAAACTAGGTCTATCCTTGAAAAACGAACGATGTGCCCACATTCTCATGGTTTGAATTGATTGATTAGTTTTGTAAACAATTTTCTTGTAAAAATCAATTTGAGTTTCAAGTTCCACCATTTTGTCGATGTCATTTGCTTGTTTAGTTTTGAAATCCTTCTCCATGTTTTCAACCATAGCTTTCTTTTCATTAACAAGTTTAGTTTTATCCTCTTGAAGAAAACCATTTACTTGAGTTAGCTCATTAACTTTAGTGATAGCAAGATACGTTTTGTGACGTTCAGTACTCAAAGAGTTGTCATAATTATGTTTCTCTTGTTCAAGAAGCTTAAGAGTTTCGTTATATTTCTGTTGATAATCGTCCTTTTTGACGTTAATTAAACACCCTTTGTACCCCTCAATCTCATTGGTCTTTTGAAGAAGCTGAGCTCTATAGCTATCAATGGTCTCACTAGATTTGATTAGAGCAGCTTTGCATTCTTCAAAATTTTGAGTGAGCGTAGCGTTTGCCTTCTTTAATTTCTTTTGACACTTTCTAGTTTCTTTGACATCTTTTTGTAAAGATGCAATTAAGTTAGCAAGCGCAATAAGCTCCTCATCATCATCATACTCATTTGCATGTTGATCATCCTCAGACTCATTATTGCACATGTCTGATGAATCGGGTGTGGTATTGCTACCAACCATTTCCATCATACATGTGTCATTAATGGCTTTGGGTAGCTCACAATGCTCATGAGTACTACCAAACACATTATATTCCTCTTCAGTGTGTACCTTATCGATTGGCTCAGTATCAAAGATAGGACCATTGTCATCTTCAGTGACGTTGAGAACTTCTTCAACCTTTGCGATGTACGAGTAATGTGCTTCAAGTTCTTGGTCGAATGCTTCATCATTAGTATCATCAAGCCTTGCTCCTTCCTCAGCCGATAGTTTAAACCCAACTTTCATCTTCTTGCAAAGCAGCATCTTTTCCTTATGATAACCAAAATCCCCAACTCGTTTCGGCTTTCTGCATTCCTTTGCCATATGCCCATAACCTTGACAATTAAAGCACTGAATCCCACTTTGTTGAACCATTGGAGTACCAACAGTTTCCCTATTTCCAGCAACAGTAGCAATCATCTGAGTATCATACTTAGCAGTTTGTCGATCATACCGTGCAGATTCCTCAACATGTGTTGGATTACGTCGATCATACCTAGGAGAACTTTCATCACGTTGACGTGTGTCATATCTTCGAGGACTCTCAACATATTGGTTCCTTGTATTAGATGATGTTCGAGGATTGTTGTTGGTGGGTTTGAAGATTTTCTTGTAGGTCTTCATAATGAAAGCAATTTGTTGCTTCATCTCCCTATCCTTCTGAGCTAGTTCTTCATCACTGTTCTCTTCAGATGATGGCTCAAGTGATGGTGATGGTGCTCTTGGTTCTTTTTATCGTGACCTTGTGGGAGTTGAATACTTAGATGAAGTGGAGTACCTTGGTGAGGAGGATGTAGTGGAGTATCTTGGTGAGGAGGATGTAGTGGAGTATGACTTTGGAGCACGAGAGTGATGATCTTGGACGTGTTGAGTGGTAGACACCAAAGCAAGTGGATTAGCAATCTTTTCTATCCTTTCAGCTCGAAGTTCATTCGCCTCATTCTGAAATTGTTTCAAAATGTCAAAGAGCGTGTGATAGTTGACCTCGTCTAACTTACTCTGTTGTTTCACCAAAGTTACAAACCGTGTCCACTCTGGTTGAAGTTGCTGTAGAAATTGCACATTAACTTGCATGGTGGAGAGTTGCAAATTGTTTCTTGTCATGTCATTCATCATCTTGTAGAACCTTGAGTAATATGAATCAATTGATTCCCCATCCAATGAAGTAAACTTACCAAAGTTCTAGAACAAGTTAGTTTTGACATCTTGCTTGTTAAGTGATTCTCCTTGTTGCAAGCGTTCAATGGCAAACCACATTTCTTTTGCTGTAGAGCACGCATCAACCTTTGAGTAAATATCATCCCCAATCCCACTGAGAATCAAATAGATTGCTTCTTTCTCTACATCAATCCAAGCACATTTCTCTTTGGAAGTGTTCTCATATGTTTCCTCAATTGTTTGCTCATCGGAACCAGTCGGTTGCTGGAATTAAAGGAATGGTTATTGTAGTGAGAGTATATGGTCCTTCTTTGACGCAACATCGAAGAACATCACCATTGGGTTTAGTGTCAAGATATCGAAGGAATCGTGATTTCCATTGTGCATATCGACCAGTCACAAGCATTGGTGGTCTCTCTTTGTTACCCGCCACCATGATGTTTTTGTTTGTCACACGATACTCTTGAGTAGAATCCATTTTGAAAAACTTGAATTTGATGAAGTGAAAAAGGATCTTAAGTAGATGTGTTGTGATTGTTGTTGTCAAAGAAAAAATGTTAAAATCCCCTAAAAAATTGTCTTCACAAGAAACCAAAAATTCTAAGGCCAAAAACACACGATGAAGTAAAAAATTTCACTTTCGCAAAATTCAAACTTTCGTAGCATACAACTTTCGTAGAACTTAACTTTCGTAGAAGAAGAATTTCGCAGGAAACCAAACTTTCGTAGAAACACCTTTCGTAGAAACATCTTTCGTAGAAAAAACCTGTCGTATAAAAATCCTTTCGTAGAAAGTTAAATTTCGTAGAAAACAATCTTTTGTGAGAATATGAACTTTCGGAACTAAGAACTTTCGGATCAAAGAACTTTCGGAAGAATTAGACTTTCCGAGGAAACATTTCGTAGAAAGAAACTTTCGTAGAAAAAAGGTTTCAGAACTATTTGGGTTTCGTAACTTTTGGAACTCTCGTAACTTGTTGTAAAGTTTCGTAACTTTGGAAACTCTCGTAACTTTTGAAACTCTCGTAACTTTGAAAACTCTCATAACTTGTTGTAAAGTTTCGTAACTTTGGAAACTCTCGTAACTTTTGAAACTCTCGTAACTTTGAGGACTTTAGGAAGAGTTCACTTTCGTAGAATTGAGGGTTTCGGAACAGTTAAATTTTGTAGCTGTGAGTAACTCTCGTAAGAATATTAACTTTCGGAAGAAAAATCTTTCGTAACTTGTAACCCTGTGAAACTTTCGGAGACAAAACTTACTCTCGGAACAATATTATAAACCCTATTACGAAAGTTAAACTTTCAGAATAAACTAATAAACCTTAAACGAAAGTGTTTCTCTGACAATTTTAACTCGAGTGAAGCCTAACCTTTATCAAACTGTATCCCAAAATCAATCCAAACGCCCCAAAAACTTGTGATTTTAACCACAATAACTAACCTAAATCCCTACCACAACTATGTAGGTGATTTAAATCAAGATTTAGAGCCCGAAAAACACTAAAAAAAATTAATTTGTGATGATTTTAGATTAAATCACACAAATCAAACCAATAACAACCACCAATCACTAATCTACCCCGTGGCGATTGATACCAAATGTTGTACCCATAATTATTCACTTCACCATGGTTGATTATAAGAAATAAAGAAGAAAAAAAGATAGATTTCTAGAGAGAGAAAGTAGTGACAGAAAGTAGAGAGAGAGGTGATTAACTAGGAGAAATTAGATTAAGAAAAATTATTACTTTCCCACCCTCCTAACATGCTAGGAGGGTGCTTATATAGTCCACCCACATGCGGGCTTTTCTATTGGACTATACTGTTTTGGGCCAGGCTTGAATAAATGCTTAGTACCTTGAAAGAGGCCTTTTAAGCTAACCATCAAGCCCGTAATGTCACGACTATTTTAACTAACTATTACAATGTTCTAATAAATATTATAATATAAACCTATGACCGAACATTCTTGTTTGACTCAATATTTTGAGGCTAACAATTACGTTAGTTTATTTATTTGGACATTGTTTAGTCCTTTTCCATTTTAGTACTTATATTCATGTGTGTGAGCTTATACTTGGACTACCGATGTTTGTTTCCGGTATTTCATTAATGGTCATTTAATGTTTTTGGACATTTACCTTGCATGCTTTGATGACACACCATAATTATCCTGTGATATTTCATTCACCTAAATGGGGTGTTACATTAGTTGTATTTTGGAAATACATAAAGATGATTCTTCAAGACTAATAGGTTTTTCAATATAGTTGGATAATTGGACTACTCCAACTCATGTAGGATTCTTTATGGATCGACGTCATTAAGAATCTACATAGATGGTAAGTATTGCGATCCGTATACTTGAGATGCAAGTTGCATGGATGTATGGCATTTTTTGATTTAAGAAAACGCTGCGCCATTCGCGTGGGCAGTTATAAAACTTATTTCAGAAATGTTTTATTACATGTGTAAAAGGTACTTGTAGTCAAAATGGGATTTTGTCCCTCCGTGGATGGAGAATGATATATCACGGCCCTCTCGTAGGATTAATTGGATGTTTGCATGGCCGTGCCTAAATGGTAGTTAAGAAGTTTCTTATTACATTTAGTAATCTTGATTGAATCGGAGAAACGAGAAATAAAATAATAATCCACTGAAATGACACATGATCCATATTCATGATTAACTGTATCAGTAACAAAAAGTATGTAGTATTGTTATTAAATTACCATAAGGCTAAATCAGTTTACCATGAACCAAACCCGGGTGCTTTTGGGAGCATTGACGGTGTTGCTAGACTATACGTCAATGTTATTGTTAAATTACACTATAGCTACGACTTCCGCAAGTGGGAGCTGTTAGGATGTGCGTAAGTTATAAATAGTATTCAATATGACCGAAGGTGCGTGGGACTAAGGGGTCACACACTCAGACATCGAGATCATCTTTTATTAAAGATATATAATAAATATGCCTATATTTATTGTGTATTTTTAATTTGATAAGTTAATACTTAACAGTTGTTAATTAATAAGTTGAAAGGTTTAACAAGGATTAATTAATAAGACTTTATACTTTAAGGTAATTTATGTAATTACATTATTAATTAAAACAGAAAGTCAAAAAGTCAAACCAAACACCCCCTTGGTGTTAGTCGGCCGATTAAGGCACAAGGAAAAGAGAGGAGAAGTTTTTTGTTCTAGAAGGTTAATTACTTGGAGGTTAAGTTTTAATCTATTCCATAACTAAACCTAGAACTCACCAATATATACAAAGGATGTGATTAATTGTTTCATAAGAATTAAACCAAACTTTTCCCCCTCTCTCTCTTTGTAGTTCGACGGCAACAAGATCCCAAAAGGGGTTTTTGGGGTTTTATTTTTATCAAGTATTTGCTTAATCAAGATCTAGCAATCGAAGGTGATTGATTGAGGTGTTATGTGTACTAAGCTTGGAGAAGATCTAACTTGATCTTAGGGTTTTGGTATTCAGATTTTGGTGTATTGGAATTAGGGTTTGGTTGATTGATTGGTTTTTAGTTACTTGATCATCCGTTCTTAGACTTAAGGTATGCATTCTTTATATTTATGTTAATTACATTATGTACATAGTCAATCGATCCTATCCATTGCGTTTTACTCTTGATACATGAATAGATGATTCATATGATTGTTAAATTCCAACATATATGACTGACAATATATGTCATACCCTTTTGACAAGTAAAGATAATAACACAAGAAATACTTTTTAAACGTGTAGGACTTTATTGATTGATAAACAAAATATTACAATGTGTTATGGATCATAGAAGTTGAATAAATGACAATATATGTAATACCCTTTTGACAAGCAAACTTTACAAGAGTGTTAAGTTTACAAGAAAACTCTAAGGGTCAAGCGTTCAAATCGAACGGCTGGCTCTATGTGAGTTAGAGAGAGTTACAATGAAATAATATAAAGTGAACAACATTATGTGGAAACCTTGTTTTCCTCGATCTTTTAGCTACTAGGAATGATGATTGTTCATATGATTAACATAATCAAAGCGGAATTAGAACAATAACCATTAACAAGGTGTTTAGGGAACAAGACACATGAATTGAAACAAACGGATTGCTAATTGTATTAATAATCAACAATCACTAGGTGTGTATACATTGAATCCCACACCTAGTCGACACACGCTTTAGGTTTACATTGTATATGAAAGTTATATAAAACCTAATAACCCTTGGTTCCTTTTATAGTGTAAGGATTAGGGTTTTACAAAAGATAACTATGAATAAACATGAATATCTTCTATTAAAATAACTAATACATAATATATTCTGCATACTTATCCTAAATAGAAGCTTCGAACAGCATTTGACTTTTGTTGACTTCTGTCAACGCCCGATTTACTCTTGACAACGCCCGATTTACTATAGGCGAAACAAGTTTCCTTAGACTTGTCAGTAGATCTACAAACTGTGCCAACTCTCGCTGACCTTTTATAGAATCTTTTCTTATTTTCCAACAAAGCTTGTTCATGATAATCAACATATTTATTAGACATGAACTCTTGACTACTCTTTGTATCTTCTTCAACATTAGAGTCGCTGTCTTGACAACCAATATGTGATATAAGGGCTTTTGAGCTTGATCCCTGAACTGTGAACCTTTCAGTCTCTGATTTGTAGATAGCATCAATCAGCCCTCTTCATAGTTACATTTCCCATACAACTGAGGCAGAGTGTCATTTTTTATTAAGTTGTTTTTCCTTTGTATTTGATTCATACTCAGCCACTTCCTTGGTAAGATGTTAACAAATGTAGCATTCACTTCATCTTGTGGAATGGTGACTTCATTCATGGCCCGATCATTTAATAGGATCTTCAGCCTTGTGTGAGTTTAAGAGACCTTTTCACCTTCCAATGCTGTAAAGGCATTAAACTGAAGTCTACGAGCTTGAATTTTTGTATCTCTTGTCTTTAATGGTCCTTCATGACCTAGAACTAGATCTGTCCACATTTGTTTGGATGTGAAGCACTGAATGACAGACTTCATGATGCGTTTTAGAAGCATGAGATTATGATACTTGATATGAGTGATTTTACTCATATCAATTGTAGCTTAAAACAATCTATATATGCAATAAATGTATGAAAATGCCTTGTATATGTTTGTTTCTTGTTTTGATGTGTGTAGGTACCAAAGTTCGCGAAAACCGGCAAAATCGGCACAAGATTGAAGAAAAAGATCGAGGAAGCCAAAATCGAGTTCGGTTTCTAGTGGATTTAACTTTTTGAAGATCACTTGGACTTTGTGGGCACCACTCTCGGTTATTGGGCTCAAAAGCCCAATATGGATTTTTAACTATTCACTTCGGGTTAGATGCCCAAATAAAGGCCCAAATTCATCATAAACTCATTTGCAATTTAATGTACGAATACTCTTGGGCCCAAGCCCAAGATTCATAACAAATTTTATAAACGTGAGAAGTAATTTTGCCAATGGCCCATTAGGGTAAAAATATCAAACGAAAGTTTTATAAAAAGAGAATTCCCTTTTCACACCTACAACCACACACATTTTCCCCACTTTCTCACACAATAAAAAAGGTTTCGATACTTTCTATGTATCATCCTTTATTTCTCCTTCAACCTAAAAGAAAACCAGACGAAATAACACTGTTCCCATGAAACCCTAATTACCCAAATGGTCAAATTAATTGGGGGTTTTGGTTCGTACGTGTGATTCACACGTATAAATATAAATTCCTCAATGTTTAAGGAAGAGAAGAGTGGAGAGCAAGGCTACGTGGCAACCATCTATTGGAGATTACACCTCACCATTCCCCATCCTCCAATCAAGAGTGGCCACCTCAGCATCAAACTAGCATAACTAGCACACTTGATTGCCACGTTGGCAATCCGTGTGCTAGAAGGCTTTTATCAACCGTAGATCATCAGATGAGAGAGAAGATCAAGATTAAAGATGGAATATGCTGAATAAGATGCGAATATTCTTCCTCAACAGCTTAGGGGGTTGGCTATATAAACCCCCAAAATACTTGTAATCTGCATCCCCTTTTTTACTTTTAACGTTATAATGTTAGTTTGTAGCTAGATAATGTAATTTTATTTTTCTGAGTATTGTAATGAATGTTTGAAATAATAAAAGTTGAGTTTACAGTTTAATTATCTTCTCAATCACGTTTTTACCTTTTACTGTTACTGTTTAAAATACTTTGCATTTTCTAATTTTACAAGTTGATATTATAAGTTTTAATCATTCATATAAACTTTCTTAATAGTTTATGTGAGTGATTTAGAGTAAGATTAGGGATTAATATTTATCCCTACTGGATAAATATATCAAAAATGATGGTTACTGGTTCGAGATTCGATTGATGGTATTGATGGTGGTTCGTTTTAATAGTGGTGTAAGATCCGGTTAATCAGGTCAGCTCAGCGCTGCACCACTTCTCAACGGAAATATCCTAAAGGTTTTCAGTTCTTTTAGTTTTATGTTAATAAATTGCTTTAGATTTATAGTATTGATGTTATTTGTTTTTGAAATGATGTTATGAATCTGCTTTGGCTCCTGATGGATATATTGAATATGTTTAGTTGATTTAATCTGTTTCTCGTTTTAAACTTGTCAAGGTATTTGTTAGTCTGGCTGTTAAACTGATGTGATAATCTGATATTGTTTGATTAAGTCTAATTTTGCTTGGAGTAATATTAGTTTTAATTTAGCTTTGATATTGTTAATAAACTGAGAATGAACTTGGATAAGATGTTTCTGTTTATTTGACTCATTATGTAGCTGAGATTGTGCTCGCTTGGTTGTCTGCTTTTATTGAATCGATAAGTCTGCTAGTATATTGGCTTGATTAATCTGATAATGTGAGTTTTAGTTTTATATTGGAATAGATTTAGGACTTATAATACTTGCAGTAGTTTTGGTTTGTTGATTGTGCAATTTCTGAAAGGATGCCATGAGTAGTTTTCCTTTTTGATTTATTAGTTTGTATTTGATTTTATTTATGATAATTTAGGCCATTATTTAGTTGATTTTAAGTTATCTTATTTGTTAGTTTGATTATCTTGGATATCTGTAGATCGAACTTGATATACGCTTGTTATTAGTTTTTCATAAGCTGTTTTCTAGCTATTCATTGAGATTGTTGAACTTATCTGCTTTTATATGGGGTTTACTGATTATTTGTTGAATTCATGTGATTAACAGATCCATTTGATCTGTTAAGTCTCAAATACTGATATCCTTATAAGTTTCAATGTAAACTTTGAAATAGTCACCTCCTGTGACATTGTTTAATCATTTCTGTTCAAAAATATATTAATCACAAAAAATAACCACTCCTGTGGTTCGAACCCGAGACCTCTTGGTTGTGCAACTATTGTGTTAACCAAATGAGCTAACTGGCTTATTTGGTTTTACTTTCATTCACTTCATTAATATAGTATTTTGGTTTCGGACTGATTCTTATTAATATTGTAGGTTACTTAATTTTCGTTTATATAAATATTAATTAACACTTTTATTTAAGTTAATTTTAGTTTTATAAATATAAATTAAAGTAAAAAATGTTTTTATTAATTTTAAAGGTTTAAGTAGTTTTTAAATAATAAGATTTTATTAGTTTAGATTTAAAAATAAAGTTTAAAAAAAATAGATTTGGTTTAAGTAAATTTTATTAAATTAATTAGTTTAATTAGTTAATTAGATTTCTAAAAATAGTTTTAAAGTTATTTTAATAGATTAATTTATATATATTCTTAAATAATTTAATTTTTAAATAGTTTTAATTTTAAGTAATTTTTTTCTAGATTAATTAATTTGGGGTTTACGATTCATACACTTTAGGACTAAAATAAGTTTTAAATTGGTAGATTTAATTTTTAGTTTAAAAACCGAAAACCCATTCAAATCAATTGTCCAAATCGAAACAAAACGTCTCAAATTCACTCGATCTTCGTGTACAACGAACTTGGTTCATCACGTGTTTAATTGAATTCGTCTTTGGTAATATTAGTCTATTACTTTTTCCTAAAGGTAATTTTCTAATTTACCCTATAACATATCTAATTATCACTATACTATCACGATCACATCAAAAAATTTGGCGCCGCTGCCGGAGATCTTGTGTACGATTCGTTCGTGGAGATTTGTTGATCGTTGATTTGAAGACCCTTTCCGTCCTCGGAAAGTTTTGTTATTTTCTTATTATATAGTATGTATCATTTTTCTCGTTTTTTGTGAATAATATATTGTATTACGTAGAACAATAAATTTACATACTTATCAAATAAGGCCTTAGTTGGGATTTCATCACCTAGCTATTGTAGTCGAATCCAAAACAAAAATAAAAGGCAAAATAGATAAATACTAATAAGAAGTTTGAACTCGATTTATACAAACTATAAGGTGGTATAAGGTGACGTGCTATAAAAGGTCGTCTAAGGAAAAAGGTTTTTAAGTGCTTTGTGCCACCTCCTTTCCCCGCTTGCTTGTGCGTATATTGAGAGGGACGACCTATTATTGGTTTGCCGACTCAAGTAGTAATAAATCTTATTTTTGTAGTTTACTTATTGAACCTCGATACGTTTAGGTTTTCACCTATCGTTTCAAAGTCGACCGAGGATAATTTACTTCCATAGTAGTTATCTTTATTTCTTGTTTTTTATCGATCATTTTTTATTGAGCAATACCAAATAAAATACCAAAAATAATCTTCTTCTTGTCTAATTTCTTTTCTTCAATCCTCTAAATTCTCTTCTTTGTATTGTATGCAATTACGTTCTTCTCGTCTTGTGACTGATTTTAATAGGCTTGAAAATATTCCTCGTAGAAATAGAAATCGTCAACAAAGAATATTGGAACCCGAGCTTCCACCTATTGTTGTAGAGATGGCCGATAACCGAACAATGGAGGAATTGCTCCGTGCACCCACTGAAGGGTATGGGGAAGCAATCGTTGTGCCGGCTATTTTGGCGGATCATTTTGAGATTAAGACGGGTCTTTTATCACTCATTCGTGCCGACCAATTTCATGGCAATGAGACCGATAGCCTGCATTCTCACATTCAGAATTTTCTACGAATTACCTCGACTCTCAAGTTTAGAGATGTGCCGAATGACGCGATTAAGCTCATGCTTTTTCCGTACTCGCTCGAGGGTAATGCTAAGCTTTGGTATGAGAAAGAACCACCGGGTTCGATCTTAACTTGGGATGATTTAGTGTCTAAGTTTATGGATTACTTCTTTCCACCATCTAAGACAACACACTTTAAGAACGAGATCACTAAATTTGAGCAAAAAGTGCATGAATCGTTTGAGGTTGCTTGGGAAAGATTTAAAGGTTTGTTAAGACAATGTCCACACCACGGTTTCTCGGAATTGCATCAAATAAATACTTTTTATAATGGGCTTAATATGATTGAACGAGATTCTTTAAATGCCTCGGCGGGTGGTAATCTTTTAAGAAAAACTCCGAGAGACGCGTGGAGAATAATTGAGGATAAATCTAGAGCACAATATTCACGAAACACACCGGGTGTTTCCAATGTGAATTCATTAAATCCCGATATTGCTAGATTGGACTCTAAGATTGATAGTGGATTCGCGACTTTGTTGAATGAGATTAGGAAGAATCCTCATGGATCCATTAATATGGTTAAGAATGTTTGTGTATCATGTGGTGGAGCACATCCTAATTATGCTTGTTCGACCACGGGGTTTGATCAAGCTAGTGCTTTTGCCGCGACGAGAACTTATGGCTCCAACGGTCAAGTTGCTCGTCAAAATCATGTTGCTCCATCGGGTTTTCCACCGGTTCAAAATAGGTACAACAATGGAAACAATGGGAATAATTAACCGTGGTAACCAAGGGAATTTTAATCAAGGAAATAGGTTTAATGCTAATCAAAACAATCAAGGTTTTCACAATAATCAAAATGATTTGTCAAGTTATATCAAGACAAATGAGGCAAATATGAAAGCTTTACAAAACAACATTCAAGGGCAAATTAATACTTTGAAACTCGATTTTCAATATACGTTTAAAGGGCAAAATAACAAGATTGAGCTTAATCAACAAAGGCTAGAGCAAAGTCAAAATCGTATGCAACAAAGTTTGGAACAAAGTCAAAATAAATTGCTTTTGATGTTTGAGGGATTTATGTCAAAACCATCATCTTCTTCGGGTTGCTTACCTAGTAACACCATTCCAAACCCGAAGGGAGAGCTTAAGGCCATAACCGTTTATGATGATTATGATAATTTAGAAGAAGTTGAAGTGATTGAGTTTAACCCTCCACCTAAGGAAACGTTTCTAGATGTCACCAAGGCTACTTTAAATGTGATTAGTACCTCGGTTTTCTTTGATTTCTTTCCGAGAAGTATAAATATCCGGGTCAATTCTTGATACCTTGTATTTTCAATGAGCTTGGGGTTTGCAAAGGTCTAGCCGATCTAGGAGATAGCATTAACTTAATGCCCCTAGCCATTTGGAAAACTATTGACTATGCACCACTTAGTACCACTCGAATGATCATTGAGCTTGCTAATAGAACCACCACTTGACCGGTTGGTATAGCGGAAAATGTCATTGTTAAAGTGGGAAAGTTTTTGTACTTAGCCGATTTTGCTATAGTCGATTATGAGACCAATCCTCGTGAGCCTGTTATTTTAGGACGACCATTTTTGTGCACGCTCAAGTTCAAGTTGACATGAGGAAAGAGGAAATTAAATTGTTTTATGGAGATAAAAGTATTGTTTTCAAACCGGAAAAGATTCCAAGATTCGTTTCTAAGAAAGTGGAAAGTGTAAAACTTGTTGAAACAATTGAAAGTAACTGGAAAGCTCTTTTTGATAAAGGTGTTTTTCCAATTTTGGAAACTCCATTTTGTGAAAGTCAAAAGTTAAATTTAAATGAAGAAGCTTTCTTTGTTGAAACATGTTGTAATCTTTCCTCATCTCCACTCACTCCACACGAGGATGATAAGATTGAAAAACAAATTGATGATTACTTAAGTGAGCCATTTGATGCTAGTGAGTTTAATAGTGAGAATTTTGATCCCGAGAGTGATATTGCTTTAATTGAACAATCTTTGAAAATGGACTCATTTTCACTCTCTTCGAAGGATCATGTTGATGTTCCTAAGGCACAATCTTCAATTGAAGAGCCTTTGATTCCTAACTTCACACCAAGTGAGGTTAGTGACTATTCATGTGATAAGTTCATTGATGAACTTTTTGCTATTATTGATCCACTTCCACGGGGAAGTGAAGACGTTTCTGATCTCGAGATCGAGCGTGATTCTCGTGTTTTATCTACCATTCTCGAGGAATTCACCGATGAATTTCCTTCGAATGAGAATGATGATATTGTATCCGAGTGTGACACACTTGATACTTTGTCGGATATTTCTTGTGATGACAAGATTGATGACACTTTTGTGACCTACTCAAATCCTCTCTTTGAAGCTTCATTGAACAATAATCCATTGTTTCAAGAGGATTTTGAGAGCATCATACCTCCTACATCTCACAACCTTTGTGATGATGAGCTCTTCATTAAGGAGTTTGATAAGTTACTTTCCATAGACATTCCTTCGGAATTTGAGGAAGAGTCTAATGACGGTGATGAAGATTCTTGGTTTGATCACCTGATTTATGATGATGACAATGTTGACCCGGAGGGAGAAATTACTTTTGCTCCAATTATCCTTCCCACTCGCTTTGATCTTAATGTACGGGTTTTTCATGCGACTCATTTTGAGTACCATGACCCCTTTTTCACATTCATAAGAGTGATAAGGTCAACAAAGTCATGCAAGTTGATACCACTAGTGTTGAGACTTTTATCCCACCATTACCATGTGCTTTATATGATTTAGGATTAGCATGGGGGGACGACACCGTGTTGTCTATTCCTTTCTCCACCGAGGACGAGGTATTCGACCCCGGAATCGTTGATTTAGGGAAATCTCGGCCTTTCACCGATGCAATAATTGAAAGACTTTTTAATCATCTTGGTGCGAGTTTATCTCGGGGAGCATGCTATATCCATTTAGTGATTTGTGACTACCATCTCTTTTTAGAGATTTATGTTGGAGTTTTATCCTTTCGTTTGTCATCCGACAACGAGGATGTAATCTTTGACCCCGTCATCGTGCTTTATCATTGGGTTTTATTCCATTGTGTCAGTTTTTACCATTTTCCCTAAGGACCAATGAATGCGGGGATCGAGTCGAGATCATGACTCGGTTAACAAAAATGAGGTGCCTTGTGGGGGAGTCCCATACATTCTATCTTCTATCTATTTTCTAACAACTAATAAGGCTTGATCTTTCAAGCTCGTGCTCGTGTTTTGTTGTGTTGTTATTTTAGGTATGACCCTTATCTTTGAAGACTCTCGTGTTCGGTTTTTGCCGGTCCACTTGATCTTCAATTCTTTGAATGCTAAAAGGGGCACACTCTCTATCCCTTGATTTTTATCGACTAACGTTTTATCTTGAGGCATAATTAATAAACGGCTTATAGATTTGCATGCTCTTTCCATGCTAGGAATTTGCATTAGACTCTTCGTGTTTTAGCAAGGGGGTGTTACTCTTGAGTTAAGAAACATTGAGGACAATGTTTGGTTTTAGCATGGGGAGTCAATCGATATAATCGCTTGCAATTGCTTTTGTCGTGTCTAAACGTATTTGTTTTTCTCATTTTTCAATAAAATTTTAAATTTTTAGTGTTATTTTTAAGTTTTAATAAAGAAAATAAGTGCTTTTGACACGAATGTAGGCTTTCCGTTGGTGAAAATAAAAATATTTTTTGACTCGACTTGGTTTTTACCTTAGCTTTTCCTTAACGTATTTGAATTAAGTTTTGCTAGGATTTTATATAGGGAGCTTTAAAACGCGAAGGTCTTAATTCATACGAGTTAAGAACAAGAACTTTTCGCAAGTTCCTATAATTGATCCTAGAAAGTCGTTTATCAAGGGAACTTTAAAACGCAAATTATAAAACTTGAAAAAGTATAAGAAGATGCAAGATCCTATAGATGACTTGAAAACCCAAAACTTTGATTTAATAGGCTAAGTATCCATTGATTTCACATTTTTGAAATTTTACAATATGGAGAACAAGAGATGATAGAGTTCAATCATAAGTTTCTAAGATTAATTCTTCTTTGTGCAAGTATTTTTGTGTTTGATTTAATCTCCTCGTATTTACTTTCCACGCTTGAATAGTTATTGCTTAATAAATGAAGTTTTTAGCGGTTTAGGCTTGATATCTTAACTCGTAACTCCTTCTTTTTCTTCCCTTGTAATTAAAGTGAGAACACATTAAGGGTGTCAGCGTCATGGACTTTTGATCACGGGATTGCGGAAATTTGGCTTACTATAAATATCATATTAATAAAGAAGAATAAATAAAAACATGTTCTTTAGGAGCCTTCGGGTGGGAGTCATGTAGCACTAACCTTGTCATTAGAGCCTTAGGGTGTATGTCAAGGGGCGTGTTGAATAAAAATTGCTTCATCATCATGAGCCATAAGGTGGGATGGTGTTGTCAATTCCCTTATTTTTGTCCAATGAGCCTTCGGGTGTGGATTTTAAATAAGGAGCACAATTGCATCTTAAAGAGCCACAAGGTGTTATGATGTAGTTGTTGCTAACTCCTTTAATAAGGTCATAATTGACTTTGGAGGTTTTATTTTTGCTTTTAAGTAGCCATATTAGCCAAATTTTGGGTCCGGGATTTATCCCTCAAATCGTGTTAAGTTATCCTTGATGTGAGCTTTCTTTAGTGACAACGGTTTTTGAAGTCGAGGTTAGGTTTTGAGTGTTGAGTTTACACCATTCTTGCCTTCATTTTTGGACTAATAAATATCAAAATAAAGTCAAATGAGCCTTTGGGTAAATGACAAATAAAATCTAGAGATACAATTAGGAATAATAGGAGATTGAGTTTAAAACAAATTACTTGTATGAGTTGGTTTAATTTTGGGGCTTATGATTGACAATGATCTTGTTTTTGCACTTGGCATGGAAAAGTGAAAAGTCGGGGACGATGAATCTATTTGAGTTTTATGATCCTAAAAGTTATTTTTCAATAATGAAAGCAATACATTATGTCTTTGTAAAATTAATTGTCAAAAGTTGAATAATGGTGTAGTTAGTGGTTTATTTTATCATTGCGTGAGGACACAGAAATTGCTTAGAAAGGGGGAGTTTGATATGAGTGATTTTACACGTATCAATTGTAGCTTAAAACAATCAATATATGCAATAAATGTATGAAAATTCCTTGTATATGTTTGTTTCTTGTTTTGATGTGTGTAGGTACCAAAGTTCGCGAAAACCGGCAAAATCGGCACGAGATTGAAGAAAAAGATCGAGGAAGCCAAAATCGAGTTTGGTTTCTAGTGGATTTAACTTTTTGAAGATCACTTGGACTTTGTGGGCCCCACTCTCGGTTATTGGGCTCAAAAGCCCAATATGGATTTTTAACTATTCACTTCGGGTTAGATGCCCAAATAAAGGCCCAAATTCATCATAAACTCATTTGCAATTTAATGTACGAATACTCTTGGGCCCAAGCCCAAGATTCATAACAAATTTTATAAACGTGAGAAGTAATTTTGCCAATGGCCCATTAGGGTAAAAATATCAAACGAAAGTTTTATAAAAAGAGAATTCCCTTTTCACACCTACAACCACACACGTTTTCCCCACTTTCTCACACAATAAAAAAGGTTTCGATACTTTCTATGTATCATCCTTTATTTCTCCTTCAACCTCAAAGAAAACCAGACGAAATAACACTGTTCCCATGAAACCCTAATTACCCAAATGGTCAAATTAATTGGGGGTTTTGGTTCGTACGTATGATTCACACGTATAAATATAAATTCCTCAATGTTTAAGGAAGAGAAGAGTGGAGAGCAAGGCTACGTGGCAACCATATATTGGAGATTACACCTCACCATTCCCCATCCTCCAATCAAGAGTGGCCACCTCAGCATCAAACTAGCATAACTAGCACACTTGATTGCCATGTTGGCAATCCGTGTGCTAGAAGGCTTTTATCAACCGTAGATCATCAGATGAGAGAGAAGATCAAGATTAAAGATGGAATATGCTGAATAAGATGCGAATATTCTTCCTCAACAGCTTAGGGGGTTGGCTATATAAACCCCCAAAATACTTGTAATCTGCATCCCCTTTTTTACTTTTAACGTTATAATGTTAGTTTGTAGCTAGATAATGTAATTTTATTTTTCTGAGTATTGTAATGAATGTTTGAAATAATAAAAGTTGAGTTTACAGCTTAATTATCTTCTCAATCACGTTTTTACCTTTTACTGTTACTGTTTAAAATACTTTGCATTTTCTAATTTTAAAAGTTGATATTATAAGTTTTAATCATTCATATAAACTTTCTTAATAGTTTATGTGAGTGATTTAGAGTAAGATTAGGGATTAATATTTATCCCTACTGGATAAATATATAAAAAATGATGGTTACTGGTTCGATATTCGATTGATGGTATTGATGGTGGTTCGTTTTAATGGTGGTGTAAGATCCGGTTAATCAGGTCAGCTCAATGCTGCACCACTTCTCAATGGAAATCTCCTAAAGGTTTTCAGTTCTTTTAGTTTTATGTTAATAAACTGCTTTAGATTTATAGTATTGATGTTATTTGTTTTTAAAATGATGTTATGAATCTGCTTTGGCTCCTGATGGATATACTGAATATGTTTAGTTGATTTAAACTGTTTCTCGTTTTAAACTTGTTAAGGTATTTGTTAGTCTGGCTGTTAAACTGATGTGATAATCTGATATTGTTTGATTAAGTCTAATTTTGCTTGGAGTAATATTAGTTTTAATTTAGCTTTGATATTGTTAATAAATTGAGAATGAACTTGGATAAGATGTTTCTGTTTATTTGACTCATTATGTAGCTGAGATTGTGCTCGTTTGGTTGTCTGCTTTTATTGAATCGATAAGTCTGCTAGTATATTAGCTTGATTAATCTGATAATGTGAGTTTCAGTTTTATATTGGAATAGATTTAGGACTTATAATACTTGCAGTAGTTTTGGTTTGTTGATTGTGCAATTTCTGAAAGGATGCCATGAGTAGTTTTCCTTTTTGATTTATTAGTTTGTATTTGATTTTCTTTATGATAATTTAGGCCATTATTTAGTTGATTTTAAGTTATCTTATTTGTTAGCTTGATTATCTTGGACATCTGTAGATCGAACTTGATATATGCTTGTTATTAGTTTTTCATAAGCTGTTTTCTAGCTATTCATTGAGATTGTTGAACTTATCTGCTTTTATATGGGGTTTACTGATTATTTGTTGAATTCATGTGATTAACAGATCCATTTGATCTGTTAAGTCTCAAATACTGATATCCTTATCAGTTTCAATCTAAACTTTGAAATAGTCACCTCCTGTGACATTGTTTAATCATTTCTGTTCAAAAAGATATTAATCACAAAAAATAACCACTCCTGTGGTTCGAACCCGAGACCTCTCGGTTGTGCAACTATTGTGTTAACCAAATGAGCTAACTGACTTATTTGGTTTTACTTTCATTAACTTCATTAATATAGTATTTTGGTTTCGGACTGATTCTTATTAATATTGTAGGTTACTTAATTTTCGTTTATATAAATATTAATTAACACTTTTATTTAAGTTAATTTTAGTTTTATAAATATAAACAAAAGTAAAAAATGTTTTTATTAATTTTAAAGGTTTAAGTAGTTTTTAAATAATAAGATTTTATTAGTTTAGATTTAAAAATAAAGTTTTAAAAAAAATAGATTTGGTTTAAGTAAATTTTATTAAATTTAATTAGTTAATTAGATTTCTAAAAATTGTTTTAAAGTTATTCTAATAGATTAATTTTTACAGATTTTTAAATAGTTTAATTTTTAAATAGTTTTAATTTTAAGTAATTTTTTTTCTAGATTAATTAATTCGGGGTTTACGATTCATGCACTTTAGGACTAAAATAAGTTTTAAATTGGTAGATTTAATTTTTAGTTTCAAAACCGAAAACCCATTCAAATCAATTGTCCAAATCGAAACAAAACGTCTCAAATTCACTCGATCTTCGTGTACAACGAACTTGGTTCATCACGTGTTTAATTGAATTCGTCTTTGGTAATATTAGTCTATTACTTTTTCCTAAAGGTAATTTTCTAATTTACCCTATAACGTATCTAATTATCACTATACTATCACGATCACATCAATACTCTTGAGTTTCTTATCTTGATTTACTAATCTTCTATCAGTAGAAGACCATTGCTTAAGAGGTTTCTTAAGTGGATTTTGTTCAGTTGAACTCGAGGCCATGGGAACATAATACATAAGGTCCATTTCCTATAATTTCTAGAAGGAATGGTTCAAGTCCATCAAGATAGACAAGAAATTGGCTCTTACAACTTGTGAAATCTTCTTCGTCAAACACTAGAAACATTAGTGACATGTGACCCTCCTCTTCTTTCAAGTAATTGAGGGAGACCGTCATCATTTTGTAAATTGGTGACTCGTGGTGATGCGGGTGTCACTGGAGGAGCTTGGTTAATGCTACCAGTTGGTGGTGGTGGTGGTGCGTTGCTCGTTTCAAGCATATTGGATCTTGATTTTAAAACGATGAACGATGTTTACAAAATGATTTTAATGATCAAACATCGCTCTGATACCAATTGAAAGTCCCTAATATATGACTAAAACGATTAAGTAAAGATAATAACACCGAAAATATTTTTCAAGCATGTAAGACTTTAATGATGGTTAATCAAAGTATTACAATCTGTTATGTATCCTACAAGTTGAATGACAATGTATGATATACCATTTAGACAAGAAAACTTAAAAAGAGTGTTAAGTTTACAAGCAAACTCTAAGGGTCAGGCATTCACATCAAACAATGACTCTGTGTGAGTTTGAGAGAGTTAATGCAATGAAATAATACAAAGTGAAAAACATTAACTGTGTCAACCACGGTTTTAGGGTTCGTCACTTAGTCCTATTTATAGGATAATTTATGTGAGACAATGTATTTTGTATGTTTATGTGTTTATTTTCTATGAATGAGGAAGGAATGGACATCGTTTATGGGTACGGAACACTCACAAGTAAATCGATGAGCGGATATTTCATTCTCATGAGCTCACATTATAGTGACTATGAAATGAACTGGAATCATTTTGGTAATTTACGTATACGTAGAAGTATTATAGTAAATCGTATTTTTACGATTTTGGGTTTAGCATTTTGAGGTATCGAATAAGATATTTTGTTACGAGAATAATTTACGGGATGGTTTTAAGTCATTTAGGACTTAGTTATTTAGTTATTTCATATTTCAAGAGTTTTATAAAACTGTATATTTTTACGTTATACGCGTAAAACTGACTAGTTTTACGGTTTCGAGGTTTTTGAGGTCTTAAGGGCTGAAATAAATTAAGGGGCATAGGTCGGTTTTCGGGCGACGGATCAAAAAGAGAAGGAAAATGAAAGAAGGACTTTGGGTTGGGCTAGAAATGGGTTTAGGATCACTATATATGGTTTATTTATAAAACAAAACACTCATTATTTTCTCCTAGAGCTCTTAAACCGAAGGTCAAACACAAGGTTTTAGGGTTTTCATAAAAACTTTGTTTTCCATTAACCTTAAGGAAAAAAACCTTTAATATCTTTTTAATTAAATTGTTTTTTATTCTTTATTAATCAATGTATAATGGATCTAGGTTAGGATTTATTATAAAATCTGTAGTTTAATGAAATAATAATGATTGAAAGAATTAGGGCTTGTAATTAATTAAGTTATGGGTAATTAATTAGGTTAAATAATTAAATTCCTCATTAAAAACTGGGCAGAATTTTAGGTCACTTGTTTTGATCATATCTAGAGTTTAACACACTTTTAATATGCGTTTCAAGTATCCCTGGAAAGGTATTTGAGTTTTCTTTTGAATGCAAGAAAGGAGGACTAAATTGGAGGTCGGGAAGTGGGTCAAAAACAGGTTACAACAGTCGGAGGTCAAAATAGTTTTGAAATCAGTCGGGTTTAAATTAATGTTTTAAGATGGTTATGGTACTTAGGAGTGCAATTGTACCTTCAAATGAACATGGGAGTTAGTTTATATATTAAAGATCTGGAAGGGGATAACCAGTTGGGATAGTGGAACACCCTCTGATCATAACAAACTTTTCATATGTTCAAAATCAGTAAAATCCGGATAGGTAAAATTATATATATATATCGGGGACTTAACAGTAGCTTTAAGGTTGGGGCAACAGAGGAGAGTTAGCTAGCACGTGTTAGTGCATAGGGTTTTCTTTACCGAAAGCATGGGTTTGGTTCGATGGGCGTTTGGCTCACAGTTTGGGGGCTAAAAATGGGACTGTTTTGGGTAAAATATAAAAGGGATAGGTATCAAACTTAGCTAAGTTAAGGACTTGTTAAGGAAGGGTAATGGATGCTTAGATCATATAAATGAGGTAAATATATGGGAGAGTGTTAGATGTCCATCATATATTGATGATCCATTTTACTTATTGGTTCATGTCATGATGTTATACATTTATTTGTTTAGCTTTTTGCTAGTGCGTGGATATTTGGAGAAGCTCAATCAGGTGAATTTCATAGTCCCATATTTCTTGATCTTTTTACTTCCAGATGGGATGGAGGAGACAAACTTTACTTGTTCTTTTAAATGAATTGTTGTGAATGTTTTGTATGTTAGTCTAGACATTATGTGTTTACTTATGCAGTGAACTGCTATGTGGAATACTTAATTTATTTAAGTATACTTGATATCAATGAGGACAAGGTTGGGCCTTGGGGACAAGACTGGGTCTTTTGGTTTGGTTATTAGGTGTATGGCCGCCTAATATGCCATGGAAGGAAGGAAGGATATGATAGGCTTGGAGCCTGGGATGGAAAGCATAAGCTCTTAGTACTGATTAGTTATGCATGTTAGTAGTACACTGTCCAAATTGTATTGAATCTTTGAATGTCGTTATTCACATCTAATGTATTGAAATGTATAAGTTTGGCGTTGGAGTCTAAACCTATGACTCTCACCAACATTATTGTTGACGTGTTTTAGTGTCTCTTTCAGGTAATAATGTGGTTAAGCAGGAGAACATATGTGGCTAGGATTGGAGACGCGTAGGAATGCATATAGAAGGAGATCCCCGTTCCATCTTAGTTTATTTTTGTTTGTTTAATAAGTGATTCTTGGGCACCTATATGTTTTTGTCACACCCCACCATGGCGGAACATGGGACACGACGCATGGATATCATCACAACAATAGCGTGTCCATAGAGAGAACTATATGAATTAGAAATGTCATAAAAGGTGACACAAATGTCTTGACAATATCTCATCAATGCAGGAGTCTAGGTAAGTAGGTAACAGTCATACCTCTTACCCAAGACAAACAAATAACACAAACAAATCAACATATAGGTTCATAGTATCACTTATTGAAACAAACAGAAAAATAAACTAAGAAAGAACGGGGATCTCCTTCTAAACGAATTCCTACGCGACTCCAATCCTAGCCACATATGTTCTCATGCTTAACCACTTTATCACCTGAAAGAGACACTAAAACACGTCAACATAATGTTGGTGAGAGTCATAGGTTTATAATCCAACCGAAATCAGATTATAATAAGCTGTGAACAACCATAAACCACTAAACATATGGACGATGTACTACAAGTATGCATTAATAACTAACATTCAAGATCAATCATTCCAAACCAAATCCAAGGCTCCCAGCCTTACCAAACACCATGGTACCATAGGCGCCCATACACCTATGTACCAATCCCAAGGCCCCGCCTTGTCATTATCCATTGGTCCAATAGATGCTCACACATCTATGTACCTCCCCAAGGCCCCTCCTTGTCAACATCCCCTTGGTACCAAGTCAAACCACAATAACTGAGACGGTACGTGTCCCCCGATCCAAATCATAAACACAATCAAGAATCACATAGCAGTTAATCACATAAGTGCACACACAAGTCCATCACAAACCATAAAAACATTCACAGCAATAGTTACAAAACCATACAGTGTCTCTTCCATCCCATCTGGAAGTAAAACATAAAAAGATATGGGACTATGAAACTCACCTGATTGAGCTTCTCCAAAAATCCGCGCAGTAGCAAAAAGCTAACAAACAAAAGCACAAAATCAAAACATGAACCAAAAACTAAGATGGCTCATCAACCCATGATAGACATCTAATCTTCTCCCATATATATACCTCATTTATATGCTCTAAGCATCTAATTACTCCCCTATATAAAGCCCTTAACTTAGTTTACTTCATAACCCGTCTCGTTAACATTTTACCCAAAACAGTCCCGGTTTTTAGGTCTCCAAACTATAAGCCAAACGCCCACCTAACCATACCCATGATCTCTGTAAAGGAAACCCTATGCCCTTACATATGTCAGCTAACTCCTCCTTTTTGCCCCAACCTTAAATCTACTGCTAAGGCCCTGATATATATATATATATATATATATATATATATATATATATATATATATATATATATATATATATATATATATATATATATATATATATATATATATATATATATATATATATATATATATATATATATATATATATATATATATATATATATATATATATATATATATATATATATATATATATATATATATATATATATATATATATATATATATATATATATATATATATATATATATATATATATATATATATATATATATATATATATATATATATATACTTCTGCCTCTCCGCATATTACCGATTTTGAACATACAAAAAGTTTGTTATGATTAGGGGGTCTTACCCTAACCCATTTGCTTAGATACCCTTCAGGTCTCTTATTTAATATATAAACCAACTACCATGCTCATTAGAGGGCTCAAGTGTACTCCTAAGTACCCCAATCACCTTAAAACATTAAATTAAACCCGACTGATTTCAAAACTGTTTTGACCTCCGACTGTTTAACCTATACTTGACCCACCTCCCTATCTCAAATTTAGTTCTCGTTTCTTGCATTTGAAATACACTTCAAATACCTATTCAGGGATGCTTGGATCGCAAAATAAGGGTTTGTAGAACTCTAGATATGATCAAAACAAGTGACATAAAATTTTGCCTAGTTTTTAAAAACGAATTTAACACAATTAGCTTAATTAATTACCATCACCATCTATAATTATTATCTCTAATTAATCTAATCATGTTTATACCATTATAATATAGAATTCATAATTAACTTAACCCTAGATCCATCATGTATTGATTGTAAGAAAATTAAAAACAATTTAATTAAAAAGTGTATTAAAGATTTTACCTTAGAATTTTTGAAAAAAGAAAAATTAATGAAGAACCCTAAATAGACTCCATTGATTTCGACTTAAGCTTGATCTCCAAGGGATTGTGATGTGTTTTTAGTTAATAAAAAGTCTTTATATAATTTCCTAACAAGTCCTTGTCCCATTACAAAAGCCCGGTTCCCTTTTTTCCCTTTTCTTTCTTTTTAATCGGCCTAAACCGACTTTATCATATATTTTTTATTTTTTTTTATTTTTATTACTTATTATTATATTATTAATAATACCTTAATTTACCTTAATTTATTTCAGCTCTTAAAGCCTCCCAAGCCTTAAATACGTAAACTAGTCAATTTTACGCGTATACAGAAAAAAACGTAAAATTTATAGTTTTAAGAAAATCTTAAATTTTGAAATAAACTTTATAACTAAGTCCTAAATGACTTAAAACAATCCCGAGAAATACTCACATGACTAAACACCTTACCCGAGACCTCTAAATGCTAAACCCCAAATCGTAAAAAAAATACGATTTACTATAATACTTATACGTATACGTAAAACACCAAAATAACACCATTGAATTTCATAGTCACTAATTTGTGAGCTCATGAACATGAAATAACAGTTCCTCGATTTACTTATGAGTACTTTATACCCATAAACGATATCCACACCAACCTCGTTAACGCAAAATAACATGTAAACACGCAAATCACATAGTCACACATAAATTAACCTTAAAATAAGACCAAGTGACAAACCTCAAAACCACGGTTGTCACATCACTCCCTCCTAATAGAAATCTCGTCCAGAGATTTACTCCTTAGGATCGTCATTATCAATTAGCTGAGGATACTTGCTCCTCATAAATCCTTCTTGTTCCCACGTGAACTCTAGTCCACGTTCTAAATTCCATCTACCCATAACTACGGTATATTACCCTTTTTATCCAACGTCCTAGCTTCACGACCCAAAATCTTTATCGGCTCTTCGATAAAATGAAGACTCGTATCCATACTAATATCATCTAACGGTACTTGCAAGTCAGTTCTTGCTAAGCATTTCCTCAAGTTTGATACATGATATACGTCATGCACACTACTCAATTCCTCCGGTAATCTCAACCTATACGCCACTAGCCCAATCCTTTCAAGGATTTAAAATGGACCCACAAATCTAGGTGCTAACTTCCCTTTTCTTTCCAAACCGCATCACCCCTTTCCATGGTGAAACCTTTAGCATAACTTTATCTCAAATCTCAACGGCTTACGCCTCTTGTCCGCATAGCTCTCTTGTCGGTTCTTTGCTATTTTCAACCTCTACTTAGTCACTGCCACCACCTCCATAGTTTTCCGATCCACCTCTGGTCCAATACGTTGGCCGCTCCTAACTTCATCCCATTGTAACGGTGATCCACCTCATCTCCTATGAATTAACTCCAGCAGTTTCTACTAAAAATCCTATCACCATACCTAACGGATTCTATCCTCTACGGATTTTCCATCATTCGGAAGTTCTCCCAACCTTAAACACATCCAATGGTATATGCAGGATTGCATAACCAAAAGCTTCCCATAATATTCACAAGAAACATATCATAACCACCACCTCATCCTTGCTTTCCCATGCTCGGCACCAAGTAACTAACCATCCTTCATACTAACATGTGTTACACCTTTTGTCTAGGTGGACGTTCCATTGTTCGTGACTACTAACCTCTTGCTCTAACGGTTTCTCTTCAATATCACCCCACTATCTTCAAAACCTCTTGCTCCCTCGAATCATTCTTCCTCAATACTACTTTTCGCTTGTCTCTCCACAATCTTAATTTCCATACCATCTTATATCCCGTCTTCAGCCTATAATTTAGGTGTTTCCTCCTTTATTCCTTACATCCTCGTCAATGGGGAATATGCCCCTCTCACCGGTAACTCTCTCTTTGTAGGAGAATTCTTCCTAATATAATGCGTTATCCAACTATCTCCAAATCTCACGCCAATGCTCTAGGCGTCTTTCTCAAATACCCCTATAGTATGCTCATACCAAACATTAGTCTATCAACGGTATACTACGCTTGCTTCCCATCGTTCTTCCCTTGCCATAATCCTTCATAAGGCATTCCATACATATTAGGCTAACTTTTACGCAAAACCCTCAATTCCATCACATCCGTACGCAATCCTTCCAACTTCTCAACTACGTGACTTCTCATTCCTCTTGAAATATGAGATGAATTAGTCAGTCTATCGACTATCACCCAACTCTTGTCGTACTTATTCCTCCACCCCATTATGTATCCCTTTCACCAACTTCGTCCATACATCGCCCTTTCTAAGCTACTCCTATCTATGTAGAAAGTATAGTATACGTCCCTTTTCTCCATATGATTGTCCAAGCCACGCAACATACATGTTGACGCGTTCTCTGCTTTAGACAACTCAACTCGTGCAACCTACATCCTTCATCCAAACCACCCTAATACGTCATCCATATAGTTCAAGTTCGTCTCAGCTTCACTTCATTCTTCTTATTCCATGTCTCATCAACCATGCTTGCCTTTCCCAGATGGTACTTGGCCTTGCAATTTTGTTTCATCACTTAACTCCACCCATCACCTTTTCCAAATGTTTAATCAAGATGATTAAATATGTGTTGGAGACGTTCATGATCTGTATAGATCATTCTCTACGTCTCGTACCCCAAATGCATCTAGCATTCTAGGCAGATATAACAATCCAGCTCCACTAACTAAGTCTATCTGTTTCTTCCAAATCTTTAGTTCCCACAACATATAAACAACCGCCTTTCTTTGTCGTTCTTGTATACATCCAAATCCTTGCTCCACGTATCGTCATGCTTCACGAATTCATCTAGTCCTTCCGATAATTTCAAGATCTGCTCATTATCCAATCCACCTCTTCAGCCTCCAAAACGCTTCCTCACCCTTCTTCACTTTGCCCCTTGCTGGTTCCACGATATGCCATCGTCTCTGACGTCCTGGCCAACTTAATCCTAAAACTCACACTTGAAAATCTCACGTATAATTCCCTTTCCTAACAACTCCAAAACCAACTCATAATTCGCCTCACTCTCCTTCTTAGATTTGAGTAGATCAAGATGTCGTCGATGCTCCCGATGACAACTCGTTTATATATTGTCATGCACCCCCGGTTCATTGACTCCATGAAAACTGCTAGCGCCTCGGCGAAGCCAAAATCATAACCGTAAACCCAAAGCGTTCATACAACATCCTTAGCAGTTTCAACTACTTCCTCCTTGCACCCTCTCTTAGAAGCAATACGAATAAATTTATACCTCGTTCTACTCGCGAAAATCTACACGTATTCTAAAAGACCAATACTTCCTCTTATCAAACCACTCAACCGCTTTTCACAGCCAATCTACTACTAAGCAACTCAAATTTTACCTTGCATCCGTTGCAATTTCTAACAACTCTTGCTCTTAAAATCATTCCATCAACAATTTTCTTGGAAAGGCACTAACTACAACTCCTCTCACTTCTCCTACTTACTCTATTTATGGTTCTACCTCACAGTAATAGGCAAACCTACTAAATCTCAGGAAATTTTCGGAAAACTTACATGCCTTACGAACAATCATAAATACCTTTGAGGTATTATATCCCCTTCCAACACTCTCTATGGCGCGTTACTTGTGCCAATATCCATACACTATACAAATCTCTATTCATCTCCCTTGGCACTCCTAAGAGACCTCATGACCACATTAGTTCGTCTACGAACTTTTAACTCTTTCATCCCCACTAAGGGCATTCCGACCATTCTCTCAGGGCCACCTACTTAATCGTGTAGGCACGACCAAGTATTTAATATGTCTACCTCAACGCTCCCAATCAATACGAACCCAAAACTACATCATGAATCCACTAGATACGATCAACGAATCAAACCCACGGATAACTAACGACATTTCACGTGCACGAGTTAAACAGACCAAAACCACGAAAACTCAAAAGGAAAACTCAAACATGTACCAATTCAAATGACTCATGACAATGAAAAATGATCCAAGAAACACTTAATGGCAACCAAAACATCTTATGCCCCGCGACATATTATTTAAACCGTGCACAAGATCGACTTTTCCAAAAGAATATTTTTTTTCTTTCCTCACCACATGTATGTGACTCAAACAATCTACAAACAACCTTCTAGAAGATCTCAAAACTCAACTCAAAGACTAGGTATCCTGTGCATCCCAAATCATAAAAAAACTACTTTTCAAAACTCAACCTTGAACCCGTCACTTGTACCAAAATTTCGATCAAGCTACTGACACCCCATGACTATACATACCAAATATTTGAAAAGTACATTCCGAGTACATAATTTTAGGCTTTTGAATCACCCAAAAAGCTTTAAAAACAAACAAGTTATGACCAAAACAGTTTTATACTAGTTGTTTTTTAAAAAAAAACTAAAGAATCCTCTTAGTAATTAACGTAATCCTTTTTAAATGAAAAGAAATAAATGTATGTGAAATTTTTCATGAACTTTGTTTAGTCTTGCATAAATAATTATAAATGACGTATATTGATTAAGCTCACTTATATAAACTATTTAAGTAGAAAGAAATTTTATTTCGCTTTATTTTAAAGAAAGTCTTTTAGAATTTGAAATAAATAAGTGTTGATTAAAAAAAATCTTATGTTACATCTTGTTTCAAACACGACTCCAACACCTTACCCTTATTTTACCGAATACAACCAACTATCTAACTCTATAGTAGATTTCCAAGTCCCTTTTTTTCAATATATACCGACCAAAAGAAATGTAAGACCCAACACAAAAGATTTCATTATCTCAAAAGAAATCCCAAGTTATTTCAATAGACTTAAAACCAAGAACACCATTTTAAAACGTACACGTGAAATAAAAAACTCAAAGAATATGCTACAACGGAGGTTTAATATAAAAAAAGCGAGCTAGCCACCTTCCTAAGGATACAATCGATAATTGTAGGGGATCATACATATATAGGCATATCGGGATACATATACTTAAATCCGTCTAACATCTACTAAACAAGCATGTATTAACCCTCTTTCATGCAATCATACTTAGGAATCCATTGAAGTTGTGGTACTTGTATAACTATGTTGGCAACCATACTTATACAATTACCCTTCCCCAATGCACTCCTTCGTATGATGACACTTATAAGAATTAATACAACACATAACACATAACACATATATCCATCTACTCACATAAGCTCATAACCACATAACCAAAAAAGTCCAAAACTCCATCCATTAAAATAACATAGTCAAACTCTTAAAATACATAAATCCATAGTCTAGCTAAAACAGCATAGACTAAATCCAAAACGAAAACATAATAAGTTATAAGTCATATCGCCCATAAGAGTGGAAACAACTTAAAATCCTTCATATCCACCTACTCCTAACAACTCGAACCACCACATGATTCTTAAGGAAAAAGACTTAAACATCAAAAGAAATATACTATACCTCAGGTACATAAAATAACCCAACAAAAGATAGAAACTACCATGTACCAAATTATGTACTATAATGTACAATTTAAGAAAAATACGACAATGACTAGCGTGGATGATTATGGTTCAACCAGCACTAGTCACACCCCGAAAAGAAAATAACATGTGGCTAAGTATGAACTACTATGATTCAACCCATACTAGTCAAAACTTAACAAACATCGCAAGTAAAAACCAATAACATCCAGAAAACTTTAATTAATATAAAATGCACACATACTCCTATAACGCCAATATGCAGGGACCCTTAAGCTATAGACTAGGTTACTAGACTAGGCAACCTAATTCTCTATAACCATTGGCTATGATACCATTCTGTCACACCCCACCATCGCGGAATATGGGACGCGACGCATGGATATCATCACAACAATAGCGTGTCCATAAAGAGAACTATATGAATTAGAAATGTCATAAAAGGTGACACAAATTTGATGACAATATCTCATCAATGCAGGAGTCTAGGTAAGTAGGTAACAGTCCTACCTCTTACCGAAGACAAACAAATAACACAAACAAATCAACATATAGGTTCATAGTATCACTTATTGAAACAAACAGAAAAATAAACTAAGAAAGAACGGGGATCTCCTTTTAAATGCATTCCTACGCGACTCCAATCCTAGCCACATATGTTCTCACGCTTAACCACTTTATCACCTGAAAGAGACACTAAAACACGTCAACATAATGTTGGTGAGAGTCATAGGTTTAGAATCCAACCGAAAATAGATTATAACAAGCTGTGAACAACCATAAACCACTAAACATATGGACAATGTGCTACAAGTATGCATTAATAACTAACATTCAAGATCAATCATTCCAAACCAAATCCAAGGCTCCCAGCCTTACCAAACACCATGGTACCATAGGCGCCCATACACCTATGTACCAATCCCAAGGCCCCGCCTTGTCATTATCCATTGGTCCCATAGATGCTCACACATCTATGTACCTCCCCAAGGCCCCGCCTTGTCAACATCCCCTTGGTACCAAGTCAAACCACAATAACTGAGACGGTACGTGTCCCCCGATCCAAATCATAAACACAATCAAGAATCACATAGCAGTTAATCACATAAGTGCACACACAAGTCCATCACAAACCATAAAAACATTCACAGCAGTAGTTACAAAACCATACAGTGTCTCTTCCATCCCATCTGGAAGTAAAACATAAAAAGATATGGGACTATGAAAATCACCTGATTGAGCTTCTCCAAAAATCCGCGCACTAGCAAAAACCTAACAAACAAAAGCACACAATCAAAACATGAACCAAACACTAAGATGGCTCATCAACCCATGATGGACATCTAACCTTCTCCCACATATATACCTCATTTATATGCTCTAAGCATCTCATTACACCCCACTATAAAGCCCTTTACTTAGTTTACTTCATAACCCGTCTCGTTAACATTTTACCCAAAACAGTCCCGGTTTTTAGGTCTCCAAACTATAAGCCAAAAGCCACCTAACCATACCCATGATCTCTGTAAAGGAAACTCTATGCCCTTACATATGTCAGTTAACTCCTCCCTTTTGCATTGTTAAGTTATTTTATGTATAGTATGTTCTTTTGGTGTTTAAGTCATGGCCTTTAAGTGACGCGTAGTGGTTCAAGCCACTGGGATTACGAGGATAGGATGCAACCGATGTACAAACCATATGAGTGGTATCCATGTGAGGGTATAGCACACATGTATAAGGTAGAAGTGAATAATATGTGGGTCTATAAGTCTGTGTTGACGATAACAGCTAAGGAAGGGAATAAGGAACTGCTATTGAGGCAAGACTACACCGGTTTATCCAGATAGTGACAATAATGGAGGACAAGAAGCGGACACTGAATCCACAACATCCAACAATTATTTGTTTATCTAGTTTAGGTCGTTCCACTCTTATGGGAATCATGACTTAGTAATGATTTTGATTTCATTGGGATTTCTATCTATGCTAGTTTAGCTATACTATGGATTTATGTGTTTTGACTATATTATTTTAATAAATAGATTTTTGGACCTTTTTGGATATTTGAGTGTGCTTAATTGGTAGATGTATGTGATATATGTTGTATTGATTCTTATAAGTGTCATCATAGGAGTGAGTGCATTGGGGAAAGGGTAATTGTATAAGTATGGTGGCCAACATAGTAATACAAGTATCATAACTTTAATGGATTCCTAAGTATGATTGCATGAAAGAGGGTTAATACATGCTAGTATAGTATATGTATCCTAATAAGCTTATATATGTATGATCCCTACCATTATCGATGGTATTCTGTAAAACCACGAAAAAAAATCGCATCCTTAATTCGAGGACGAATTATTTTTTTTAGAGGGGAAGAATTGTAAAACCCGTAATTAAAACCCACGAATATTAAATAATACGCAGTCTCAGTTTTAATTAAACGTTATTATTATATACACGTAATCTCAGTTTTATCTAATTATTACAAATAATAATTATTCAGGAAATAATTATTAGGTTTCAGATAATATTATGTATGTATTATTATTATACAGAAAAGAATTTGTTACAGCTTAGAAATTAAATGAGAGAAACAAATACGAGTTACGTGAATTATTTTAATGTCGAAAAACAAAACGAAAACTTATATACATATAGAGGACCGGTTTTATATGTTAAACAAGAAAGAATATGGGCTTCAAAGCCCGTCCCTTGCCATAAGAAAAAAAAAACGGGGGGTTACCCCATTTCTCTTCACAATCAGTTAACAAAAAAAAAAAGTAAAGCTAGGGTTCTTGTGCTTTGGGTGGCCGCCGGCTAGGAGGATCAAACCAAGGATTTCGGGTCTTGAATTTTAGTTGTCATTCGATTTGTGTGTATCTCTTGTTCTAAACCATGGATCAAGGTAAACAACCTTTTAGTTCTCCCCTTTAATTCACGAAAATATATGGTTATTTAAGATCAAATGTTTTAAATGTTATAAACATGTATTAACCAAGAGTATGTGTCGGTTTTTGGTGTTGGTTGAAGCCCAGCCGAGACATGGTGTCTCGGTGGGGATGTTTGAAACCAGTCGCAAACCCCAAAGGGGTGCATGGTGGCGTTTGTTTAATCGGGCCGCAGCCAAAACACCCCATTCGGGGCTGTTTATGTAAAAAGGGGTGTTTGGGTCTGTAAATAAGTGGGAACCAACAAAGGGGGGTGTTTGGGATTAAAAACAGTGGGTAATAACTTACATCAGGGGGCGTTTAGGTATGTCATCAGAAAAGGGGGTGTTTGTTTTGTAAAGATCAGTGGGAAACTTAATAAAACGGTGGGAACAGAGATAGGATCAGTGGGAAAGTGTTGGACAGGAATTAGTGACTTAAAACCAGAATTAGCGACAGTTTTAGTTGTCGCAGTTTCCTGTCAGGATTTGGGACAGTTTAGTCACAGCTTTTTAGCGACAGAAAATTCTATCGCTAATTCCAGTAAGCAGAATTTTATATATTTGGTTTAATCATTTTAGTGCGACCGAGAAGGTGGTGTCTCGGTAGGCTCGGGGCATTGTATAAAAATAGAAATAAAAAGATTTTAAATTATACCTTTATATTACTTATACTTTTATAAATGTTCTAATTGTACTGTTTTAAATAAATTAAATTATAATAGATTTGTAATATTTTTAAAAGGGTATAATTTTATTATACAAATTAAATTGTTTTAGAAACTTGCTAACTTGAAACCCTACATTTTAACAAGTTACTTATTATAGTATTTTAATTAACGTCAGAATAGGTTTATATCGTAACAATAGTAGGACGTTAATATATTAGAGTGAATTATAATTAAAGAGAATATTTGTTAGTAAAATACGTGCAGAACGTCTGAAATAAAATAAGCAAATGAGAAAAAAAAAGAACAGTAAATTAAATAATAATCAGGTAACTTATTCACGTCTATTATTATTGTAGCTTCCGTGAAAGCCCGGGTAGTATTCGTTCAGTCTTCCATTCAGTCAGTTACTGGACTAGAGGTACGGACTTTCTGTCCTTTCAGTAAGGACTTCCTTTTTATGCATGATTAGGATTCCCCGTCTGCAGCCAAATGTTTTCCCCAGTATATGTTTAAGCTTATCAGTAATCATGTTAATAACTAAATAAATTGCCTGAGCATTATATACAAGCACGACCAGTTTATGTACTAGTTACGGAGGTACCGTAACCACGGCACTAGAGGCACCGGTGTCGTGACTCACATGCAGGAGAGTGATATCCTGCATCGTCCCACTCAGCTCAGCTTGGCCATTTTATCAGTATTATTAGTGGGGCGTATGGATGCATCCTAGGCTTATAAGTGTTACAAGTTATCAGGGTGAATGTGGTGTGTGCTCTACATCCTTCACATTGGAGTTGATCCCTCCACCCAGCATAGTTATTTAGAGGTCACCCCTCTATAGCATGACGAGGTCACCCCTCCAGTTATTCATGCACGGTTGTTACAGCACGTGACCTATATAAGCTCTGGCAAATTAAAATACAGTAAATGCATGTTTTCAGAATTAATAGTTATATTTCAGTATCAGTTTATATGAACCAGGTTTCTCAGATTTTAGGCAGAGTTCTACCACATTGTTACATATCAGTCTTACAGCTTCAGTATTCTATCGCCTGTTTCATTCAGTATATTCTTATCATGCTTGATATCCGTTCACTGAGCGTTATGCTCAGCCGTAGTTCCTTTCATGTTCTAACGGCAGGTACACCAGGACGCTCTTAGGATTCTGGGAGTATGTGCATTTGGATGGAAGCTATCCAGACTTCTTACTTTATGCATTTCTTACATCATTCTGCTTATTTGGACATTGTTTAGTCCTTTCCTTCAGTATTTTACTTTTCATGTTTTGGGCTTATGTTTGGATTACCGATGTTTGATTCCGGTATTCCTTTATGGTCAGTTAATGTTTTAGGACATTTACCTTATGCTTTGATGACACGCCATAAATACACGTAACGGTCCACTTATCCAAGTGGGGTGTTACAATTATGGTATCAGAGCGCAAGGTTCGACCTGTAGGCTCTAAAACTTGACCTGTGACTAGTGGGTAGTCACCAGGAACTTCCCAGATTTTGGCGTTGTTATCTTTCATGTTTCTCATGCATTTATCAGTCAGTTTCCTTCAGTTATCAGTCAGTTTTCTTAAAGTTTTTGACTAAGTAAAAGGTTGGTACAGGACTGACCATATTTAGTCGCATGTGCTTTCTGCGAATTTTGTTTTCTTGAACCGACCCATAGGCGTTCACCCTTGTCATTCAGATTTTTTGTATAGATGAACTGACCATAAGCGTTTATCCTTACTCATGTCAGATTCATGTTTTCAGTCGAATATTATTTGGTGAACCAGCCCATATACGTTCACCAATGTTCAGACCAAATTTCATGCTTTTAGTCGAATGATGTTTTGTGAACCGATCCACAGTTGTTCACCCTTGTCATATCAGGACATTTCATAAACATTGACAAGTATGGATTGAACTATAATCAACAATATTTAGTCCCAGATTGTAAATTTCTATACATGACAGTTCTCAGAAAAAAATTTGACAAGTATGGATCGAACCAGAATCACCCATACTTAGTCACATGTTTTTGTTCCTTGAATTCTGTGGATTGAACCATAACCATCCACATCAGTTGAAGTTAAACCTCAGTCGATTATCCTTCCATGTTCTTTGTATCAGTCAAGTTTATACTCTCACATGGAAATCGTTTTCATGTTGATTAAGTCTCGTGTCTCCTTATGCTAATTATGTTTTCAACAAGGTGATTATGCCTTCAGGCTAAAATACAGAAGGATTACAGTAAAATCCTATTTCATGATAAATCATGTTCTGGTCTTTATCAATCATGCCTTCTGTCTTCATACTGAACATTGATGAAACTCTGTTTAATCATACTTTTAGCCTCTATACAACCAACATTAAGTCTACGCAGGAATTACCAGGCTATCACGTTAACCATTTCAGTTCAATTTACTACCGTTTAAATCAATTTATTTCTTTGATCATGTCAGACAATTAGCACCAGTATCGATCAGCCCATAAAAGTCCCACCAGTGCCATGTACGGTATTCCATATGTACCCCCTGTATAGTGTCTCAGTTATACTCCATGTACAGTATTTCACGTGTACTCCACGTATAGTGTCTCAGATATGCTCCATGTGTAGTATTCATCTTGTACTTCATGTACAGTAGTCCAGGTGTACTCCAGGTACCCTACTCCATGGATATTGCTAATCCATCCTCAATCATCTCACGCGTTTCCATTTGTCGATATTCTACCAAGTGCTGATGCTGCTCGTGAGTTGAAGATTTTACCAGATGCTGGTGCTGCTAACACTTGAAGACCTCACAAATGCTGATGCTGCGGATACTTTGGAGATCTCTCCAGATGCTGATGCCGTTCATACTATGAAGACTCTGCAGAACAAGGACGAAAAGTATAAAATTTGAAATTTCTGACAAGAATAAATTTCAACCATCAGACACTACCATTCCATTCCATACTTTTACCTTCTCAGTTAGATGTCACACTTCACTCAGCTAAACGTTTATTCAGTAGAGTGGGAACCGGAACTCAGCCGGCCACTCAGCAGAATAGGTACATGAATCACGGTCATGATAATGACCGTCATGAAATGACAAACAAAGCAATAGTGACAACCATCGTACTAATAATTAATCATTCAGTAACCATCGGAACTCCGGCACGGACGTGACCAGAAATACAAGAGGTCAGTAGTCTAACCGGTCCTCCAATCCTAGCAGTTACCAAAAAAATGTTCCGCCTTGTCCAGGTTCATCCATTAAAATACATGTCCAGACAACAGTCAAGACACAGTTCTCAAGTGTCGTTTCAGAAGACACTAGGACACCAGTCATGATATACGTCATACGAATATCTTTTCAGAGTACGAGTCAGAACTCCTAACTTCAGTATGTTTCCAAGTGAGACCCTCAGTAATTCAGGGTACCTTTTAGAAAGGAGTATACCCGTTCTATTATGCCACGCATGAACCAAATCATTTGAAATTTTAGCCCCCACCACTAGAGTATGATTCAGGTTAAACACGCAGCATTCACTCTATGAGATTACAGACGAACACATTCAGTGAAAAGTCGCCATGTTCACTTCACGTATTCCTATGTCAGCTTTATGTAAATCAGGTATTTACCTACCTCCCAGCCGAAAGAACTCCACGGAATCACCTATACTTATTAAGGTTTCCTTTCAATTAACGACGAGATCCGTCTTACTAAGTTCCAAATATATTATTATACTTTCTGCCAGAAAATCAGTACAAATAACTTCTACCTTACAAGCACGTGGCTTATCAGTCCATAGCTACAAAGACTTTTACCTACCAGTTATAAATTCACTTTTTAAATTCCTTAAATTCATGATCAGCAGATTATTCCAGAGTTTCCAGATATAATTTCAGGAAGTTTTCAAGAAATTCCTTCCTAACCACAAGACATAATTTAACATCGAGTTAGTCTCAAGAACGGAACCTGTCTTCAAAACTCTTTATTGCAAGGCTTAAGCTAAGTTAAAGAGTTGCAGCATTTGCTGCAATAGTTACCGGAACGAGGCCTTATTCACCCTAGCGCACCACCAGGAAGTGCACCGTTTATGTCCATCAGGAAGAAGGCCGGTATCATGAGATCATGTATCGCCCACTAAATTTTTTTTTCAAGATCACCATTCTTAATCAATGCTCATTCCATAAATAACAGGTTTATCTGACTTGCTATGATGTCTTAAACATTTTTCCAGAACAAATTCCCGATCATGCTACCATCAGTGGTGAGAGAAAGAACGTGATGTTCTCCAGACTACTGTTTCACATACTATAGTCTCTCAAAAATTTAGATCCATACTCCTGAGCTCCCTAATGATCCAGCTATATTATGAAATTTATGAATAAAATTTTCCCATGAATTCACAGACAAAGTCGTCAGTATATTCATTGATCATATTCTGATCTACTAAATCCTAAAGAAGAACGCGAGATCATCTTCTCACGGAAATGCAGATTTTCAGATAGAAGAAAATTATATGAGCAACTTTCCAGATGCATCTCACAGATGAACAAGGTGGCATTTCAAAACTACCCTATTTTAGTAGAAGAAATTTCAGACAATCCTGCGAAGGTGAAGGCCATCACCTGATGGTCCCGACCGGCGCTTGTGAACGAAGTACAAACTTTTCTAGAACTCAATTGACTACTACCGCAGAAATTGCCGATAGTTATCACTAAAAATGCTTTATGACTATTAAACCCGATTCCCACCAGAATGTTCCATAATCCCAGACAAAACTTTAATAGAATCCGCATCACACATTAATGCAGCTATGTTCATATCTAGATGCCTGACCTACTGCAGGTTCAAGATAGAACGCCGTCATGTTAGTGAGTTACTACAACCCTTTGAAATTTCTGAACGGAAATGAGACGAAATTCCATGAAATTGTTATCAGCAACCACAGGCTCAGAGAAAGTATGATACTATCTAAGTTATCGTCAACCATGTAATCAGCCTGCGCGTTTCTTTCATCCGAAAGGATCACGCAGTAGCAGATCTGCAGAAAATTTTGAAATTCAGCAGTAAATCGTACGAATTCAAGACATTTCATTGACCATCATATCAGACAGAATTCATGTTCACGATCAAGTGTATGTTTACGCCCACTTTAAGTTCATGTTTATTTTCACTTACACGTTTACGTCTCATTCGCGGTATGATGCTGTTTCAGTTCATCTTTTATGCTATCTCATAATTTAAGCTCACGTTTGTGTTCATAACATTGTTCACGTTCAAGTTCGTGTGCCATTTCACGATACATGTTTCTCAGTTTATTACCGAATACGGTTACAGAAAGCTGGGGAAATCAGACTCACGTTTAGCACAACTATTCCATAACCAGTCAGACGTTTCACATCTCAGGCCGTATCGTTTGGCATTCATTCCTCAGTCAGCATACGTTCATGATATGTTCTAGTAGCACGTTCACAGTATGATTCACTTATCATATTCTAATTCCATGCCAGCGCTCCTCATATAATTATAAACCACGTTCACAATTGCTCACTTAGCATGTTCACAATTGTTCACGTAGTTCGTCCATATATATATTCTCAGCAGCTTGCTTAGAGATATAAATGTTATCTTTTCAGGATAATTGTACGTACCGTTTCATGTATACTACATGCTATAGCTTATTCATTCAGGTTCAGAAAATCCACCTTAAGTTTAGAACCAGAAACTATTCAGCATTATTAGGATAGGGTCATCAAGACCAAGAATTGTTCATTATGTTAAGACCTTTGAAGGAATCGTTTCGAGCGGGAAACCACTCGAAACGGAGGAGTCCATCCGGACCTCTCATCCTTTTCTTTCAATAAATCCAGTTAAGTTCTTTCAGTCATGTCACGTTCCATGTCCTCTTCAGCCATGTCACGTTTAATGTTTACTTCAGTCATGTCACGTTTATACACTTTCAGCAACATCATGTCCTAAATCAAGGAAGAATAGTCCTTCAGCTTATATGTCTTTTCAGCCTTCATGTTCTTTCAACACATGTCCTTTCAGTTCTTTTTTTATAACTTCACCAGCTTATTACTTTTAATTCGAGGACGAATTTTTCTCCTTTTAGAGGGGAAGAATTGTAAAACCACGAAAAAAAAATCGCATCCTTAATTCGAGGACGAATTATTTTTTTTTAGAGGGGAAGAATTGTAAAACCCGTAATTAAAACCCACGAATATTAAATAATACGCAGTCTCAGTTTTAATTAAACGTTATTATTATATACACGTAATCTCAGTTTTATCTAATTATTACAAATAATAATTATTCAGGAAATAATTATTAGGTTTCAGATAATATTATGTATGTATTATTATTATACAGAAAAGAATTTGTTACAGCTTAGAAATTAAATGCGAGAAACAAATACGAGTTACGTGAATTATTTTAATGTCGAAAAACAAAACGAAAACTTATATACATATAGAGGACCGGTTTTATATGTTAAACAAGAAAGAATATGGGCTTCCAAGCCCGTCCCTTGCCATAAGAAAAAAAAAACGGGGGGTTACCCCATTTCTCTTCACAATCAGTTAACAAAAAAAAAAGTAAAGCTAGGGTTCTTGTGCTTTGGGTGGCCGCCGGCTAGGAGGATCAAACCAAGGATTTCGGGTCTTGAATTTTAGTTGTCATTCGATTTGTGTGTATCTCTTGTTCTAAACCAAGAATCAAGGTAAACAACCTTTTAGTTCTCCCCTTTAATTCACGAAAATATATGGTTATTTAAGATCAAATGTTTTAAATGTTATAAACATGTATTAACCAAGAGTATGTGTCGGTTTTTGGTGTTGGTTGAAGCCCAGCCGAGACATGGTGTCTCGGTGGGGATGTTTGAAACCAGTCGCAAACCCCAAAGGGGTGCATGGTGGCGTTTGTTTAATCGGGCCGCAGCCAAAACACCCCATTCGGGGCTGTTTATGTAAAAAGGGGTGTTTGGGTCTGTAAATAAGTGGGAACCAACAAAGGGGGGTGTTTGGGATTAAAAACAGTGGGTAATAACTTACATCAGGGGGCGTTTAGGTCTGTCATCAGAAAAGGGGGTGTTTGTTTTGTAAAGATCAGTGGGAAACTTAATAAAACGGTGGGAACAGAGATAGGATCAGTGGGAAAGTGTTGGACAGGAATTAGTGACTTAAAACCAGAATTAGCGACAGTTTTAGTTATCGCAGTTTCCTGTCAGGATTTGGGACAGTTTAGTCACAGCTTTTTAGCGACAGAAAATTCTATCGCTAATTCCAGTAAGCAGAATTTTATATATTTGGTTTAATCATTTTAGTGCGACCGAGAAGGTGGTGTCTCGGTAGGCTCGGGGCATTGTATAAAAATAGAAATAAAAAGATTTTAAATTATACCTTTATATTACTTATACTTTTATAAATGTTCTAATTGTACTGTTTTAAATAAATTAAATTATAATAGATTTGTAATATTTTTAAAAGGGTATAATTTTATTATACAAATTAAATTGTTTTAGAAACTTGCTAACTTGAAACCTTACATTTTAACAAGTTACTTATTATAGTATTTTAATTAACGTCAGAATAGGTTTATATCGTAACAATAGTAGGACGTTAATATATTAGAGTGAATTATAATTAAAGAGAATATTTGTTAGTAAAATACGTGCAGAACGTCAGAAATAAAATAAGCAAATGAGAAAAAAAAGAACAGTAAATTAAATAATAATCAGGTAACTTATTCACGTCTATTATTATTGTAGCTTCCGTGAAAGCCCGGGTAGTATTCGTTCAGTCTTCCATTCAGTCAGTTACTGGACTAGAGGTACGGACTTTCCGTCCTTTCAGTAAGGACTTCCTTTTTATGCATGATTAGGATTCCCCGTCTGCAGCCAAATGTTTCCCCAGTATATGTTTAAGCTTATCAGTAATCATGTTAATAACTAAATAAATTGCCTGAGCATTATATACAAGCACGACCAGTTTATGTACTAGTTACGGAGGTACCGTAACCACGGCACTAGAGGCACCGGTGTCGTGACTCACATGCAGGAGAGTGATATCCTGCATCGTCCCACTCAGCTCAGCTTGGCCATTTTATCAGTATTATTAGTGGGGCGTATGGATGCATCCTAGGCTTATAAGTGTTACAAGTTATCAGGGTGAATGTGGTGTGTGCTCTACATCCTTCACATTGGAGCTGATCCCTCCACCCAGCACAGTTATTTAGAGGTCACCCCTCTATAGCATGACGAGGTCACCCCTCCAGTTATTCATGCACGGTTGTTACAGCACGTGACCTATATAAGCTCTGGCAAATTAAAATACAGTAAATGCATGTTTTCAGAATTAATAGTTATATTTTAGTATCAGTTTATATGAACCAGGTTTCTCAGATTTTAGGCAGAGTTCTACCACATTGTTACATATCAGTCTTACAGCTTCAGTATTCTATCGCCTGTTTCATTCAGTATATTCTTATCATGCTTGATATCCGTTCACTGAGCGTTATGCTCAGCCGTAGTTCCTTTCATGTTCTAACGACAGGTACACCAGGACGCTCTTAGGATTCTGGGAGTATGTGCATTTGGATGGAAGCTATCCAGACTTCTTACTTTATGCATTTCTTACATCATTCTGCTTATTTGGACATTGTTTAGTCCTTTCCTTCAGTATTTTACTTTTCATGTTTTGGGCTTATGTTTGGATTACCGATGTTTGATTCCGGTATTCCTTTATGGTCAGTTAATGTTTTAGGACATTTACCTTATGCTTTGATGACACGCCATAAATACACGTAACGGTCCACTTATCCAAGTGGGGTGTTACATATTCTTAGAAAGGTGGCCAGCTCGCTTCTCTTTTAGATATTGAACCACCGTTGAAGCGCATTCTTCGAGTGAAATGTCGTTAGTTATCCTTGGGTTTGATCCGTTAATCATATCTGGTAGTCTCTAGATGTAATTTTAGTTTCGTATCGATCGAGAGCATTGATGTAGTCATATGGAAGACATGGTTGTGCATACACGGCCAAGATTAGTAGCTATGAGAGAATAGTCAAAATGCCTTTAGGGATGGGGAAATAGTAAGAAGATCGTGAGAATAAGAACTAATGTGGATATATGGTCTCTTAGGATTACCAAGGGAGATGAATAGAGGTTGGTGTAAGGTATGGATATTGGCACAAGCAACGCGTCATGGACAATGATGGAAGGGAATATGATACCTCAAGGGTATTTATGAAGTTCGTAAGCTATGTAAGTTTCCGAAAATTTCCTAAGGTTTAGTAGGTTTACCTATTATTGTGAAGCAGAACCATAAGTGGAGCCAGCAGGAGTATGGAGATGAGTTGTAGTTAGTGTCTTTCCAAGGTAATTGTTAATGGAATGATTTCAAAGGCAGGAGTTGTTAGAAATTGCAAGGAATACAAGGTAAAGCTGAGTTGCCTAGTAGTAGAGGTGATGCGAAAGCATTGAATGGTTTGATAAGAGGGAGTATAGATCTTGTAGGATGTGCATAGAAGCTCGTGAGTAGAACGAAGTAGAAGTTGTTGTATTGACGCCAAGAGAGGGTGCAAGGAGGACGTATTTGAAATAGTTAAGGATTTTATATGGATGCTTTGGGCTTACGGTTATGCTTTTAGCTTCGCCAAAGCACTAGCGGTCTTCATGGAGTCAATGAACCGAGTGTGCATGACCGTATATAGACAAGTTGTCATCAAAAGTATCGACGACATCTTTAATATATTAAAAGTTAAGAAAGAAGGTGAGGCAAATTATGAGTTGGTTTTAGAGACGTTAGGAAAACGGAATTAGAAGTGGGATTTTCAAGTAAGAGTTTTAGGAAACTGGTTATTGGGGGAAGGTAATTGGAGAGGATGGCGTTTAGTTAGAACCAATGAAGTTGAAGCGAAGTAGGATGAGGAAGCGTTTTGGAAACTAAATAACTAGTATGGGTAATGAGTCGATCTTCGCATTATTCGAAGGACTGGACAAAATCACAAAGCACGACGATACGTGGTGCAAGGATTAGGATGCGTGTGAGGACAACAAAGATAGGCGATTGCTTATACGTTGCATAAACTGAAAGATTTGAAGAACTAGATAAGACTTAGATAGTGTAGTTGGTTGGTAGATCTGCCTAGAATGTTGGACGCATTTGGTGTATGAGACGTAGAGAATGATCTATACGGATCATGGACCTCTCCAACACACATTCAATCTTCTTGATTGGACATTAGGCATAGATGATGGATGGAGTTAGGATCCGAAGAAAGTTTGCAAGGCCAAGTACCATTTGGGAAAGGCAAGCATAGTTAGTGAGACATGGAATAAGATGAAGGAAGTACATCTGAGACAAACTTGAGCTATATGGATGATGTGTTAGGATGGTTTTGATGAAGGATGTAGGTTGCATGAGTTGAGTTGTCTAAAGCAGAGAACGCGTCAACATTTATGTTGGGTGGCTTGGATAATCGTATGGAGAAAAGGGATGTAGACTATACTTCCTACATACACAGGAGTAGCTTAGAAAGGGCGGTGTAAGGACGAAGATGGTAGAAGATATACATAATAGGGTAGAGGAATAAGTACAATGAGAGGTGGGTGATAGTCGATAGACTGACTACTTCATCTCATATTTCAAGAGGAATGAGAAGTCACATAGTTGAGAAGTTGGAAGGGTTGCATACGGATGCGATGGAATAAGAGGTTTTGTGTAAAATTTAACCTAACAGGTATGGAATGCCTCATGAAGGATTATGGCAAGGGAAGAAACGATGGGAAGCAGGCGTAGTATACCATTGATAGACTAATGGTTGGTGTGAGCATACTATTAGGGATAATTGAGAAAGACGCCTAGAGCATTGGCGTGAGATTTGGAGATAGTTGGAGAACGCATTTTTTAGGAAGAATTCTTCTACAAAGAGAGATTCACCAACGAGAGGGGTGTATTCCTCATTGATAAGAATGTAGGGAATAAAAGAGGATAACCTAAGATATAGGCTGAAGACAAGGTGGAAGATGATATGGAATTTAAGACTGTGGAGAGATAAGCGAGAGGTAGTAGGGAGGAAGAATGGCTTGAGGAAGCAAGAGATTGTCAAGATAGTGGAATGATATCGAAGGGAAAACTATTAGAGCTGGAGGTCAGTAATCACGAACAATAGAACGTTCACCTAGTGAAGGGAGTAGTACCTGTTAGTAGGAAGGATGGTTAGCTATTTCATGTCGTGTATGGACAAGCAGAGATGTGGTGGCTGATGCCTTAATTATAAGGAGAGGATAAAACCAAGGAGAGTAAGGGCATTGAGTATGATTATTTACTAGACTCTTAAGGATAGGATCCGGGTAGCACAAATAGAAGCTACTAAGGAACAGAAGCTAGAAGAAGAAAATCTACATAGTATAGACCAGTACATGGAGGAAAGAGGAGATGGTTGTAAGTACTACTTGGATAGAATTTGGGTTCCATTATTTTGTGATAAAAGGGAGGTTATATTGGAGGAAGATCATGCGTCAAAGTATTCAATACACCCAGGAGATGATAAGATGTATCAGGGCATGAGAGATATGTATTGGTGGCCAGGAATGAAGAGAGTTGTAGCTTTGCACGTCAAGAGTGTCTAACTTGTGCCAAGGTAAAAGCTGAGCATCAAAGACCATCAGGACTGCTACAACAACCTGAAATTCCTGAGTGGAAGTGGGAGAATATTTCCATGGACTTCATTACAAAACTACCAAGGTCTAACAGTGGTAATGATATGATGTGGGTAATAGTAGACAGATTGACTAAGTCTGCACATTTCGTGGCGATAAGAGAGGATGACAAGATGGAGAAGTTTGAAAAGAAATACATGGAACATGTAGTGGTTGAAAGTTTATGCACTTATATTTAATAGTCGTGTGATAGGATCGAACTCGAGATTATGGGATTACACACAATACGTAAAGAGTTAATTTAATTAATAAGTATATTTATTGTATTTATTAATTTTTTAATAAATATATATTTATGTATTTATTAATTTAAACCGAGACATAACTTTAAAGATCGTTAATTAAGTAAGAGTCAAGTATTAACGAGTGTTAAATAAATATTTAGTAAGTAAATTAAAAGAAAGAAGTTTGTAAGATTCTGGAACACCCTAAAGGGGTGTTTGGTCGGTCGGTTATGGAGGAAAAAGGAAGGGGAAAAAACTTTCTTTTATTTCTTTTAGGTTACATGCTTAGGCCTATATAAACAATCCTTCTCCTCATAATTCAAGACACAAAAAATCTCTTCCCCTCTCTTCTCTTTGTTGCGATCGTAGGACAAACCCACAAAGGGGGTTTTGGTTGATTTTCTTGTTTGATCAATTTACTTATTATCTAGTCCTAGCCCCTCTCTAGGGTTGTTGGGTAGATTTATGACAAGCGATGTAGCTCGGTTTACACGTGCTAGAATCACGGTTAGCTCGTTGTATTACGTGTGTACAAGATCGTAATATAGTCTTACTTTAGACTATATCTTGGTGATATACGGTATAAACCCGAATTGGTGATCCGTTCTTTGTCTTATGGATTTTCTTTAGGGTAAAGGTATGTAACCCTAATTAGATTAATTATAATTGTGTTATTATTATGTTCTTGTTAAATCGCTTTCGCTATGTGTGCTTTGATCTTGTTTAGGGTCTTATATAATTGTTATGAAGTTTAAAAACCTTTAGTGGCATCGAGGGTCGTTTTAACATGTTATAATTATCGAAAATCTAAAGTTTTTTAACTAATAATTCTTTTGAGTTAAAATTACATGTTTTTAGGTTTTCTTAAAATTAGTGTTATGGTCGATTTTTTAATTAAAAAAAGAATTGTTTTGAAACCCTAAATTACATGTGGGATAATTTTCGATTAAATTGCATGATTGGTTGTTATGTCATGTATGGTTACGATCCGTAGATATTTAATTGTTAATATTTTTGGGGAATCCATGATAACGTGCATGTTTTCATGGATCGTAAAAGTATATGTTTATATGATTTTAAGTGCTACGTGGTTATTTAATTTAATAAATCTAAAATTAGGGAATACTTTTATATGAATATAAAGATCTATATTTGATGATTATTGAATAAATCGTATGTATGTGACTATTTGATTTATTTATTGCAGATATAAATTGTTATTATGTGTTTATGATTTAGTTTTTTTACTTGTTTATATAAAATTGTTGAATTGTTGTAAACAAGGTTTTTTTTTTAAAAGATATAATATGGACTAAATCACATTTAAATAAATATTTGTTAGAGATCTAAATTACATAAGATTACGTTGATTGGTGAATTGCAATAATAATCTAACGGCCTACTCCTTTTGACAAACTATAAAGTGGGTTTAACGCACCGTTGATCATGTACCCGGTTAAGGAAGGAGGTGTTATGCCATTAGTCGCTGACCAAATTCCCAGCTCGCCTGTGTGTCAAATTGAAATGACCTACGATTATTAATTGAATTATTCCTTAAGGGTGATTTACCACAAAATTTACATCCGAAACACAATGAATAAGGGTATTGCTTTGTGCGTAGCCGAGTTCTAGCAAAAGTACGTTATGCATAGTTGTGGGTAAATTTTTTAATTAGTTTAACCAATACCGCAACATAATTTAGGTAGAAATTTAATCTCGTGAAAAAGTTTACTAAATGTTTTATTAAACTTATGATATGCAGTTGTATGCATGCTTCTCCATACATTGATTTTGACATCAAAATTTATACCCTTAAAATTTAAGTCGAATGCTCATAATTGACGACACTTGAAATTACTACGTCATCAAATTAGATTTTTGGGTGATGTTGTGATGGAGAGAAAAATTTCATAGAATCAGAATTCGTATGATGGTTTTACATTACTCAGATTAGACGACTTAATTAAGTTACTCAGTGAGATCTGGAAACTTAAGGCATTCAAAAGGGATGAAACATGTTTACAATGCAAAACGTTCTTTTGGCAATGTAAATCCCTTAAAAATCAAGAAATTGAAAATTGTTTGTCAATTGAATTGTTCGAAAAGTCACTATGTTGAGTACATTCATTACTAGCAGATCATTTGATGTAATGGATTGATATGAGCAAAAACTCATATCAATTAATCAACAAATCACCCTAAAACACAAGGAAAATACCTAACTTTTGTGCTATAAAGCGGAATTATGTGGTATGTTTTGTGTTTGTGTATAAATAGGTAAGAAGGATACATTTTCAAGCAAACAAGAAGAAAATCAAGCTTATTTGGATGAAAAAGACAAAGAAGGATCAAAGATGACAAGACTTTGAAGATAAGGGACCTATCTTGACAACACTCCAAAGTTGAAGGACTCAAAGTGTAAATTTGCCAAAGTCAAGATAAAAGTAAAACATGGTCAACTCTTCAGTCAACCAAGTCAAAGGGTCAAAGTATTCAAGAATGCAAGTGGAAGGACCAATTATGCCAAAGAAATGAAGTCCCTAGCTTATTTTGATAATCTGCCTAAGTTCAAGGGCTTAACTTGCCATTTTTCAAAGTAATAAGAGACTTAATCCGTGTGACTTGGTTTTCCACCAATAGAATTGCAAGGAAATTGAGTTTTGGATTGCCAGCTATTGCATACACATCATCACCTCATTAACTGCGCCGCAAAGAAACAGTCAATCCCACTATCTTATTTCCAACCAATCACAAAGCGCCATTCAATAACCATTTTATCCAAAACTGGATAACAATCTGTGTGACCATATTTCATCCAACCAGGACTTTCCACGTGGCACTCTTCTTCCTCAACGAGACCAGAATCATTTTTAAGCTACACTTAATTTCAGAAGATGATTTCTACATGAAACCTGATCGTTTTCAATAGAGGAACACATTGGTAACAACTAATCAAGCTCAAACTCAAGGGATTAAAAACCCCCAATTCATGAAGAACACAAGGAATTTCATTTAGCAGTTTGATGACACGTGGCAGCAATTAAGTGGTTGGAACACGTCATCAACCCCAAATCACTCTCACATTTTGTCTATAAATAGGGATTTTCACCCTCATTTGTGATAGTAGTCTAAGTGTGAAATTTTCACACACATGCTTTTTCTCTCCCTCATTCTTAGCTTTTAGCTTGTAGCATAACAAACTCAAGAGTCTGACAAGCTCTTGAGTTAGTTATCTTAGTTGTAACTACTTTACCAGACTTGTAACCAACTTTTACCTTCAATAAATAAAATCTCCTTTCATCTCCTTCAATCTACTGTCCATTCACTGAATCATTGTTATCCTAGTGTTGTTATAAGCTTTTTGTGATCATCATTGATCATAAGAAGCTATTGTGGAAGAGTGTAGCTGTTTTCACTTGTCCTGTTCAATCCAGTAGCAGTTCTAGTTGATTTTGAAGCTTAATTGTGCACCAATGGTGATGATGTTGATTGTAGCAAGTTGATAAGTAGTTGATAGTGTTAAGGTGGTGGTTAACACTATCTAAGAGGCTCAGCGCCTACCTACACCTTTAGTGGAGGCCTTTGCTAAAAGGTTTTCATGTTTCTGATTTTGGTTCCTCTCAACAGTACATGCATGCTTAATTCTAGCTTAATCTTGTTTGTTGATATGATCAAGTGTGATTTGAACTGATTTTGATGTTTAGATAGCCTATTGTTAGATTGATACTTGTTTCTAGCTTATTACTTGTTTCTGATTACATTTTATCAGCCATACTTAGTCTGCTTGTGCATTTTTAGTCTTAGCTTGTTATACTGCTAATGTTATTGTTTCCATTACACTACATTTTGGGAATTGAGTTTAGTTTGTTATCACATTTAGTTCAGCAAAGCCAATTGCTCAAATTTCCTTTACAACAAGTTGTTAGAATTCAGTTAAGCAGTGTTTGGTATTAGCTGTCATTGTAGTTTAAAGTGTAGTTAATTGTTCAAACATTAGTCATTTACAGTCATTTAGTCTTTGTGAACAAGGTTTAGTAGTTTTCTAGTCAAATTACAAGTCAAAAAGGCAATTGGTTATCAAAAGGTATGGGTCATTCTTAGCTTAAAAACTTTTTAAAAGTGACTATTTTGATTTGGTTGCCATTTACTCATTCCTTAATGAAATTACTTCAAACCAGCTCTCACTTGCTTTTTAACATCTGAACTTTAAGTTCTCATAAGGAAACAATACAGTTTTAAGAATCAAGGTAGAAATAAGCATTTTACTAAGCCATTAAGCAAAGTGAAGTTTCTGTGATAAAAGTCCTAACTGATTTCTCATAACAGCAAATCTACTTCATAAACTTCCCCATTTTCTTTCATAATCATGATTAGAAGTTGTTCTTGAGTAAATCTGGAAGTTTTCAAATTTTTCCAAAATTTGGTCAACGTTGGTCAAATAAGCTAGTTTCAACTTATTTCCATTTTCCTAATTCGTTTCTTGATCATTTTCAATTTCAAAAGACATTCCATGCTCCTAATAGACTAATAATCAAGTTTTAGCAATAAAACCAGCTTGTGCAAGTCTAGATTATTAGAAAGCTTATTTGTAGCTTATTAAGATTGGCTTATTTAAGTTTGACTGAGTTTCTAGCTTATTCCTTTTACAAGCCTAGGTAAATTTGGATTTTAAGTTGTTTGAATGTTGTTGTCCAGTGTAGTGCTTAAACGAGTTTCTTAATCATCCTAGCCCGTTTTTGTTGAAAATTTCCCTTTAATTGCATTTTGATCCTCCAAGTTTGTTACTGTTTGCATTGTTTGCTAATTTTCCAATAATTTAGGGTTGCATTTTAATCAGTCCTTACATTTTCGAAACTTGACATTTTCAGTTAATTAGTTTAAAAGTTTGTTACAAATTAGTTAATAGTTTGGTAAATTTGCATAGTTAGTCCTTGTAGTTTCCTGATTTTTCATTTCAAGCATATTAGTTTCAAGAATTTACATTTTCAGCACTTTAATTCCGTAGTTTACATTTTTGTCCTTATTTGAATAAAAATTTGGTAAATGCTAATTTTTTTATGGATACGTAGTTAATATTTTGCACGTTTTTACTTGATTGCTCAAATAGACATAGAAAATCAAAATAACCCTGCCAACCAAAAACGATCATAAACCCGACTTGTTAGGACTTTCAATTGGTTAAGAATCGAGAAAACGAACTTCAATTATACACAATTTCAAATGGCGCCGCTGCCGGTTCTTTGATTTTACGAGTTGACGGTATTCTTTGGATTTTGGGATCCGTTCACCTAGTGATCGTTATTTTTACGTATCATAAATCAAAAACAATAAAAAAAATCAAAAATAAAAAAATATAAAAACTAAAAAATAACAAAAACAATTCTTTTCCTAAAGAATTGACCAAACAAATTAAAAAATCCAAAAACAATCTTTTTCCTAAGAGATTGCACCCAAAAATATATATTATTGGATTCTCTCGGTTTTTATGTACATATAGTATTTTATCTAAAAACCCATAAATACAAAAATATTTTCCATATATTATTATAAGTAAATACGTATACGTATAAGAACAACCAATACACATATTCTCCATAAGTATTTCCAAGGCAATACACCGTGTTGAGGGGCGTTCCGGTCCTTGACACGTGTATCGATCAAACTCAATAAAGCAAGAATAGATAAATACTTCTAATAAGCAATCATTCGAAGAATACAAACTACAAAGTGAATAGAAAGGCGATGTGCTATAAAATGCCATCTAAGGGTCAATAGGTACTTAAGTGCTTCGCGCCACCTAACCCCCCGTTCACTTGTGAGTATTCTAAGAAGGAAGGCTTCATTGGGGGTCTTGCACCCAAGTAGTACATACGTATATTATTATTTTCTTGTGGATATTTCATATTGAAACTCGAAGAGGATAATCCTTTTCTCTTCAAAGTCACACGAGAGCTTCTCTCTCATTCCTCGTATTGAGTTGCATGCTCACTCGCGGGCGTGCACAAATACCGATTGGTGTACAACCCCTTCCTCCGAAAAGGAAGAAAAAGAGAAAGAGTAGGAACACCACCGTCCATCAAGCTGATCCCGAGAATCGTGCTTTGATTCATCCACAACAAGAAGCCATGGCCGGAGTCGATACTCGACCTTTGATGGAGCACTTGCAATCTAATGTGCAAGGGTATGTCGATGCTATCAAGATACCCGATATTCCCGCAAACACATTTGAGCTAAAACAACCATGATTAACTTGGTTTCAAACACACCTTTTTATGGGAAAAAGAATGATACTCCACATGATCACCTTATGAAATTTCTTGCTCTTTGCAACACCATTAAGTACAATGGAGTTCCCCATGATGCCATTAAGTTGATATTGGTGCAATTTTCACTAGAGGGTCCGGCTAAGCATTGGTTAGATACACAACCACCCGAGAGCATTACCACATGGGATGGTTTCACTAAGAAGTTTTTGAACCAGTTCTTTCCCCCATCTAAGACAACGGCTTTGAGGAACTTAATTATAGGCTTTCAACAAAAACCTAGTCAAACATTTAGTGATGCTTGGGAGGAGTATAGAGAGTTATTAAGGAGATGCCCTAACCATGGATTGGATGAAGTTCACCAAATAAATACTTTCTACAATGGCCTTAAACCTCATCACCAAGACTCACTCAATGCTTCCATGGGAGGAAATATTCTTCTTAAATCTATTTAAGAGGCTTGGGATATTATTGAGACCAAAGCAATGGTGCAAACTAACACACAATTTGATGAAAGAGTTCATGTCATTCAAGAAGGAGGTTCTAAACCATTGGAGACTCAACTCATTTCATGCATTAAAGCATTGACTCAAGCTCAAAAGGAAAATCAAACAATCATGCAAGACACTCAAAAGATGCAAGAAACCATGATGAATGACTTTATGAAGCTTTCTATGGGCAATCATTCCACAAATGATGTGCATGATATTACACTTTCATGTGAGACTTGTGGAGGACCTCATTCCTATCTACAATGTGATAAGGTGCAAGGTTATCAAGGGGAATGTTATGCTTACCAAGAGGAACATCGTGAACATTTCAAGCCAAACATCAATCCAAACAACCTCTCTTACAAGTCTCAAAATTACCTTACTCAACTGGGATTCCCACCCCAACCACCCACCCAACCTCAACAACATCCCTCTCAATTGTTACAAAGAAACCAAGGTCCAAGACCACATTACCAAGGGACTAACTACAAGGCACCTAACATTTTTAAAAATCAAGGAAATAACTTTTATCCACCAAATCAAGGATTTAATGCACCACTCCTCAAATCCCAAATCAAAGATACCCTCAACTTCAAAATCAAGGATATGGGCTACAAGAGACTCATGAGTATGTTGAGAGGAGAATTCGTGAAAGTGAGAAAAGAATGAATGACCAAATGAAACTTTCAGTAGAGGAGCAAACTAAGAGGCTTTTGATGGCATTCAATCAAAGACAACAAGGAGCTTTACCATCTAACACACAAACAAATCCAAGGGTAAATGTCAATGCTATTACAACAAGAAGTGGAAAAATAACAAAGGATCCTTCACCTCCTACACCTCCTATTGTTAAACCCACTTTTGTTCCTACATGTGACAAGCCTTCTACATCTACTTCACAACTTCCAAATGCTCCTACTCAATCAACCACACCTTCTCAACCTTTTCCCACTTCTCCTTTACCTTCTACAACTCCCAATCATGAAGCTACTAACAAGGAAAATCCTTCATCAACTACTCAACCACAATCAAAACCAAGTCTCCCTTATCCATCAAGATTGAGAAAGGAAAAGCTTAAGAACAAGGATGATATACAAGTCTCAAACTTTTTAAGGATGTTCAAGCAACTTAACATAAATATCTCCTTTGCGGAAGCTTTAGCTATATGCCTAAGTTTGCTAAGATGATCAAGGACTTACTTTCTAACAAGGAGAGATTGGTGGATTTGCCTAATGCTTCCTTGAATGAAAATTGCTCCGCGGTTTTACTTAAGAAGTTGGCTACTAAGCTTGGAGATCCGGGGAGGTTTTTGATTCCTTGCAATTTCCCGGGGGTGGAAAATTTCCCGAGCTCACTCCTACTAAGATGACTCTTTAGTTGGCCAACCGTACTATAGCTTATCCGGTGGGAATTGCGGAGGATGTTTTTGTTGGGGTTGATAGATTTACCTTTCCCGCGGACTTTGTGATGGTTGATTATGATATGGATCCTAGAGTGCCTTTGATTGTTGGTAGGCCATTTTTGAGAACGGGTCAAACTCTAATAGATGTGGCGGAAGGTGAACTTACAATGCAGGTAGGAGATGAGAGAGTTGTGTTTAACATGGGGAAGTTGTCTGAGAAATCTAATGAGCCCAAAGCGGTGAAACATATTGATGTTGTGAATTAGGAGGAAATTCAAGATGATATCCTTGATGAAGTTTGTGATGAATATTTTTATGAATCTTGCTCAAGTGGAGATTATGATTTACCTCATGTTGAGACTATTGCTTCCATTACTTCATCATTGGACTTTAGAGATGAAGAATCTCTTCTTTGTGATACACCAACATATGATGAATATAGTGATGATGAGATTTCTACTTGTGACTCTCCATTTGTTGATGATCATACTTCCTCGAGTTTTGAGGAATCACCAATCTTTGATAGCCCAATCTATGATGTTTATGGTGATGAGGAGGATTCTATCATGGATGAGAGTGATGAGTTTTTAGAGGAGGATATATCTTTTGAGTACACTCTTGGTTATATTGATAAGGAGGAGACATACTCTATCTAGAATCTTTATTGCATGAGGATCCTTTACCTTCTTCCTTGTCCACTTCAACCCTTCCATGTGATAAAGGAAAACAAGACATGATGCTTCCTTCTAAGAACTTGCTATTACCCATTACTCTACAACCTTTCTCTTATCATGTGACCTACAAGGGATAATCTTCTAAGGCAACCACCACTTGTTGTTTTCCCATCAAGGAACGGATTTTTGATCCTGGCATAGAGCTTGCTAAACTATCTCAGTATCCGCCTGATGCAACAAAAGGAAAACTTGTGAAAGATTTGAGAGCATCACCTTATTACCTTGTGAAGAACATATGGGAAACCATTTTGAACACCACCACCTCACCTTTTTCACCATTGTTTGGGAAGTTAGTTGTGGAATTGTGTTATAAGTGGGATGGTAATTATGTATTTGATCCGGGGGGATATTTATGGAGTTTTGATAAATGAAAACTTGTTTTACCTCATCATGGAGATTTTTCTTAAAAATGGCAAAACTTTTCTTCTCCATGATAGGTATTAGGCACTTTTAAGTGTGGGATGAGTCGAGCTAGAGACTCCTTAAATCAAGCTTGAATAACTAGGTTTAGAGTTGTTAGATCTAGAGTGTTGTAGGTTAGAAATAAGGATAGCAAATTGATGAAGTGTTGGGGTAGACCTTCTTTTGTCGTCATGATGCTTGTAGGGTTGCTCACTCATCTTGTGATTTGGAGCTTATGGAGGAGGCCCTTGTATCCGGTTCACTTCGTTAATATTGTGATTTTTCATAGACACCTTGTGCTTTAAAAATGAGTTCACTATAGTTGATCTTTCCTTAACTTGGGTTAAGCAAAGTCTATTCATTGTCATAAGTGTAGGGAAGTTTTATGCTTCCATGCTCTTAAACATTGAGGACAATGTTTAGCTTAAGTGTAGGGGGGTTTTCTATCGAAGTGACCTTACCTAGAACTTGTCATTAACTTCATGTTAACTTGGAAAATTAATTTTTCAAACATTTTTCAAATTTTTTATCTACTTTGGCCACCAAAAATATGCATTCATAATTTTTGCATCAATCAGTTTTCATTTGCATAACACATTTGCATTGTATATATTTCTTCTTTTATTTTCCATCAAAAATTAAAAAAGAAAGAAAAATATAATAAGGACATGGTTTAACAAATTTAGATTTATTTGACATATTAGGCCCGCCATGTATATTTTGACTCAACCCGAGTTTGCTTATCCAAGCATTCTCTAGCTAGTATCCTTAACCATTAGTCCTTCATTGGTCTATTAGGCTAAGCATCCACCAATCTCATTCTTTGAGATTTTAAATTTGTGGGGAATGGGAAATGATAGAGTTGAAGCAAGTATAAAAGGGCTAGATAAACTTCATGATAATTACTTGTGGCTAAACCCTTCTCTTCTTTACTTCTATTTTCTTCGCATGTATATATGTTAATAAATAATCAAGAACGGATTTAATCGGTTTGTAGTCTCTTATACATTTTTGTCTAATCATTCATGGTTGATATAAGTACGTCTTAAGATTCTAAGTTAGAACGTTTTATGTGTACTAGAATATGTCATGCTTAATACTTAGCGGGTGTTTTTCCTTTTATTCTTTTCAACTTTCTTTGTGAGGAATAAAGAAAAATAAGAGCGGCTTAAAAAAATGAGTGGCTAGAAAAAAAGAAAGTAAAGAAAAAAAAAATTTATACAAGACTCCCAAGAGGGGAAGTGAAGTGTTAATTATAGTAACTATTAGATTCCAATATTACCTTGACGGGGGGATTTATTAGTTGCTCCAATCCAATATTACCTTGACGGGTTGCGGGGTTGAAGATCCAAAGTCTCAAAAAGATGGCGGATGTAAATTATAGCGTGAGTTTTGTTTTTTTTCTTTAGCGAGTGTGTAGCTACTTATTAATGCATGACATGAGGATTTTACACATAAGGCGAATGACTTATTACTCTTGAAACGGACTTATATTAATTGTGAGCGGTTTTTCAAGTAATGGATGAGAAGATTACTTAGGATTAAAACCGTGCTTCCTTATTTTTGGATTTTGCATTTCTTATACTTCACACTTTAAATAATGACAAATTTTCCCAAAAGCAATTTGCTCAAATAATAACCGGTTCCACATTTAATTGTCATGAATAAGTTGATGCACTTTTTACTTGTGAATGCAATGATCCCATTTTTAAGTTTGGTATGGGAAAGTGAAACTTGAGGGTGATAAGTGTCCATGGTACCAAAGCCCTAATCTAAGTCATTGATTTCTTTATGAGTTATTTCCATCAAATCCATTTCAAGAAAAATACAAAAAGATATAAATTGAATTGTTTCTTTTGCATTGCATTGTTCAAAATCAAAAATCATGCATCATGTAGAGTAGCATAGTGTAATAGCATTCCATATTGGCCAAGGTGGGTTAATTATGAGGAGAATGTAAATTTGTGCTTTAAAATATAGCATTGCATGAGGTCATGGCAATATTCAAGTGTAGGGGATTTGATATGAGCAAAAACTCATATCAATTAATCAACTAATCACCCTAAAACACAAGGAAAATACCTAACTTATGTGCTATAAAGCGGAATTATGTGGTATGTTTTGTGTTTGTGTATAAATAGGTAAGAAGGATACATTTTCAAGCAAACAAGAAGAAAATCAAGCTTATTTGGATGAAAAAGACAAAGAAGGATCAAAGATGACAAGACTTTGAAGATAAAGGACCTATCTTGACAACACTCCAAAGTTGAAGGACTCAAAGTGTAAATTTGCCAAAGTCAATATAAAAGTCAAACATGGTCAACTCTTCAGTCAACCAAGTCAAAGGGTCAAAGTATTCAAGAATGCAAGTGGAAGGACCAATTATGCCAAAGAAATGAAGTCCCTAGCTTATTTTGATAATCTGCCTATGTTCAAGGGCTTAACTTGCCATTTTTCAAAGTAATAAGAGAATTAATTCGTGTGACTTGGTTTTCCACCAATAGAATTGCAAGGAAATTGAGTTTTGGATTGCCAGCTATTGCATACACATCATCACCTCATTAACTGCGCCACAAAGCAACAGTCAATCCCACTATCTTATTTCCAACCAATCACAAAGCGCCATTCAATAACCATTTTATCCAAAATTGGATAACAATCCTGTGACCATATTTCATCCAACCAGGACTTTCCACGTGGCACTCTTCTTCCTCAACGAGCCCAGAAACATTTTTAAGCTACACTTAATTTTAGAAGATGATTTCTACATGAAACCTGATCGTTTTCAAGAGAGGAACACATTGGTAACAACTAATCAAGCTCAAACTCAAGGGATTAAAAACCCCCAGTTCATGAAGAACACAAGGAATTTCATTTAGCAGTTTGATGACACGTGGCAGCAATTAAGTGGTTGGAACACGTCATCAACCCCAAATCACTCTCACATTTTGTCTATAAATAGGGATTTTCACCCTCATTTGTGATAGTAGTCTAAGTGTGAAATTTTCACACACATACTTTTTCTCTCCCTCATTCTTAGCTTTTAGCTTGTAGCATAACGAACTCAAGAGTCTAACAAGCTCTTGAGTTAGTTATCTTAGTTGTAACTACTTTACCAGACTTGTAACCAACTTTTACCTTCAATAAATAAAATCTCCTTTCATCTCCTTCAATCTACTGTTCACTCACTACATCATTGTTATCCTAGTGCTGTTATAAGCTTTTTGTGATCATCATTGATCATAAGAAGCTATTGTGGAAGAGTGTAGCTGTTTTCACTTGTCCTGTTCAATCCAGTAGCAGTTCTAGTTGATTTTGAAGCTTAATTGTGCAACAATGGTGATGATGTTGATTGTAGCAGGTTGATAAGTAGTTGATAGTGTTAAGGTGGTGGTTAACACTATCTTGGAGTCTCAGCGCCTACCTACTCCTTCAGCGGAGGCCTTTGCTAAAAGGTTTTCATGTAACTGATTTTGGTTCCTCTCAACAGTACATGCATGCTTAATTCTAGGTTAATCTTGTTTGTTGATATGATCAAGTGTGATTTGAACTGATTTTGATGTTTAGATAGCCTATTGTTAGATTGATACTTGTTTCTAGCTTATTACTTGTTTTTGATTACATTTTATCAGTCATACTTAGTTTGCTTGTGCATTTTGAGTCTTAGCTTGTTATACTGCTTGTTATTGGTTCCATTACACTACATTTTGGGAATTGAGTTTAGTTTGTTATCACATTTAGTTCAGCAAAGCCAATTCCTCAAATTTCCTTTACAACAAGTTGTTAGAATTCAGTTAAGCAGTGTTTGGTATTATCTGTCATTGTAGTTTAAAGTGTAGTTAATTGGTCAAACTTTAGTCATTTACAGTCATTTAGTCTTTGTGAACAAGGTTTAGTAGTTTTCTAGTCAAATTACAAGTCAAAAAGGCAATTGGTTATCAAAAGGTATGTTGGGAATAAATTATGGGTCAGTTCACTAGACGCTGATAAGAAGAATTCAAGCGTTGATAGGATGACATTGGACGCTGACAGCCAAGCGTTGACATTTGAAGAAGTCAACGCTGACAGCCTTGAAGATTAGCACTGATGGAATATATCTTCATACGAATCATTTTGTTTATTTGTTTCTTTATTTGTGTATGGTAAAGATAAGCTCAACATTGTATTTTCTATTATTATCTTTACCTAGAATAGTTGATTCGTAGCTTATTGTACAAGACTTCTTAATCTATAAAAGAAGATCTTTTAGGTTAATGTTAATCATCAGTTATCATAAGTTTTCACAAGTTAAACCTCTTTCATTGTAATCAAGTTCGTTCATTCTAATACAAGTGAAAGTTTGTTTAACATCTTTGTGTTTTAGATTAAGTGTTAATTCCGCATAGCACTTAGTTACTTTATTCATAAGCAAAGGTTTCTCTACGTGTATTACTTGATCTAATCTCGTATACACAAAGCTTAATCGATCTAAGTTTGGGATCAACAAGTGGTATCAGAGCTTGTTGAGAAACTTTTGATCTTTAAGTAACGCAAGAACCCTAAAACACCAAAAACCCTAAAAACCCTAAATTTCTCAAAACCCTAAAAACATCATGTCTGGCACAAATCAGCCTCCTGCTTTGCTACAAAACAACTCCACAAATCCTAGTATCAAAATTCCCATGTTTGATGCCAGGAACTTCGAGATTTGGAAGTCTAATTTTGAGCAATATATAGCTATTCATGACTACACTCTTTGGGAGATTGTTGAATATGGGAACACATTCGACAAAGCGCAAAAGATTGCTAATGCTATTGCCACAAGGATAGCTGTTCCTAATTGTCCTGAAGCTGATAAGAAGGAAAAGCCTGAAGATGGAAGAGCTGTATCTGCTGAAGATATAGCCAAGAAAAGGGTGGACATGAAAATCTTGAACATCATGAAACACGCCTTAGGTCATGAGAATCAGCACAAGTACAAACGCTTTGAGTCTGCAAAAGAGCTTTGGGAAGCTCTTGAAGTAGCACATGGTGGCAATGCTGACACAAAAGAAGAAAAGAAGAAGCAACTCATGCATGAGTATGCTGTCTTTAAGGCTCAACCCAATGAGAATCTCAGCAGTGTGAGAAGTAGACTGCTTGACATCACAAGTCAACTTTCCTTCATGGGAACAAAGATTGATGACCCTGACTTGAATGCTACTTTTCTCAAAAGCCTTGGTGATATATGGAAGATTGAGACAAGATCCATTCTTGTCAATAACACCCACAAGACCTCCAGGTTTGATGACATCTTCAACAAACTAAGACTGTTGGAGAATGAATGGCTTTTGGAGAGTGATAATAAATCTTCCAGTAGCAACATGGCCTTCTTCTCACAAAGTGAAGGCCAATTTGATTCCATGAACTCCTATGGACATCCAGTCACTGGATCTCAGTCTGTCAGCGCTGGATCATATCCTGTCAACGCTTTATACCAAGATTTTTGTAGACAATAACAGTACTTTATGCATTATTAAAAATCCTGTACATCATTCTAAAACCAAACACATAGAAATTAGACATCATTTTATAAGAGATTGCTTTGAGAAAGGTTTAATACAACCAGATAGGGTAGCCACAGAAGATAATGTGGCTGATTTATTAACTAAACCTTTTGATACTGGAAGATTTCAATATTTGGTAACAAATATTGGAATGGTTAATCTCACTTAATATGTGTTTTGGAACCTTTTTGTAAAAGTATGTACAGGATAATGCATTGTTATTGGTCTTTGTGATGATTTAGATTTTTCCACTTTATTTTTCTAACACTAACAAAGGTAAATGTAACGCTGATACGTGTTATTTTGCCGTTGTTCGAGATATTATTGTCTAACGCTGACAAGAGTTCCTTCAACGCTGATACGTGTTGTCGGGGCGCTGTCAGCAACAATTGTTAGTTTTGTGGTTTTCAATCTAAATGTGTAGGTGGTGATAGCTTTATGCCATTGGATACAGAGTTGCTTATGGATCTTTGAAGAGCTATTTGGACATGTTTTTGTTTATGGATGATGGTTGGAATATTTATATTCCTATCTTGACATAAATTTTTTTAATGTTCATATATATTTTGAGAAACTCATGTATCATAGTTTAAGGGGAGGTTTAAGGAACCTTTAGGACTTTTGGGTATTCTTATAATACTCTCATCACAATTCTAGATTGTGTCCACAGGTGAGTATGGGTTAGTTTTACTAAACCATGAGGCACTGTAGCATGCAAAGTTGACAAACTATGCATGCTGCCAAGACATTTTTGGCCTAGAATTGGTTGTGGTCTGATGGGAGACTTGGGAATAGTTTTGTTATGGGTTTACCTGGGAGTTACAAAGAATTTTATGAAATAACTTTGTTGGTAAGTATTTTGGTTAGCAAGGGACACTAGAGGACATTTGTGTCTATCTTGCTTAAGCAAGTGTGCATAAATGGACAGTGCTTGCCGCCCAGTAATTATTATCAACTTGTAAGATATTTCCCTTAGGATAAATTACTTTGTTAAGGTCTTTTTCTTTTTAAATATTTTTTATTTTTATTTTTAGATGCTGACAAGTTTTTCTCCAAACGCTGTTACGTCCAATCGTGACGCTGACAAGGCTTTAGGCAAACGCTGACAAGAAAATATAGCCGTTGGGCGTTGATGGGCTATTTTTGACCGTTGATACCTAGTGGGCCCTACCCAGTTGTTATTTTTGACTAATCTTTGGCCGTAATTTTGGGGAGTTGTTACTTTTAATTAATGCATGAGATAAGTTATATTTGATTCAATATTTTCATCATTGCTCTTTGAATATAACTGCCTCATTTTTGACCAATCCAAATCATGCATCTCTCCTATAAATTTGGCTAAACTTTTTGTTCTGGGTATTCATATTTTCTTGTCTAACATTTTTCTCCTAGATTTTTCCCATATCACATAACCTAAACAGCTTTAAACATGGCACCAAAGTTCAACTCAACCAATCTGACATTGGAGTTCAAGAGCCAACATAATATGGTCGCTTACTTGGCTGCTGATAATGATTTGTTCCTTCAGTATTCACAAATGGTGGCATTTTTAAATGCATCCTCAATAAGGTATGCACTTTCTCATGAACCATTAGTCCCTGTCGCACACATTAGACAGTTTTGGAATAATGTTAGTTCCACAACAACTAATGGAGTGACCACATTAACATCTACTGTTCATGGAAGAACATGGGTGGTCACTGAAGCCTTGGTTCGCCAAGCTTTGCGTCTTGATGACGCTGATGGTGTGACTACCCTTGCCGTTGCAACAATAGAACAAGGTCTTAGGGAATTGGGTTATCCTATTCCTGCTGGTAAATCTTTAAATAAATATCATAAGCAGGAATTTCCCTCTGACTGGAAATATTTGATACATGTCCTTCTTCAATGCTTAAGTCCAAAATGTACTGCTTTTAATGAAATAAACAGGTCCATTGCAAGTGCTTTGGTTTGTATGTCGCGTGGGCTTAAGTATAATTTTTCAAAAATGATTTTTGAAGGGATGTGTAAAAATAAGGGAAGTAAAATAACTTTGGCTTACCCAAGATTTTTGCAAATGGTATTTGATTTACAAGAATATTGTACTAGGGATCATGACACTTTTTATGAGATCCCTAAGCAAAAGAAAACCATTTTTGACAAGATGAGCTCCACAAACAGATCTATACCTCTCACCCAAGCCATGCTTGAAGTAATTCAGGCTGCTCAACCACAACCAGACCCTGCACCTCAACTTGAGCCTATCCTTGAACCATTACCTTCCCCTGACCACATGGACGTTGACCAACCCAATGTCAACGCTGACACTCTCAATGTTGGCGCTGACACAGCCAATCTCAACGCTGATGACATCCCTGAACAATCCCAAACACCCCTTAACCAACCAACACCCACACAATCTACCTCATCTTCCACCCCATTACAATCTAGGTTGAATAAACGCCAAAGGACTACTGGAGTGTTCTCCTCTAGTGGTCCTAGCCTTGTTGCAGAGAGAACCACCTCCACAAGTGTGGCTGGTGCCATGGATGAGGCTGGGGCTATTGACACAAGCTTAGATGCTGGTCAAGACAGTCCCAACATCATTAAGACCTCATCCACGCCCTATGATTCTATTTTGGGAGGTCAAATCCCCATTCTAGCTGAGGGCAGATTGGAACCTATGACATTGACTGAATTGACGGCTGCTGTCATTAGCTTTGAAGGTCTACGAGATTAATGGCCTATTCTATATCATGGATTTGGTGGATTAATGTGGTTGATTTAGATGATAATCATAAAGAGATGAAGGAATTAGATGAAGGATTAGAGAGAGAAAGGAGAGAAAAGGGGAAATGTAGAGAGAGAAAGAAAAGATGAATAAATGATTAAGTGTGAAATGGAATCAACAACCCCTCCTAACATGCTAGGAGGGGATATATATATAGCCCACCCTACATGTGGGCTATATGGACTATACAATAATTAAATAGATCACGAGCCCATTACATAATTATCGTTGGAGCGACCGATCCTTCATAAATACGTAAAACGTATTTCTAACAATCTCCCCCTAAGGGAGGTCGCTCCAAGTTACAAAGTTCTAAATAGTCTATAACTCGTGATCTATGCTAACTAAGATGTGACCGAGACTTTATTGGGAAAAACGTATTTCCAACAATCTCCCCCTAAGGGAGGTCACATCTTTTTACAAAATCTTAAACCTAGCATCTATGCTTGAGTCTTCGATCTTGTTCTTGTGAATATGCTTGATGTGATCTTTGACTTTAGTCTTGAGCATGTTTCCTTGCCTTGACCTTGTGCATCTTTCACTTGTGATATTTGCCTCTTCGTGACTTCATGTTCCACATACTTATACTTTTAAATTCTTGAAAGCTGCAGAGTTTGATACAGCGGAAGACTTGACCTTCAGGCTTTCTTGAATTTGTTGAAGTACTAATTGTATGTAGTATAAGCATGTGGTGACGACTTCTTCTGGATTGTACACCGCAATGCCACCTTCTTGTTACGCTGCATAAGACAGTTAGCAACAAAACAATATACACGGATGAAATGGCCTTGAACATTTCATTCTAATTCGGTAGCAATTTACCTCCGGTCGGTGAAGACCGTTGGACGATATTAAATATCGTACTTGTGGCAGGTAGTTTCAATAAAGAACCTCCTTGACAAGATTTCGCGGGTAAACCCGTTCTCTTTACTCGACCGTCCAAAGCTGACTGCGAACGTAAAGAGTGAATCATTTGGATAATATTATCCGCATGATTTGAAGCCGTCAATTCATGTTCCTGGAACAAGTGAAGTTCAATTAAGAACCGCACCATCGTTGCTTTCCAGTTGTCACTAGCTTGATTCATATAGAATCTTGCAAGTTACCTACCAAGTGCTGTTTGATGTTAACACTAGAAGGATTTCCACTCGTCACTGTGATTAATAAAGAGTCACTCTGAGTGTTCTGGCAAGATCATATGATAATGCGTAGAGGCCTGGAACGAGTTTAAATTCATTTAAGAATTAAACCACTGTTGCTTTCCAGTTATCACAAGTTTGATTCATAAAGAATCGCACAAGTCACCTACCATGAGCTTTTTGATATTCGCTCAAGAAGGATTTCCATCTTCATTGTAAATACTTTCGTATTACTCGGATGTTCAGGCAAGATCATGAAGATTTTGCGTAGGACTCTTAAGATCTTTCTTACTTTTCACATTGTGTGAACAAGCAAGGAATAATGAAAGTGTGTCCTAATGAGATATTTGATGATCTCAAATGGCTCTAGACTCGATCGTGCATTTTGGATTTTTAGTGATCGGAGGCTGGAGAGGAGTGCCACCTTTTCAATACCAATTTATTCGGAGTGAATAAATCAATAGATAATGTGTTGTCTTCGTGTGATTAAAACAAATATCTTTTGAGAGATATCTGAGTTAGCTGGGATGGGTTGTGCCTTGCATCACTGGGTCCATGATGTCTTTCTTCAATACCGAGAATCATTAGCAAAAATGACCTCAATAGCATATGTATTGACCCGGTTTCTGCCTAAAGTTGTAAGGAGGGCTTCTTTCTTTACACCCTTTATCTTTACAATTCTTTTTGATTCTTCAACCCCTTCAATGCTTACCAATACGTCATAACTAGCACCTTGTTGTGATTGTTCCAGTGCTAACTTAAGTACTTGGTCGGCATTCAGCTACGTTCACAATCTTTCTCCATCTTTCCTAAGGACTACTATTTCTAGCTATGGAATGTCCTTGGGAAGATTCCTCCGGTTCTAGAGAAATCATTGGACTTTAACCTATCCTACCATCCTTATGTCACCACAATCTTCATCGTCGTGAAATAAATGGGTTGCGGGTAAGTATAAATCACCATGAAATCCATTTTGAAGTGCAAATCCATTTTGCTCCCCCTTAACATATGCTACGATATTCGAAAACATTTCGCACATGTCGGGATGAGCTAACATGTTAAGTCAAACCATTTATGATTGATCATATCCCATATTAAATCACATTTTCTCCCCCATATTAAAAATATTAACCCAATCGATGTTTTTAATATCAATTGATTTAATAGCCTTTTAAGAAAATTTGGGAAGAAAAATGCAAATCCAATTATCTTCGTGATATTAACAAGCTCCCCCTCAAATTAATGAGGGTGTACTTGAAACGTAAATTAAATACCTTTTAAACACAAGTGTAAGGTATTTAACACGTGCAAAGATCAATATATGATGATGAATTCACAATATTAGCAATGTACGAGGTTGGACCTGAATAATGGAGAACAGCATATGGAAGAAGCACATGGTTCTTGTTCACGAATGTTGGTCACCTCGTCACGTCCCCGAGAAAATTAATTCCCGTTGTTGAGTCAAAGCTTTCCGGTGAAATGCTTGACTTGATTATGAAACGCGGGTTGCTATCGGAAATAATAGCAAACCATTTGAGCATGTTTTAAAAGTTTGAACTTCTGCTCGAACTTTATTTACAACCCCGTGTCATTATTGAATGACATTTCTAGGTTCGTAAATATTATCGATTCCAGAAGACATGCTCGTTTTATCAAAACGTTTTTGAACACACAATTTTGAAAGATTTAGAAAAACCTTTTTGAGAAATTCTTGAAAAATTGTGTTCAAAGTTTTGAAAAAACAATTACTTGAGCTTAAGATGTTGAATATCTTAAAAGCGAGCTCAAGTCCGAGAAGTTGTGAACTTCCCGTTGTTAAGGATAAGTTACCATCGGCGATAAACTTTCCTTTTATCTGAAGAACGAGTCCTAAGCTGACATTTACTTAGAAGTCGTGTTCATGAGCTTGAAAACTTTGACTGTTTTAACGGAAAGCTCATGACCGAGAAAGGTTAATTTCTCGTTATGAGGAAAAGTTCTCTTATTTAAAAGATACACTTTCCTTTCTGAGCTTAAAACTTCGAATGTTTTAAGACAAGCTCATGACCGAGAAAATTGAATTTCTCGTTATGAGGATAAGTTTATCATTAATGATAAACTTTCCTTTATTTGAAGTTCGAGTTACAGTCTGACATTTAACTGTAAGTCATTGTGCATGAACTTAAAAACTTCGAATGTTTTTATTATTAGCTGATGCCCGAGAAAAATTAATTTCTCGTTGTAAGGATAAGTTTATCATCGGCGATAAACTTTCCTTTCTTTGATGCACGGGTTACCATCTGATATTTAATGATAAACCATTTACACGAGCTTAAAACCTTTGAATGGTTTTAGGGTAAGCTCGTGTCCAAGAAAACTTAATTTCTTGTTAAGAGGGTAAGTTATCGTTGCGTGGATAAACTTCCCTGTCTCTGAAGTCCGGGTCGTCGTCTGTCATTTAACGAGGAGCCATAATGCATGAGCTTAAAAACTTGGAATGTTTTTTATATAAGCTCATGCTCGAGAAAAATGAATTTCTCGTTTTTAGGATAAGTCATCATCGGGATGAACTTTCCTGTCTTTGGAGATCGAGTTACAGTCTGTTATGTGACTGTAAGTCCTATACACGAGCTTAAAACCTTTGAATGGTTTTAATGTAAGCTCGTGTCCGAGAAAATTTAATTTCTCGTTGTAAGGATAAGTTTATCATCGGCGATAAACTTTCCTTTATTTGAAGAACGGGTTACCATCTGATATTTAATGATAAACCATTGTGCATGAGCTTAAAAACTTGGAATGTTTTTGATATAAGCTCATGCCCGAGAAAAATGAATTTCTCGTTTTTAGGATAAGTCATCATCGGGATGAACTTTCCTGTCTTTGGAGATCGAGTTACAGTCTGTTATGTGACTGTAAGTCCTTGTTTGCAGCTTAACCATGAATCCCCTGAGACATTTGTTTCTCTGATATCTGCTTCTTCAGCAACCAAACTCTAAGAGTGTCCTTAGTTGAACGGTACACAACGATTGGACCGCTTCGTTCTTTTGGAACATCAACTTTGGTACCTGCAGTCTCATTAGGAATTTGTACACTTTTGCATGGATTAGCGATATCTATTTTAGAAGCACGTAGGGGTTCACGGTTTTCTGTTCTTGTGTCAGAGGTGGCCTGAAGGGATGATTCACTTGTCTTAGTTGGCAACCGTTTCCTTTTATAGAAAATCTTAAGTTCAGGCTTAAGTGATGTATCATCCTTTGCAATTTCCTCCCTATTAGTCTTCGTAGAATCAGAGGCTATCCTAGTTAAAGGGCACTCGTTTCCTACAAGAGTGAAAGTTCTACCAGTGGGGCGCCACATCTTACCAAAGGGTTTGATTTTAGCTACCCACTGGGATTTAAATCTAGCACGGGAGTTCACCTCATTAAGCAATTTTTTAATACAGGAGTCATGATTTGCCGTAAAGACACATTTTCTACATGTTTTACAAGTAGCATATTTAATGTCCGAGTAAGATCTAGAATCCCTAGACGATTGATTGATGCTCCTAGGATTGGACATGCTACGGTTAGCAGTGTTAGGTAAACTAGAAGGCATCTGACTAGGTTTGGAATTCCTATCTCTTACATGTGTCTTTTGCTTAGCTTCCCTAAGATCAGATTCATGGCAAACGTCATTTGAACTAGTTCTAGACGTGGTCTTGGTATTTTTAGGGAAACTAGAGGCAATCATATGATTTGGTCTTGCTAAAGCTGGAGTGATCACATTGGGCCTAGTTGCTGGAGTGACTTGTCTAATAAGATGAACCAAATCAACTTGGGAGGCAAACCGCGGTCTCGAGGATTGTGGTCGCTCGGATCTAAATGCAGTAGGTTGTCTGACAATCGGTTGTCTGACGAACTGATTTGTAGGCGGTTTCCCCAAGATTGATGGTTTTTCAAGCTTAGTGTCCACACTAGGTCCTTTACTTTTCCTTAACTCGTTTTTCAACGCAGCTATAGCAAAAACCTTTTCCTGTACTTGGGCCTTTAAAGTCTCATTCTCTTTGAGCACGTTATCTTGGGATGCCAACTTAGATTCAAGCAGTTGAATTTGTTTCAAAAGATTATCCTTTTCAGCTTTAGAATCTAGAACAGTTTGATCCAATTTTCTTTCAAGAACAACGTTTGACTTTTCAAGTTTTTCAAAATATGTTTCAAATTTGTCCGTTTTCTTAGAAAATTCAAGTTTGGCATCCTCAAGGTCTTTAGATTGCCGAGCTACGATCGTTTCGAGCTCTTTAATCTTAGAATCAGAATCAGTTAACGAGGCATTTATAAAGCATTTATCATGATGAACTGTAGCATTTTGAACACTTTCTCCCCCATTATGACTCACATCGGATGAAACATAAGTGGTATTTCTATCACTCTTGTCCATCCCATGTTTGTCATAATTAGGTTCAGAATGCTCACTATGCGGCATGTCATCAGCATATACATCATAAACCACATTACATTGTACCATGTTTGCAGGCTCTGCGTCATAAATGGGTAAGGTGTCATCAAGAGAAATCTCGTGAACATTCCCTGACGTGCCACTGGCATCATGTTGTCCTCCTGATTCTTTGCTCGTGCCATCGTTAGGCTCCAAGTTGTCAACCGTATGACCATTATCCTCTTGCATCTGCGTCATTGATTCTTGCACTCCATTAACATACACTTGCTGAAGTTGTGATCTTTGATATATCGAAGACGAGACCGATGACATGAGTTTCAAAATCGTATCACGGAAAACTCGAAGCTCGGTATGTGTATCTCGAAGAAACGATTGGCAAATCATTGAACTTTCAGGCTTGATGATATTAAATTGGAGGAAAGGCGTGAGGTGTGTCACAAGAGCCTTATATGCAAGTACCGATGCAGAGTGATTAAAGTTTCCATGGTTGAGTTGCTCGGCGAGTTGGGTCAAAGCGGTGAAAATTGAGTCGATGAATATATGACGATCTTGTCCAAAGATTGTCACAAATTCTCTTCCTCCTTGAATCCCCGAAAGAGTGACAAGATGAGACTGGAGTAGTTGAAAGGAGGTGATGCCACTTTTCTTAACTTCGTTTTGCCTTAAATACAACTCTCCCTTTTTACATGTCGAATCGAACGAATCCATTAAAGATCGGTTAAAACGAAAGACCCGTAAATAATACTTAAATTGATCGATTAAAGATCGATGGAGGTGATAACTTTTTTAAAAAAATACCCGCTTAACACGATTTGCCAAAAATTACTAAACAAAATGCTAAAAATATAAAAGTGACAAAAGAAAAATATAAAAGTGACAAAAATACAAAAAAATAAAATGTGATATTTTTAAAATAAAATGTAATATTTTAAAATAAAAAAGGATTAATTTAACTAAAAATTCAAATTTTAAAATATATAAAATATAAGAAAGAAAAAAATAAAAAATCGTGCGTTTGAAAGATTTGTCAAAATAAGATTTGATTTGTCAAAAGGCCACGTGCCCAAGAACCCCAAAACGTGGCAGGAGAGATATTGTTTAACTTTGTTTTATTCGTCAAAATAAAATATAACCAAATTTCTTGTTTAAACCGCCCACGTGGCCCAATAAAAAAAGTCCACGCTCCACTTCCCTACTTTCTTGTTATCTCCGTCAAACAATATAGATAGATAAAACGTGTCCCAACATAATCCCTTGTTTTCTCCGTCTCAATATAAAAAACGTGGCCCTCCTACCTTTTTTCTTCCGCCCATATTAAACACTCCAATCCCAATCTCACAAAGTTATACTTCTTTCCTCCCTCTCTGCTCAAAATAAACTCTCTAATCTCAAACCTGCTCTAATCCTCCTCTCAAATACAAGTCAAACTTGAAATACCCAAAAACTCAGCCACCCTTGTAACCACCGTCTACTATATTCGATCCATCTATCTCAGTAAATTCAAGTGATCCTATGTCAAATAGTCACAAACAACCGAACGATCCTATGTCAACAAAAAGTGAAGCACAATATTTTCGATGGCTACAAGATCTTGAAAAGATCTCAGGTAGGTGTGTCCTTTTTAATTTTAGTCACTCTCTTCGTCTGTAGCGTCTTTCTGTAATGAGTCGAGTGGGTTTGTGGTTGAGGGGGGTGTTTGGTGACGGTTTGTTTGTGTTTTTGGTTCTGTTCTGATGAGGGTGGGTCGAGGGTGTGGGGGGGGGGGGGGGGTCAGAAAGATCGTGATAGGGTAAATTGAGACGAGAGGTAAGTTGGGGTGGGTGGGTAAATTGTGTGTAGTTGGGTCTGTTTAGGTTAAGAGTGAAGGAGTCGAGGGGGAGTCGAGTGTTGTTTGAGACGAGGGTGAGGTTTTTCGAGTCTTTGGTGAGGGTAAAAAAAATGAGTCGAGGCTGAGAATGGTTTGAGGGAGTTTGTTGTGTTAAAGTGTCTGTTTTGGAGCGAGGGGTAGTCGGATGTGGGTGATATGACAATAAGTCGGGGCTGTGAGAGTGAGTTGTTTGAGTCAATGGTGTTTCGAGTCTTGGTGGGTTGGATATTGTTGAGGCTGTTGTGTCGAGAGGGTGTGTCTAAAGGCTATGAGTCGAGGGTCGAGAGTCGTTTTATGAGACGAGGGTGTTTGTTGTGAGGGTCGAGTCAAGTCGTGAGGGTGGGTCTGTGAGTGTTTTAAAATTAGAGTCGAGTCAAAAACAAATGTTCCCGTTATGTTTGAATGGGCTTCATTCGGAAGAGTTTCTTGATCCGGAAGATCTTGGTTCGGAAGTTCTTGATCCGGAACTTCTTGATCCGGAACTTCTTGATCCGGAACTTTTGGCTTGATCCGGAAGTTCTTGGTTCGGAAGTTCTTGGTTCGGAAGTTTGCTTGATCCGGAACTTCTTGATCCGGAACTTCTTGGTCCGGAAGTTCTTTCACCCGGAACTTTTTTAGGTTTGATTCGGAACTTAAAAGTTTGATTCGGAACTTGACAAAAAAACTGACTGATTACTGAAACTCGAGACCCAAGATAATGAAAATCTTGATTATGAAAGGACTGTAGGACTGGTGTTGGACTTGATAATGAAGGACTGTAGGACTGGTGTTGGACAAAAATTCGAGACTCAATAGATTAAAAAAGAAGGAAAAAAAAAATACTGATTATATAATAAAAAAATAAAGACAACTGGAGACTCGAAACTTAAAATTATATATAAAAACTGATATATAAAAAATTTAAAATGAGTAACTGATTATAAAAACTTAAAAAAAACTAATAAAAAACAAACATTAAAGTGGTAAACATTGATTAAAGAACTAAAAAAGGACAAAATTAAAGGTTCAATTTAATCAATTTAGATAAAAAGGCAATCAAAATATAAGGATTTAAACAAAAAATTACAAAATTAAAAAGAGAAAAAACATAAACTTTTTATAAAAAACACAAACTTTTTAACATTTGATAAAGAAAGTTTTGATTTTTATATAAAAATTTGTGATTTTTATCTAAAAAATAAGTAAATTTGAAGATTTGATATGATTTAACACATAAAAACACAAACTTTTTATAAAAAATACAAAAAATTTTTAAAGTTTAAGCATGATTAAATCAAAACCCACCAAAATCAAAAAGAAATAAAACAAGAATAAACCAAACTAACCATGGCTCTTGATACCAATTGAAGGTCTACGAGATTAATGGCCTATTCTATATCATGGATTTGGTGGATTAATGTGGTTGATTTAGATGATAATCATAAAGAGATGAAGGAATTAGATGAAGGATTAGAGAGAGAAAGGAGAGAAAAGGGGAAATGTAGAGAGAGAAAGAAAAGATGAATAAATGATTAAGTGTGAAATGGAATCAACAACCCCTCCTAACATGCTAGGAGGGGATATATATATAGCCCACCCTACATGTGGGCTATATGGACTATACAATAATTAAATAGATCACGAGCCCATTACATAATTATCGTTGGAGCGACCGATCCTTCATAAATACGTAAAACGTATTTCTAACAAGCTTGCAAAAGCAAAATGTCAGCCTTGTACAAATTGTCAACAATCAGGGCCGTGAACTCCAAGTATTGAGGGAGCGGGTAACTGTTTTGGAGAATCCAAGTAGCAGGAGTAGAATGGAGGAATCTTCCAAAGGGGAGGATGAAGAGGATGAGCTGATTCATACAGCCAGTGAGAAGAGTTCACAATTTAGTGAAACTTTAAATGTTGCTGAAGTACTCACCAACTTGAAGAAGCACCCAATTATTGATACATCCAAGGTAACTCCATTGAACTTGGAAGGATCTTTCACAGCAACAATGGGCGCTGATACAGGTTTGAACGCTGACACATCCAGCGCTGACAAAGGTAATCGGGGCGCTGATAAAGGTAACTTGAACGCTGACAGAGTTGCAGGTGGTGTTGATGTATTCCAGTCATCAGCAATCATCAAAGATGTGTCCACACAGGTTTCTTCTTCTACCTTACCTATTATTGATCCAAAAGACAAGGGTAAGGGGATTCTGGTTGAAGAAGATGTTCCAAAGAAAGATGCAGCACAAATTGCATTTGATGAACAGTTGGCTGCACAACTTTTGGAAAGAGATTTGAAGAGGAGTGGTAGATCACCATTTGTTGCCACTTCTGAGAGTGAGGAAGAAAGTGATGATGAAAAAGAAGGAGATAGCTCAGATTCAAGTGTTCAAATTATTGAAGATCCAGAAAGACTTGAATATGGGGATGAGTTGGAAAAGGAAAGATTGAGTGATTTGAAGAATCAGATTGATTGGGACCTTCCAGAAATCACCAGAATGTACCATGCTTGGGAAGACAAGGTAATGGACAACCTAGGGATGAGTTTGTCAGATCAAATTTGGGGGTTGGAAGTTCTTCTCAGGGTACAAGATGATATAAAGGTGATTTTGAGGTTTAATGCACAAGAGGTCAAGACTTGGCTTAAAAGAGATAGAAGGCAGTTGTATTACAAGTTGCTTAGATGCCATCAACCTAGTTGGACATACAAGAAGTTGCTGGCTTTATCTTTTGAGGAGTTAGAGTATAGGGCACATCCTATTTGGAGGAATGTGCAAGAAAATAATGTCTACCAGTTTCTTTCAGAAGAAAGGAAACTAGAGCTTGCTGAGGAAATGTAGATTCAAAAGGAGATGAGGATTGCTCAAAGACCAGTGAAGAAAGGAGATCCTCTCCAATTTCCCAAAGATATGGATGTGTATTATCCAACTGAAAGTGTCATAAGGAAGCATCTCAAGCTTTCTCCATTGGAAGCTTCAGATTTGGTTAATGTAGTACCTCTAGATGACAGAAATCCAATCATAAGTTTTGATGAAGATGAGTGTGGATTTTGGAAGATTGGCAGGTTTGGAAAGGAGGTACACACTTTCACTTCAATTATTTCTATCTTTGCAAGCATAGACAGAGAAGACTTGGTGCATCTATGGAGATTGATAGAGGCCAAGTATACAGCTGAAGCACCTACTTCAGCAAATGGAATAAGACTATGGCACACATTTTTGACTTTGTGTGGTCCAAGGGAAGCAGATCCTGCCATATGGAAGGATCTTGAAGATGATCTCAGTAATCTTCATTGGAGGCTTTATTCTACTTGTGGTGTATTTCATTTGAGCTCTACAAAGTTTTCAGAGTATCTACTTGTGGATGCTAACTATTTCTTGTCCAAAGAAGTATTGGAGAAGATGAAGGAGACACCCTTGGAGATTGATTATACTAGTGACGTGGCCAAAGACTTGATTAGATATGTTTATCACCAACATAAGAAGTTTTTGTAAGATTCCTCCTAAGCCTTAAGTTTTTATTCAGAAACTTGATCATTGGAATAGATATCAAGTTTAGGGGAGGATTGTTGGGAATAAATTATGGGTCAGTTCACTAGACGCTGATAAGAAGAATTCAAGCGCTGATAGGATGACATTGGACGCTGACAGCCAAGCGTTGACATTTGAAGAAGTCAACGCTGACAGCCTTGAAGATTAGCACTGATGGAATATATCTTCATACGAATCATTTTGTTTATTTGTTTCTTTATTTGTGTATGGTAAAGATAAGCTCAACATTGTATTTTCTATTATTATCTTTACCTAGAATAGTTGATTCGTAGCTTATTGTACAAGACTTCTTAATCTATAAAAGAAGATCTTTTAGGTTAATGTTAATCATCAGTTATCATAAGTTTTCACAAGTTAAACCTCTTTCATTGTAATCAAGTTCGTTCATTCTAATACAAGTGAAAGTTTGTTTAACATCTTTGTGTTTTAGATTAAGTGTTAATTCCGCATAGCACTTAGTTACTTTATTCATAAGCAAAGGTTTCTCTACGTGTATTACTTGATCTAATCTCGTATACACAAAGCTTAATCGATCTAAGTTTGGGATCAACAAGGTATGGGTCATTCTTAGCTTAAAAAGTGACTGTTTTAATTTGCTTGCCATTTAATCATTCCTTAATGAAATTACTTCAAACCAGCTCTCACTTGCTTATTAACATCTGAACTTAAGTTCTCATAAGGAAACAATACAGTTTTTAGAATCAAGGTAGAAATAAGCATTTTACTAAGCCATTAAGCAAAGTGAAGTTTCTGTGATCGAAGTCGTAACTGATTTCTCATAACAGCAAATCTACTTCATAAACTTCCCCGTTTTCTTTCATAATCATGTTTAGAAGTTGTTCTTGAGTAAATCTGGAAGTTTTCAAATTTTTCGAAAATTTGGTCAACGTTGGTCAAATAAGCTAGTTTCAGCTTATTTCCATTTTCCTAATTCGTTTCTTGGTCATTTTCAATTTCAAAATACATTCCATGCTCCTAATGGACTGATAATCATGTTTTAGCAATAAAACCAATTTGTGCAAGTCTGGATTATTAGAAAGCTTATTTGTGGCTTATTAAGATTGGCTTATTTGAGTTTGACTGAGTTTCCAGCTTGTTCCTTTTACAAGCCTAGGTAAATTTGGATTTTAAGTTGTTTGCAAGTTGTTTGAGCTTATTTGATCCAGTGTAGTGCTTAAACGAGCTTCTTAATCATCCTAGCCCGTTTTTGTTGAAAATTTCCCTTTAATTGCATTTTGATCGTCTAAGTTTGTTACTGTTTGCATTGTTTGCTAATTTTCCAACAATTTAGGGTTGTATTTTAATCAGTCCTTACATTTTCAAAACATGACATTTTCAGTTAATTAGTTTTAAAGTTTGTTACAAATTAGTTAATAGTTTGGTAAATTTGCATAGTTAGTCCTTGTAGTTTCTTGATTTTACATTTCAAGCCTATTAGTTTCAAGAATTTACATTTTCAGCACTTTAATTACATAGTTTACATTTTTGTCCTTATTTGAATAAAAATTTGGTAAATGCTAATTGTTTTACGGATACGTAGTTAATATTTTGCACTTTTTACTTGATTGCTCAAATAGACATAGAAAATCCAAATAACCCTGCCAACCAAAAAGGATCATAAACCCGATTTTGTTAGGACTTTCAATTGGTTAAGAATCGAGAAAACGAACTTAAATTATACACAATTTCATGGATCTATGTCAATATATTTCTAAGATTTAAGGAAAATAATATGGTTTTTATACCGGGGTAATTTTATTTTCTTAAAAGTATTTTGTTACTGAAAATACTAATATTTGAACTTATTTCTGTAGAAATGGCTCAACCCACCAATAACACTAAAAGTTCCACGTTCAAAGCTTTCCTTGAACGTCCTGAACTTACTGGCCCAAACTTCAATGATTGGTACCGATCGCTAAGAATTGTCTTGAGAGCAGCGGGTACTATTGATATCTTGACTACTCCCTATTTGGAGGATCTTGCTGAAGGAGCATCTGATGCGCAAAGGCTTGAACACGCTGCTAATATTAAGAAGCACTCTGAGGTGGCTTGCTTAATGCTAGGTAAGCTCCTCCACGTCAATAGAAGTATGAGTTATTTTCACTAAAGCGAATGCTTGATGAGCTCAAGGCTATGTTCGAGAAGGCGCAAGTTGTGGAGATCTACGACTTAGTAGATGCTTTGCATAGCTGCAAGCAAGCTCCATAAAAGTCTGTAAGTGCCCATTACTTGGAGATGAGGGGTTATATGGAACAGCTCATTGCACTAGGACAACCCTATGATAATAATATGGCTATCAACTTAATCAATAGGTCCCTTAACAAGGACTTCAATGATTTTGTTATAAACTAAAATATGCCTTGAACGGGGAAGACAGTTAACGATTTGCATGCAATTCTCATTACTATGAAAAGGGGTTAAAATATAAGGCATCTACTGCTACGCCTTATGTACTAACCATACAAAAGGGTAGAGTGAGTAAGCCAAAACCGCAAGCGAACAAGAAGAAAGGCAAAGGAAAGGGTGATAAGGGCAAACAAGTTGCGACTTATTCAAAACCCAAGCAAAACTTTGTCAAGAAGAATAGATCCTAGAAGGATGAGACTTGTCACTAGAAGAGGAATTTCCCTCTTTACCTCGAAGAGTTGCGAGAAATAAAGAAGAAGTCTAAGCAAAGCGCTGCAGCTTCATGTACTTTATTTATGATTGAATTGTTCAATTTAACATACAAATTAAATTCCGGGGTATGTGATACGGGATGTGGTATAACATTTGTAATACGTTACAGGGATTTAATCTGGAAAGGAAGTTATCCTATGGGGAACAATTTCTGCAAGTGGACAATGGCGCACAAGCAACAGTTGAAGCTATAGGAACATTAAATTTAGTTTTACCTTCGAGTTTAGTACTGATTTTAAATGATTGTCATTATGAAACTACAATTTTTAGGGGTGTTTTTCCTTTTCTTGTTTGTTAAATAATGGATTCGTTCACACGATTGATAATAATGGAATTCTGTTTGGAAAAATGGTATTTTCTATTTTAATGCAATTTCTTTGAATGGTGTGTTTGAAATAGACATGCAGGATAATGAATCCAAGAATAATAAATTTGTCTTTAGCATGAATTAGAAGAGAAAGTTTGACAAGAACTCTTCTTATCTTTGGCATTGTAGACTTACCCATATCGAGAAGACTCGTATACAAATGCTTCAACGTGAAGGTCTTTTGGAAAATATCAATGATGAATCATTTGATAAATGTGAGTCTTGTATCTCTAGAAAGATGACCAAGAAACCTTTTAATAGCAATATTGAAAGAGCTATTGATCTACTTGGATTAATACATATTGATGTGTGTGCACCACTTAGACATGTGTCAAGGAAAGGTGCTAGCTACTTCTTAACATTTACGGATGATTATAGCCGTTATGGTTATGTTTATTTACTTAAGCATAAACATGAGGTATTTGAAACATTCAATGTATTTAAAGCAAAAGTAGAACTGCAACTAGGAAAGAAGATTAAAGCTCTTCGTTCTGATAGAGGTGGTGAATATTTAAGTCAAGAGTTTATAGAGTATCTAAATGATAATGGAATTGTTCAACATCTTACTTCTCTTTATACTCAACAACAAAATGGTGTATCCGAAAGGAGAAATCATACATTATTGGATATGGTGCGATCTATGTTTAATCTTACAACTTTACCTTTATCCTTTTGGGATTATGCTTCAGAGTCTGTTGTTCTCATTTAAAATATGGTTCCCACAAAGAAGGTCGATAAGACACCATGTGAACTATGGCATGGCAAGAAGCCATATTTGTCTTATTTAAATGTTTGGGGTTGCGAGGCGTATGTGAAACGTGACTCGGGTGACAAACTCCAACAACGATCTGTGAAATGAATCTTTGTAGGAAACCCTAAGTAAACTATGGGTTGCTACTTTTATTATCCACCTGAGAACAAAGAGATTGTTGCTAGGTATGGAGACTTCCTTGAAAGTGATCTTGTAAATCAAGAATTCAGTAGGAGAAATTATGATCTAGAAGAGAGTCATATAGATACATTACCTTCTGAAAACACTAGCGATGTAATTCTTGTAGAACCAGAAAGTCAGGCGGTTCCACCGGAATTAGTTCCTCTACGTAGATCCGCAAGGATTAAAAACGGAAATAGCAATATATGTCTTAACATAGAGGATGATGATCAGTTAGGGGATCTGGGTGAACCTGCTAATTATAAATCCGCCATACTTGATCCTGAAAAGGATAAGTGGATGGTTGCTATGGATGAGGAAATGAAATCCATAAAAGTTAATGATGTTTGGATTCTTGTAGAACCACCACCAAATGCTAAAGTAGTGAGACATAAGCAGATATACAAGAAGAAAACCGACATGGACGGAAAGTACAACCTATAAAGCTCATTTAGTAGCTAAATGTTTTACTCAAACTTTTGGCGTAGACTACGAGGAGACATTTTCTCCTGTAGCAGAGTTAAGAGCTATTAGGATTCTTATAGCTATAGCAGCATACTATGATTATGAGATATGGCAATGGATGTTAAAACAGCCTTCTTGAACGGTCGCTTAGATGAAGACATCTATATGCAGCAACCAGAAGGGTATGTTGATCCTGAGAATCCAGGACACGTGTGCAAACTTCAAAGATCCATTTATGGATTAAAGCAAGAATCACGTCAATGGAATAAACAATTTGTTGAAGAAATAAAAAAGTTTTGATTTATTTAGAATTGTGATGAGCCATGTGTATATCGCAAAGCTAGTGGGAGTGATGTAGTATTTTTAGTCCTATATGTTGATGACATATTAATCATGGGAAGTAACATTCCAAGACTTAAAGATGTTAAGGATTATCTTGGTAAATGTTTTTCTATGAAGGATTTAGGAGAAGTTGCATACATTTTGGGAATTAAGATCTATCGGGATAGGAAAAGACGGTTAATTGGTCTAAGTCAAGATGCTTATATAGATAAGATATTGAAGAAGTATAACATGCATAATTACAAGAAAGGTTTTCAACCTATGGAAGTTAAGCATAATCTGAGTCATGAAATGGATGCATCAAATCCTGAAGAGGAGGCATACATGAAAAAGGTGCCTTACGCTTTGGCTGTAGGATCTATTATGTATGTTGTAGGATGCACAAGGCCTGATGTGGCATTTGCTCAGAACTTGGTTAGTAGATACCAAAAGAATCCAGGGAAGCTCCACTGGACTGCTGTTAAACATATTCTAAAGTATTTGAGGAGTACAGAAGATATGTTTTTGGTATTTAGAGGTAAACCAAACACAGAACTGAATGTGATAGGTTTCTGTGATGTGTCCTGGCATTGTGATAAAGAAGATACAAAGTCTCTGACGGGTTACGTTTTTGTTATCAATGGAGGAGTAGTTGACTGGAAAAGCAAGAAGCAGACAACGATTGCAATGCATGCTACTCAGTCAGAGTACATGGCTTCTTTAGAAGCTGCAATGGAAGTTGTTTGGATTAGGAAGTTTATTGGAGATCTTACAGTGATGCCTTCAATTAAAGAACCTATAGATATGTATTTTGACAATTCTGCCGCAATAATATTCGCCAATGATTCTAGAGTCATGAAAGGCGCCAGACACTTTAAACGTAGACATCACTACGTACGAGAACAAGTTGAATCTCGTGAAATAGAATTAATAAAAGTTCACACAGATGATAACATAGCTGATCATTTAGCTAAGGCTTTGCCTAGACCAAAGGTAGTTAAGCTTGCCAAGGCGATTGGGCTGAAACTAGCTAGCGAACTAATGCAATAAGTCTATGATTAGTCTTGGGAATAAAATGTAGCTAATACACTTGGACGCTGACAAGAGAAATCTGGACGTTGATAAGAAGAAATCAAGCGTTGACAGGACAAGCGTTGACAGGACAGGCGTTGACAGGAAGAAGTCAAGCGTTGATAAGAAGAAGTCAATCACTGATAGAAGACTTGGTCTACACGTTTTATGTTTCTAGTATGTTTCTAGTAAAGATATGTTCGACAATGTATTTTCTATGTTTATCTTTACCAAGAATAGCTGATACGTAGACTCTTGTACAAGTTTCCTTAATCTATAAAAGGAGGCCTTTAGGTTTTAGTTTAATATACGTTCTACACTTTCATTGTACGCAAGTATGATTTATCAATCAAAGTGAAAGTTTGGTTTATCTAGTTTGTGTGTTCTTGTTTGGGTATTAATTCCGCATAATACTTGAATTGTTTCATATACAACAAAGTTTCTGTACGTGTTTAACTTGATTTAATCTCGTTTACACAAGATAAATCGATCTAAGTTTGGGATCAACAAGTGGTATCAGATCTTGTTGAGAAACTTTGATCTAAAGAACACAAAAAACCAAACAAGACCAAAACCCTAATTCAGATGGGATTTCTATGACTTGTAACATATTTCATTATATTTCAAAGGTCATAACAAAACCAATTGGGGTTAACTGGGTGTTTAATCCAAAAAGGGATGAACAAGGGGTTGTCATAAGGACTAAGTCTGTTCTTGTTGAACAACCAAATGAATCCAAGTCTGCTCAGGCTTGGGTTCCCAAAGAAAACTAATTTGTTTTCTTTATGTGCAGGGCATTCAAAAGTAGGTTAATGATTATGGCTATTGGGATAGTGGATGCTCTAGACACGTGACGGGGAATGAAGATTATCTGACAAATTTTATCCCCATCAAAGATGGTGACAAAGTGTACTTTGGATGAGGTTATGGGACTATCACTGGCAAAGGCACTTTTCTCACCAACAATTTACGTTTTGAAAACGTGTTTCTGGTAAATGAACTTGACTATAATCTGTTTAGTGTATCACAGGTGTGTGATAACAAAATTAAGGTTCTTTTCACTGATACTGAATGCTTGGTGTTGAGCAAAGATTTTAAAATACTAGATGAGAAATTCATTGGTTATAGAACACCTAGGCATAAGGACATTTATAATGTGAATCTTAATGTAATTAGGATGAATAATAATTTGTCATGTCTATATGCTAAGGCTTCAGTTGATGAGAGTAATCTTTGGCACAGAAGATTAGAACACATTAATTTTAAAAATATTAATAGACTTGTGAGACATGGTTTGGTTGATGGTTTTCCTGAAAAGGCTTTCCACATTGACCACTCTTGTGTTGCATGTCTTAAAGGCAAACAGCACAAGGTCTCATTTAAGTCTAAAACTGTGCACTCTAGTTCTAAACCTCTTCACTTGCTGCATATGGACTTGTTTGGTCTGATAGGTGTATAAACACCCATCCTTTTTACCACTTAATTACAATAATAACCGAGCCAAAACGTGTATTTTATGTCTTTATGTCGGAATTATGCGTGGTTTGTGTTTTTGTTGTGATTTAGGACGAAAAGGTGAAAAGTGGAGAAAACACGGGCATTCACGGGCTTTTATTGAAGAAAAAGATGAAAGACGAAGTCAAGAAGTCAAGAGTACAAAAAGAAGGGAAGTCCTAGACCAATTCTGAAGATTTATCAAAGAAAAAGTCAAAAGACGGAAGTTTACTTAAAGCCGAAGAACTCAAGTCTAATTTATTGAAGAATTAAAAGACGAGTTCATAGAAATCCCGATCCAAAAGTCATTAAAGTCCAAGATTAAAGAAGATTAAAAGGCTTAAGGACTAATGGTGCAATTAACTAAAGATTAAGAAGAGAAGGACCTAATGATGCAATTAAGAAGAAATGAAGGAGGGGATGAAGCTTCCTAAGCACTCCTTAACCTCCCCTATATATAGATTAGATGAGATTAGCATTTTTCTTTGTTGGCTAATAGTGACAATTAGTTCTTCCACTTTTAATTACCTTGTCATTTATTTACTTGTCAAATTTAAATACTTGTCTTGCACCTTAATTACCATTTAATTTCAAGTAAGTGTTCTTTTAATTCTTGTTAATCTTTATCTTTATTGTTTGATCTCATCCTACCTTTCTTTAATCTTTGATTTTCATGTTTATGTTCATGTTCATGTTCTTGAGTTTTTGTCAAATTTATTAAGTGGGTTTTGATCATCTTGATTAGTTTTGTTAGTTTTGTTGTTTTGGATTGTTTGATTATCATTAATAGATGTTTCTTTGTTAGTTTGAATTAATCTTGTGGTTGATTTTGCTTAATTTTTATCTAGATCGCATCTTTTTCTTGTTCCCTGTTCTTCGGGGTGTTTGTTTCTGTATTCCAGAATCTGATCTTTCCCAGACATTCCGAACGAAGGATTTCACAGGCTGTTTATCCGGAATATCCAATATTCCGGATAAGGAGATTATTCCGAATAGACTGAGTATTCCGAATAGGAAAATTATTCGGGATAGGCCAAATATTCTGAATAGGGAAATTATTCGGGATAGGCCAAATATTCTGAATAGGGAAATTATTCGGGATAGGCCAAATATTCTGAATAGGGAAATTATTCGGGATAGGCTAAATATTCTGAATAGGGAAATTATTCTGAATAGGGAAATTATTCCGAATAAGGAAATTATTCCGAATAGGGAAATTATTCCGGATAGGCCAAATATTCTGAATAGGGAAATTATTCTGGATAGGCCAAATATTCTGAATAGGGAAATTATTCCGGATAGGCCAATTATTCCGAATAGGGCAAACATTCCGAATAGCAAAAATATTCCGGATAGGCAGATTATTCCGAATAGACGAATATTCCGAATAGAGAGGATTATTCCGGATAGGTGACATATTCCGAGTAAGCCATTTATTCCGAATAAGGGTATTATTCCGGATAAGTTGATTTTCAGGTTCTTTAATTTCAGTTTTTAATTTTCTGCTTTTAAATTTCGAGCTTTATTTTTCCCGCTTTTTTCCTTAGTTGCACTTTAAGTTTATTTGCCTTAGATTTATTTTAGCCTTGCCTTAGTTTAAGTTTTAGTTTTACTTGCGTTTTAAGTTTGCCTTAATTAGATTTAAGTTTGCGTTATTTACATTTAGTGCCTTTTAATTTCCGTCATGCTTTTAAATACTTGCCTTTTATTTTAATTAGACCTAGATTTACTTTAACGTCATTTACATTTAAAGTTTTGCACTTTTATTTTAAAACAACCCAAAATATTTGTTCCACCAAAGAACGACTGAGTCACACATAGAACCTAGATCAATTCGTTAAGATACCGAGAACAACAATTGAACCTAGCAAAACCTAGTTATCAAATGGCAAACTTATATTGTGTATATATATTGTCTTTGTGTTTGGTATTATTTTCTTTTGTCTTTGTAGGTGTATGCGTACTAGATCTTCTAATTATCAAGAGCCCGAGACTCGAGAAGATTTAAGTATGTCAGGTGTCAACAACAATAATCTACCGCACCTCAACAATAACAATAACGTTCTTCCACAGCCCGATCTTCAGACAATGGAGGAGCTTTGTCAACCTACCATGTTTGGACGAGGAGGACCGATTGCGCCGATGCAAATCACGGCTCCGGAGTTTTCGTTGAAGCACCACATGATTCAGCAAGTGCAAACTAATCCATTCGCCGGAATGCCTGATGATGATGCCAACAAACACCTCGAAAAGTTCATTACAATCACTCAAAGCATGAAGTTGCCCGGTTCCACAATGGATGTTCTTCGCCTTCAACTCTTCTCACATACTTTATCACATCACGCCGAGAAATGGTTTGATCGTCTCCTGAAGAATTCTATTCATACTTGGGATGACATGACTCAACGCTTTTTGTCGCGCTACTTTCCACCATCCATGGTCACGAGCCTTCGCAATCAAATCAGCGGTTTCATGCAAGATCCTGATGAATCTCTTTTTGATGCTTGGGAAAGATATAATGTCTTGATTGATCGATGTCCAAACCACAGCATGCTCCCTGTCACATTGATTGATACTTTCTACAACGGTTTGACTTTTCGTGATCGTGATACGATTAATGCAGCCGCCGGTGGCACGTTCATGAAAAGGAGATCCGAGGAGTGTAGAGAGTTAATTGAGAACATGACTACTCACCACAAAAATTGGGATTCCTCCGCTTCTTCAAGGAACAACCCGAGAGTCAATGTTTCTTCCACCTCAGCAAGCCCTGATATGACCGAACTCACCCGCATGATGACTGAAATGAGCAAAAGTATCTTGCTTCTCGCTTCATATCAACAACAACAAGTTAAAGCAGTTGCACCTTCTTGTGAAACATGCGGCGGTCCTCACTCATACACCGATTGTCCTTCTACACAAGGAAATCCGGAAAATGTGTATGCAGCTTATGGTAATTATTCACCGGAAAATTACCAAGCTCGACAACAAGGGGATAGAAATTTGCTGAGTTACCGGTCCAACAACTACCTTTCACCCGGTTTTTCTCCTCAAAACCAAAACCCCGCCAACAACTACAATAGAAGCAACCAAATCCCACCAAGAGCTTCTAATCCTTATCACCCACCCGCTCAACAAACCCCACCCATTAACCCGGATGTCGAAGCCATAATGAGAACCCAAGGTGAGCAAATCAAGAATCTGCAGAGTCAAATTATAAATTTGAAAGGAGATATCACCAAGCAAGGGAATGAGATAAGATCCGAGCTTCGAGATAACATCCAATCCTCCTTCAGCAATCAAACAAATGATTTGAAGAATATGCTTGCTAGTTTCTTGCCCACCGCTCAACCTTCTTCTTCGAGTTCTCTACCTTCAAACACCGTCACCAATCCGCGAGCAAATGTGAGTGCTATTACTACTCGTAGTGGAATTACCATTGTCGATCCACCAATCCCACCCCCATCATTTACACCTCCTCCACCACCATTTATCCCTACTCCACCTACACTTAGTATTAGTGCACCATTACCATCTCTGCCTCGTCATGACGATGTACCTAGGAAGGACCCTTCAACATCTCAACCTTTATCTACTACACCTGCACCTTCACCACCCAAACCCAATATCCCTTATCCTTCACGTTTAGGCAAGACCAAAATGCTAACCAAGGATGAATCTCAAGTGTCGAGCTATGTGAAGATGATCTCTCAAATGAACTTCAACATTAGCTTTCTCGAAGCACTTGTCCACATGCCGAAATTTGTCAAAGCATTCAAGGAATTGCTTAACAAGAAGGAAAAGTTGTTTGAGCTCGCCAACACACGCTTAAATGAAAACTATTCTGCAGTTATTCTCAAAGAACTTCCAAAAAAGCTTGGAGATCTCGGACGTTTTGTGTTGCCTTGCGTTTTCAACAAAACTGAAGAATTTACTGCCCTTGCTGATCTCGGGGCCAGTATTATTTTGATGCCTTTGAGTGTTTGGAAAACACTATCATTACCCGACCTCACTCCAACAAAGATGACTCTTGAACTTGCAAATCGCACTCTCGCTTACCCCGTTGGTATTGCCGAAGATGTGTTCATCAAAGTTGGAACATTTACTTTCCTGGTCGATTTTGTCGTTGTTGATTATGAAATGGACCCTCGTATTCCTTTAATACTTGGTCGGCCATTCTTGAGAACCGGACGAGCTCTAGTTGATGTTGCCGAAGGTGAGTTAATCTTACGAGTCGGGAATGATTCACAATTTTTTAAAATGGGGAAGCTTACAAGCAAATCCTTTAGACGAGAATTAGTGAATATGATTAATGTGCTCGATGATTTTGTCATCTACAATAATCCGCTATTCGACTCTTGCATTGATAATCCACTCTTTCATGATGATGTGGATGATTCTCTTTCCAATTTGGAACCTTCTCCTATTTATGATTCTCCACCGATCTTCAATGCTTATGATGATGATTCTAGCTCAGATTCGGATGATTATGATGACCTTACTTTCGAGTATCCCGACCTGCCCACATATGATGATTTTGATGAGGCCGATACTCTTTCGAGCGATTCTTCCCATGATGAAGATCCTCCGCCATCACTCGATCCTACTTTGGACGATTACTCATTTGAGGAAGATTTCTCTAATTTTCTCAATACTTACTTCCCTCATGAGAGTGATGCACCTCCTTTTGATTTTGAAGATTATCGTCTTGATCCTACTTTGGATTTGAAGAACATTCTTTCAAAGGAGAAGAAACCGGTCGACACCAACATTCGCAGCACATATGATTTAACACCTCTTTGTCCACCTTGTGAGGACGAGGTTGTGCATCTTCTTCGCGGATCTACTTCACATTCTGCTGAGCCTGAGTGCTATTTTCCCTTAAAGGAAAAGGTGTTCGACCCCGGTATCGATATTCTGCAGCCATCTCAGTATCCACCTGATGAAATAAAAGGAAATATTTTTGGAACTTATGGAAATCTGCTTGCACCACTTCACCCTTGCTTCCACCATGCTCCATCGTTGCTTAAGGGAACCTTGCCTACTCTTCTTTGGCTTGCCTTGTTCGCCTTAAGCTTGTGCTATTTGATGGATGAAAACTATGTCTTTGATCCCGGTGGATATGTTTCATGCTTCTTCCTATGATGATCAAGGTCGAGTCAGGCTCACGACTCGGTTAACAAAAATAAAGCGCTTCTTAGGAGGCAACCCATGCATCTATCTTTTAGCTTTCTTTATCCTAAGTGTAGGCGAGACCCGTTGGTTTGCTATTTCCTCTCCTCTCTTAATCAGGGATTCGAGCGCTCAATGATCCACTCTTGATGATTCTTGACGACCCGTGATTCTATGTTCCCTTCTTCCCGGTTCTATCCTAAACTCTTTTCGATTCACTATTTTATATTTCTCAATATTAAAATAGGAATCTCTTTAGTTGTCTTTTCCTTAGTGAGATTTAAACAACGTGCACAATGTCCTAAGTGTAGGGGAGTTTACTCCCACATGCTTAAACATTAAGGACAATGTTTATGTTAAGTGTAGGGGGACTTCTATCGAAGTTAAGTGGCCTTTTCCTTGTATTTGTCCTCATTTTAACCGGAAAATCAATTTTTCGACATTTTTCAAAATTTTTGATCTATTTTGGCCTATTAGTTTTTACTTTTGTATAGTTATTTTCTTTCCTTGTTAGAATAAATGTTTAATAAAGTGGTTTTAATTTTCAAACGTTGTGAATCTTTTGACTCAACCCGTGTTTACTTATCTAAGTTACTCTAGCTAGTATCCTTAACATGTTTAAGTCAAGTTTTGCTAGGCTTTTATATAGGGAGCTATAAAACGCGAAAGTCTTAACTCTCCCGGGTTAAGAACTAGAACTTTTCGCAAGTTCCTATAATTGATCCTAGAGAGTCGTTTATCAAGGGAACTTTAAAATGCGATTTCTAAACTTGAAAAAGTCTAAGAGTTTGCAAGATCCTATAGGCGACTCGAAAACCCAAAACTTTGATTTAATAGGCTAAGCATCCACGAGTCTCATTCCTTGAGATTTTAAACTGTGGAGAACGAGAGATGATAGAGCCAATTATAAGTTCGGTATTCTTTCGGGAATTTATGTGAGTTAATTATGAGCCTATTCTCCCATCGCTTGCTAATAAATTTATCTGCAATAAATACGGTTGTACGATTTGAAAAGTTACTTAGCTTCTAGCCCAAGATCGTTTAAAAGTTGCTCGGTATGGATTAGAGTTTGATATGTGTGTAAACACACATCTTTTCTACCACTTAATTACAATAATAACCGGACCAAAACGTGTATTTTATGTCTTTTATGTCGGAATTATGCGTGGTTTGTGTTTTTGTTGTGATTTAGGACGAAAAGGTGAAAAGTGGAGAAAACACGGGAATTCAAGGGCATTTACAGACTTTTATTGAAGAAAAAGATGAAAGACGAAGTCAAGAAGTCAAGAGTGCAAAAAGAACGGAAGTCCAAGACCAATTCTGAAGATTTATCGAAGAAATAGTCAAAAGACGGAAGTTTATCAAAAGCCGAAGAATTCAAGTCTATTTTATTGAAGAATTTAAAAACGAGTTCAAAGAAATCCCGAAGCCAAAAGTCCCTAATGTCCAAGTTTAAAGAAGATTAGAAGAAAAGGACTAAGTATGCAATTAATGAAGATTAAAAGAAGGAGGGACTTAATCTCGCAATTAACAAGAAATGAAGGAGGGGAGGAAGCTTCCTTAATCCTCCCCTATAAATAGTCATTAGTTGTAATCATTTTTTGTTGTTGGCTAAGTGTGACAATTAGTCTTCCACTTTTAATTACCTTGTCATTTAAATATTTGTCAATTTAATTACCTTGTCTTGCACCTTAAATTCATTTAATTTCAAGTAAGTTTTCATTTAATTCTTGTTAATCTTTACTTTATCTTGTTAATCTCTCATCTATCTTTCTTAATTTTTGATTTTTATGTTTAAGTTTGTGTTTATGTTCATTCTTTTATTTTGATCAAGTGGGTTTTCTATTATTGTGGTTAAATTTGTTTGTTTTATTGATCTAAATTGTTTGTTTATGTTTAACTGTTCTTCTATTATGAGTTTAGCTTAATCGTTGTTTTGATTTTGATTAAATTGTGTTATATCTGCTGTTACTGTTATCCCTTGTTCTTCGGGAAGGTTGTTTCTGTGTTTCTGTATTCCCAGGAAAAGTTCCGAGCCAAGGTGAGAAGGAGTTGTTCATTCGGAACTTCAAAAGTTCCGAACCACTGGCTTTCATTCGGAACTTCAAAATTTCCGACTCAGTTTGTGCTCATTCGGAAGTCTCAAACTTCCGGACGAAAACTTCAGGATCAAGCAGAACTTCCGGATCAACAAAAGTTCCGGGTCAAGCATTGTTTATTCAGAACTCAAAAACTTCTGAGTCAAGACCTTCATTCGGAACTTAAAAAGTTCCGGATCAAGCAATTCATTCGGAACTTTAAAAGTTCCGGATCAATACTTCCGGACGAACTTCCGACTCAATTCTTCCGAACGAACTTCCGGATCAACTCCAAGTTTCCGACTCAAGGTAGCTTCATTCGGAACTTCAAAAGTTCCGAATCAAGGCTTTTGGGGTTTGGGAACTTCCGAATCAAGCTAGTTCATTCGGAAGTTTTGAACTTCCGAATCAAGGGTTCTGTAAGTTTCTTTTCTTCAGTCTTTCTTTTTGAATTTCAGTCTTTTATTTTCAATCTTTATTTTTCCCGCCTTTTATTTAATTGCACTTTAAAATTATTTGTCTTAGCTTTATTTTAGCCTTGCCTTAGTTTAAGTTTTAGTTGCGTTTTAAGATTGCCTTAGATAGATTTAAGTTTACGTCATTTACTTAAGTGCCCTTTAATTTCAGTCACGTTTTTAAATACTTGCACCATTATTTTAAGTAGACTTAGATTTACTTTAAGAGCACTTTTACTTTAAATTGTTTTGCACTTTTAATTTTAAAAACTACAACGACACATCTTTGTTCCACCAAAATAAGACTGAGTCACACATTAAACACAAGTTTTTCAATTCGAAGAGATTGGTACAACGATAATTTTTAACTAGCAAAATCTAGTTATCAGAGTTCATAGCCAAGGCATAACTTATTGAAGCGGGATGCGAAGATTGGCGAGTCCGAAAAGGCCCTAACAAGGCATGAGGGCTACATTTTGTTGCTAAAGATCCCAAGTGATGTGAAGAATCATTTATCAAAAATCAATATGAAGGATCGAGACACACGACGAAAAGCAAAAACTCCCCAAAAGTCATGGAGAAGTGTATCCGAAAAGACCCTAACAAGGTATGAGGATAAATAGATCCAAGTCAAAAAGGAGGCGGATCGTTGTATATCAAAGTCCCAAAATAAAGATTGGAGAAAAATGAAGAAGTCGTGGTCCAAGTATGAATCTCTCAAAACTTCAAGTGAAGAAATTCCTATTATGAAGAGAAGACCATTATTCCATGAACGTCTCTCAAGGTTTGAAGTATGAAGTCGCTGCCAAATATCGGTCCGAGAAAGGTCTCAAATCGCGAAGCGAGTTATGCCAAGATATGAACTTTTTGAGGTCCCGAGAAGCAGTTTTAAAAGATTTTATCCTTTAGCTAACTATTCATTAAATCATTCACTTTATTTTCGGCTTAATAAACTATCGAAATAAGTCAAACAATGCATCCTCGTGATCATTCAAGACAAAAATAAAATATAAGAGATACACCTAGGAATAAGGGAGTCTAAGTAAATAATTGGCCCACATGAGTTCGTGTTAGTTTGCTAACTTATAATAACAATGATCTCGTTTTTAAGCTTGGTTTGGAGAAAGTGAAAACGTGAGGATGATGATTATTCATAACATTTCCAAAACCCAAGGAATGCTTTTGATTTCTTTACTTTGAATGTTTATAGTTTTCTATCTCTTTAATAAAAGCCAAGGTGGATTGATTATGATGAAAAGTGTAAACATGCTTTGTAACTAATGCATTGCATGAGGACATTGCAATGGTCAAGTGTAGGGGATTTGATAGGTGTGTAAACACCCATCCTTTTTACCACTTAATTACAATATAACCGAGCCAAAACGTGTATTTTATGTCTTTTATGTCGGAATTATGCGTGGTTTGTGTTTTTGTTGTGATTTAGGACGAAAAGGTGAAAAGTGGAGAAAAAACGGGCATTCACGGGCTTTTATTGAAGAAAAAGATGAAAGACGAAGTCAAGAAGTCAAGAGTACAAAAAGAAGGGAAGTCCTAGACCAATTCTGAAGATTTATCGAAGAAAAAGTCAAAAGACGGAAGTTTACTTAAAGCCGAAGAACTCAAGTCTAATTTATTGAAGAATTAAAAGACGAGTTCATAGAAATCCCGATCCAAAAGTCATTAAAGTCCAAGATTAAAGAAGATTAAAAGGCTTAAGGACTAATGGTGCAATTAACCAAAGATTAAGAAGAGAAGGACCTAATGATGCAATTAAGAAGAAATGAAGGAGGGGATGAAGCTTCCTAAGCACTCCTTAACCTCCCCTATATATAGATTAGATGAGATTAGCATTTTTCTTTGTTGGCTAATAGTGACAATTAGTTCTTCCACTTTTAATTACCTTGTCATTTATTTACTTGTCAAATTTAAATACTTGTCTTGCACCTTAATTACCATTTAATTTCAAGTAAGTGTTCTTTTAATTCTTGTTAATCTTTATCTTTATTGTTTGATCTCATCCTACCTTTCTTTAATCTTTGATTTTCATGTTTATGTTCATGTTCATGTTCTTGAGTTTTTGTCAAATTTATTAAGTGGGTTTTGATCATCTTGATTAGTTTTGTTAGTTTTGTTGTTTTAGATTGTTTGATTATCATTAATAGATGTTTCTTTGTTAGTTTGAATTAATCTTGTGGTTGATTTTGCTTAATTTTTATCTAGATCGCATCTTTTTCTTATTCCCTGTTCTTCGGGGTGTTTGTTTCTGTATTCCAGGTTCTGATCTTTCCCAGACATTCCGAACGAAGGATTTCACAGGCTGTTTATCCGGAATATCCAATATTCCGGATAAGGAGATTATTCCGAATAGACCGAGTATTTCGAATAGGAAAATTATTCGGGATAGGTCAAATATTCTGAATAGGGAAATTATTCGGGATAGGCCAAATATTCTGATAGGGAAATTATTCGCGATAGGCTAAATATTCTGAATAGGGAAATTATTCCGGATAGGCCAAATATTCTGAATAGGGAAATTATTCCGAATAGGGAAATTATTCCAAATAGGGAAATTATTCCGAATAGGGAAATCATTCCGGATAGGCCAAATATTCTGAATAGGGTAATTATTCCGGATAGGCCAAATATTCTGAATAGGGAAATTATTCCGGATAGGCCAATTATTCCGAATAGGGCAAACATTCCGAATAGCAAAAATATTCCGGATAGGCAAATTATTCCGAATAGACGAATATTCCGAATAGAGAGGATTATTCCGGATAGGTGATATATTCCGAGTAAGCCATTTATTCCGAATAAGGGTATTATTCCGGATAAGTTGATTTTCAGGTTCTTTAATTTCAGTTTTTAATTTTCTGCTTTTTAATTTCGAGCTTTATTTTTCCCGCTTTTTTCCTTAGTCGCACTTTAAGTTTATTTGCCTTAGATTTATTTTAGCCTTGCCTTAGTTTAAGTTTTAGTTTTAGTTGCGTTTTAAGTTTGCCTTAATTAGATTTAAGTTTGCGTTATTTACATTTAGTGCCTTTTAATTTCCGTCACGCTTTTAAATACTTGCCTTTTATTTTAATTAGACCTAGATTTACTTTAACGTCATTTACATTTAAAGTTTTGCACTTTTATTTTAAAAACAACCCAAAATATTTGTTCCACCAAAGAACGACTGAGTCACACATAGAACCTAGATCAATTCGTTAAGATACCGAGAACAACAATTGAACCTAGCAAAACCTAGTTATCATGGTCCAACTAATATAGAAAGCCTAAATGGTAAATCCTATTGTTTTGTCATCAATGATGATTTTTCTAGATTTACTTGGACTTTCTTTTTAGCTTTGAAAAGTGACACTGCTGATACTTTGATTAACTTTATTACCCAAATAAAAAGAAGTCTGGTAATGAGGTTAAGATGCTTAGAAGTGATAATGGTGGTGAGTTTAGAAATAAGTTGTTAGATGACTTTTGTGCCAAGAAAGGGATTACTAGACAGTTTAGTGTAGCTAGAACCCCACAACAAAATGGGGTAGCTGAGAGAAAGAATAGAACACTCATATAAGCATCTAGGACTATGTTGGCTGATGCTCACTTTCCACATAGCATTTTGGGTTGAGGTTGTGAATACAGCTTGTTATGTTCAGAATAGGGCATTAATCAACAAGATTCATAACAAAACACCTTATGACCTATTTTGGAGCAGGAAACCTAATATTGGTTTTCTTAAACCTTTTGAATGTCATGTAGTTGTTTTGGACACTAGTGATGCCTTAGGTAAGTTTAGTGCTAAAGGTGATGAAGGCTACTTTATGGGTTATTCTGTGTAGAGTAGAGGATATAGGGTTTACATTAAGAAAGAAAAACGTATACTTGAAAAAGTACATGTTATATTTTTAGAGAGTAAACCTAGTGATCCTGAAAGTGGTCCAAATTGGTTATTTGACTTGGAACCTCTATCTAGAACATTGAATTATATGCCTGTTACTAATCCAGACATTGTGAAGGTGACTTCAAATGTTGTGGAAGAACCAGTTGTTGAAATTTCAGGTAAACATGTTGATAAAGAGGTTGGATCACAAGCAGACAAATCAGCACCCATACTTGAGTATGTTACCATTCCCATATGGACAGATGCATTTGCTGCTGCTGCTGCTACTGGAAAGGAAAAAGGTGGTCCACAAGTATCACCAGTTGAAAACATGCATGATTCTTCAAACACTGACAGAGGAAAATCTGGCGCTGACAAGACAAATTCAGGCGTTGATGGCTCAAACATTGACAACTCTAACTCAGGCGTTGACAGCTCTTTTGACCATTTATTCTCTTCCAATAATTTTGAACAAAGTGAACCTTCAAACAAAAATGGAGAGGTTCATTTAGATGATGATGGAAGAGCATTTGGAGAAGATATTGGCAATATGGATAGTGAAATTGATGATAACACAATCATTGAAGGAGGAGTACTTACATCTACCATGAAGAATCATCCTTCTTCTTTAATCATAGGTGATGTGATGACTCCTGTGCAAACTAGAAGATCTCATCAGACTCATGGAGGATTTATTGCCAATATTCACAAGAAGGTTGATACCCCTCTTGTTCAAGCATGTTTGTTTGCCTGTTTTTTGTCACAACAGGAACCCAAGAAGATTTTTGATGCTCTCAAAGAACCAAGTTGGGTGGAAGCAATGCAAGATGAGCTTCACCAATTTGCTATTCAGGATGTTTGGGAGTTAGTTGATTGTCCTAGACATGTCAGACCTACTGGGACAAGATGGGTTCTTAGAAACAAAAAGGATGAGAGAGGCATTGTGGTCAGAAACAAGGCACGTTTAGTGGCACAAGGATATACACAATAGGAAGGGATAGACTATGAGGATGTTTTTGCACCTGTTGCAAGGATTGAGGCTATAAGGATTTTTCTAGCCTATGCTTCCTGCATGGGATTTACAGTCTATCAAATGGATGTGAAGAGTGCTTTTATTTATGGCACAATTGCAGAGGAGGTTTATGTAATGCATCCTCATGGTTTTGAAGATTCAGAACATCCAGACAAGGTGTATAGAGTGAAGAAAGCTATGTATGGACTTCATCAAGCCCCAAGAGCATGGTATGGCACATTGTCCACCTATGTGGTGGAAAATGGATTCAAAAGGGGCACCATAGACCAGACCTTGTTTACAAAGAAGACTGGTAAGGATTTCTTACTTGTACAGGTCTATGTGGATGATATCATCTTTGGCTCTTCTAGTCCAAAGATGAGTGAAGATTTTTCCAAACTCATGACAGACAAGTTCAAGATGAGTGCAATGGGGGAGATGAACTTCTTTCTAGGGTTACAAGTACAGCAGAAAGAAGATGGTATCTTCATCTCTCAAGACAAATATGTGGCAGAAATCTTGAAGAAGTTTAGCTTTTCTCCACATGAGAAACGGGCTAGCACACCCATGGATAGGGAACACACTTGGGGAAAAGTTGGAGATGGAAAAGAGGTGGATATCAGGCATTATAGGTCAATGATTGATTCATTGATGTATCTCACAGCTTCAAGACCTGACATTATGTTTGTTGTTTGTGCATGTGCATGCCATCAAGTGACTCCCAAAGAGTGTCATCTTCATGCTGTCAAGAGAATTTTTAGGTATCTTAGGTGTTATCCAGACTTAGGATTATGGTATCCAAAAGATTCTCCATTGGAGCTTATTGCATATTCAGACAGTGATTATGGTGGTGACAAATTTGATAGAAAATCCACAACTGGTGGATGCCAATTTCTTGGGAGTAGGTTGATATCTTGGCAATGCAAGAAACAAACAGTGGTGGCCAATTCTACAATTGAAGCAGAGTATGTTGCTGCAGCTGCTTGTTGTGGACAAGTCTTATGGATTCAGAACCAGCTGTTGGATTATGGGTATAATTTCATGCATACCAAGATTTTTGTAGAAAATAACAGTACTTTATGCATTATTAAAAATCCTGTACATCACTCTAAAACAAAACACATAGAAATTAGACATCATTTTATAAGAGATTGTTTTGAAAAAAGTTTAATACAACCAGATAGGGTTGACAAAGAGGAAAATGTGGTTGATTTATTAACTAAACCTTTTGATACTGGAAGATTTCAATACTTGGTAACAAGTATTAGAATGATCAATCTTACTTAATATGGGTTTTGGGAACTTATTGTAAAAGTATATACATGATATGCATTTGTTATTGGTCTTTATACAAAATTAGATTTTCCACTTTATTTGTCTAACGCTGACAAAGGTTATTTTAACGCTGACAAGTGTTAAATTGACGTTGTTAGCAACATGTTAGTTTTGTGGTTTTTGATCTAATTATGCAGGCGTTGTTAGCATTGTACAATTGGATGCAGAGTTGCTTATGGATTCTTGGAGCATTATTGGAGCATGTTTCAGTTTATGGATGATGGTTGGAATATTTATATTCCTATCTTGACATAAATTTTTATTACATGTATTTTATGTGGCAACTTATGTATCATAGTTTAAGGGGAGGTTTTTAGGAAACCTTTAGGACTTTTTGGGTATTCATATAATACTCTTATCACAATTCTAGATTGTGTCACTAGTGAGTATGAATTAGTTTACTAACTCATGAGGCACTATAGCATGCAAAGTTGATATATTATGCACGCTACCAAGACTTTTTGGCCTAGAATTGGATGTGATATGTTGGGAGACTTGGGTATGATTTTATTGGGCTTACCTGGGAAGTTACAAAGGATTTTATGAGATAACTTCACTGTTAAGAACTTTGGTTAGCAAATGACACTAGATGACTGTTATGTCTATCTTGCTTAAGCAAGTGTGCATGATTGGACAGTGCTTTCCACCCTATAGTAATTTTCAGTTTATAGGTTATCTTCACTAGGATAAATCACTTTGTTAAGGTCCTTTTTCATTTTTATTATTTTTATTTTTGGACGTTGACAGATTTATTTCCAAACGTTGTTAGGACCAATTTTAGACGTTGACATGGCTTTTTCCAACGTTGACAAGAATATAGCCGTTGGGCGTTGATAGGTTATTTTTGACCGTTGACATCCATTGGGTCCTACCCAGTTGTTATTTTTGACGAAAATTTGGGCCGTAATTTTGGGAGTTGGTAACTTTTTATTAATGCATAAGATAAGTTATTTTCTTTTCAAGATTTTCATCATTATATTTTGAAAATAACTGCCTAATTTTTGACCAATCACATGTGCCTACCTCTCCTATATATTTGGCTCATTATTTTGTAAAAGGGTAACTACTTATTCTTGTCTAACTAAAATTTTACACATATTCATCTTTCATAATCTTTCACACAATTTTCTACATCAATGGCGCCTAAGTTTAAACCGAGTGACTTGGTATTGGGATTCAGAAGTCAGCATAACATGGTTGCCTATTTGGAGGCTGATGATGCTCTGTTTCCTCAATATACTCAGATGGTGGCGTATTTGAATGCATCTCCACTACGGTATGCACTTTCTCATGCTCCTCTTATCCTTGTCACTCATATTAAACGGTTTTGGAACACTGTTAGTTCCTCAACGCTTAATAATGTGACTACATTAACTGCTATTGTTCATGGGTGTTCATGGGTGGTTACTGAAGCCTTGGTTCACTAGGCTTTGCATCTTAATGATGCAGATGATATAACCACTCTACCCATTGGTAAGATAGAACAGGGACTTCAAGCTTTGGGTTATCCTTTCCCTAAATAGGGTACTTTAAACAAATATAATAAACAGGAATTTCCCCCAGCTTGGAAGTACTTAATACATGTCATCCTTCAATGTTTAAGTCCCAAAGGTACTGCACATGATAAAATTAACAGATCCATTGGTATTTCCATTGTGTGTATTGCTACAGGGCAACAATATAATTTTTCTAAAATTATTTTTGATAGCATGTGTAAAAACAAGGGTAGCAAGATGACTCTGGCTTACCCAAGATTTTTACAAATGATTTTTGATGAACAAAGGCATTGCACTAGGGATCATGATAATTTTTATGCGATCCCTGTGCAAAAGAAAGCAATTTTTAGTAAGATGACTTCACCCCTCACAGAGACATACCTCTTATCCAAGCCATGCTTGCTGTTATTGCAACAACACAACCTCAACCTGACCCACAACCGCAACTTGACCCATTACCTGAACCATCACCTTCACCTCAACATATGGAACTTGACCAAGATTCCTTCAACGCTGACACGTTAAATGTTGGCGTTGATACTTCAAATCCAAACGTTGACACCTTTCTACAACAGACCCAAACACCCCTTAACCTCCAAACTACAACCCAATCCACATCATCTTCTTCACCCCCAGACTTTGGGATGCAGAAACACCAAAGGACCATTGGAGTGTTTTCCTCTGGTGGTCCTAGCCATGTTGCAGAGAGAACCACCACCACAAGTGTGGTTGGTAACATGGGTGGGGCAAGGACTATTGATACTAGCTTAGATGCAGGCCAAGCCAGTCCTAACATCATTAAGACCCCATGCATGCCCCATGACTCTCTTTTGGGAGGTCAAATACCCATTCTAGAGGAGGGCAGATTGGAACCCTATACAATATTGGAATTGACGGCTGTCTGCATTAGTTTGCGAAAGCAAAATGCAGACCTGGTACATACTGTCACTACACAAGGCCTTAAACTCAAGCAATTGAGGGAGAGGATTGTTATTTTAGAAGGTGCTAACCCTAGGCGTTGAGTGGAGGATTCTTCCAAAGGGGAGGATGAGCAGATACATTTGAGTGATAAAGGCTCAAATGAGGGAGGATCTTTGGGTATAGCTGAAGCTCTAACAGATTTGAAGAGGCAACCAAGTTTTGATGTTTCATTGGTTACCCCTACAAATTTGAATTTATCTTTTACTGAGATGATGGAGCAGTTCACAAGAAGCACTGACAAGAGTAAGGTGAGCGTTGACAAGCAGATTTTTGACGCTGACAAGCCAAGCGCTGATGGGAGTAAGTTAGGCGTTGACACACAGGTTTTGGACGTTGATAGACCTGCAGGTATGGTTGATGTATTCAAGTCATCAGCTATCCTCAAGGAAGTGTCTTCACAAGTACCATCATCATCTTTACCCATCATTGATACATTAGATAGGGGTAAAGGGATTATGGTAGAAACAATAGTTCCCAAGGATGCAGCTCAAGTAAAATTTGATTCAATGTTGGCTGCACAACTTATGGAACAAGAAAAGAAGAAGGTTGTTGAGTCACCATTTGTGGTTACTTCTGAGGAACAAGAAGGAAGTAATGATGAGAGCATAGATTCAAGTATCATGATTATTGAAGAACCAGAAAGACTTGAATATGGTGATGTGTTGGCAAGGGAGAAACTTGCAGAATTAAAGATGAAGGTGGATTATGATATGCCTGAAGTTGCCCAGATGTACTTTGCTTGGGAGAATAAGATCATGGAGAATCTAGAGATGTCTTTATCAAATCAGATTTGGGGATTGGAGATTCTACTTAGGATTCAAAGAGATTGTCAGGTGATCTTAAAGTATAAATTCAGCAAAGTTTTCTCACAATCTAAGAGGGATAGAAGGGAGCTTTATTATATGTTGCTTAGATGTCATCAAGGGGGTTGGACTTTTCAGAAGTTACAGGGATTATCCTTTGATGAATTGGAGTATAAAGCTTATCCTATTTGGGCAAGAGTGCAAGAGATGAACACTATCAGACTTCTTTCAGATGAAAGAAAGGAAGAGCTTGCAGAAGAGATGCAGATTCAACAGGCTTTAATTGTTCCAAGACCTAAGAAGAAGGGAGTTCCACTTGAGTTCCCAGAAAATATGGATAGACTGAATCCTAGTGAAGCTATTATTAGAAGGAGTATTAAGCTATCATCCTTGGAAGTTTCACATATGGTGAAAGTATTACCTCATGATTCCAGAAACCATATAGTTAGCTATGAAGAAGATTCAGGTGGGTTCTGGATGATTGGCAGATATGGGAAATAGGTACATACTTTTACTACTCTTATGTCTTTGTTTGCAAACTTGGATAGGAAAGACTTGGTAGACCGTTGGAGGTTACTGTAGGCCAAGTATGAGACTGAAGCACCTACTTTAGTTAATGGAATAAAGATTTGGTCAACATTCAGAAGGATGTGTGCACCAGATGAAGAAGATCCTGTTTGGAAGGATCTTGATGAGGATATCAGTGGACTTCAATGGCGTCTATATTCAGCAGCTGGTGTGTATCATTTGAGTTCTACAAAGTTTTCTGAGTATCTTCTTGTGGATGCTGAGTATCCTATGTCCAAAGAAGTTTTGAAGAAAATGCTGACAACACAGCTGGAAATTGACTACTCAAGTAATGTGGCCAAAGATTTGATTAGATATATTTATTTCCAATTTGATAAGATTTGTAAGAATCCTCCTAGTTTTTAGTTTTTATTCAGAAACTTGATTACTAGAGTAGATATCAAGTTTAGGGGAGGATTGTTGGGAATAAAATGTAGCCAATACACTTGGACGCTGACAAGAGCAATCTGGACGTCGATAAGAAGAAATCCAGCGTTGACAGGACAAGCGTTGACAGGAAGAAGTCAAGCGTTGATAAGAAGAAGTCAAGCACTGATAGAAGACTTAGTATACACGTTTTATGTTTCTAGTATGTTTCTAGTAAAGATATGTTCGACAATGTATTTTCTATGTTTATCTTTACCAAGAATAGCTGATACGTAGACTCTTGCACAAGGTTCCTTAATCTATAAAAGGAGGCCTTTAGGTTTTAGTTTAATATACGTTTTACACTTTCATTGTACGCAAGTTTGATTTATCAATCAAAGTGAAAGTTTGGTTTATCTTGTTTGTGTGTTCTTGTTTGGGTATTAATTCTGCATAATACTTGAATTGTTTCATATACAACAAAGTTTCTCTACGTGTTTAACTTGATTTAATCTCGTTTACACAAGCTAAATCGATCTAAGTTTGGGATCAACAATTAGTATTTGGATAAAGGATGTTATGACATTATTATTAATAAAATAAAGATTGGGTTTTGTTTATTCTTATTATTTAATTTTGTATCCTATTTTACATGTTTTAATCCATGAATAAATGTTATGCTAAATGTCCATTGTCGATTAATAATATGGGAATATTATTAAAATAAGAAAAATCAAAATTGCGATAGAGTATACTTGAAAGTATATTGATCGATTTTGGATGATATTCGATGAATCGAATATTGGATTTATCCAAAATATATGATTTTACTTTATGGATATTTGTCATCAAGTAAATCATAAATAGTTATCCTTAGACTTGAGATACCAGGAAACTGTTATGAATCTAGTGCATCTCTGTGGAATAATCTAACGCTAAACGTAACAGGTAGCTATAAGGATTATTTTCGGAAGTGTTGCAAAATTCATAAGTTTTGCTTGTAGTTAATATGGAATTTATTTCCTCCAAGTTCATTTTGGAGTTTAATACAGTTGAGCCTCTCGTGGGATTAGTAAGATATTGTGTGGCCATACCCAAATTTGCTTTGGTAATCTTGTTGAATCTGTGAACGAGAAACAAAATGGTTAATGAAAGGAATGATTGAGATCCATATCCTTATTAACGTTGTATTAGAAATAAAAGGATAATAATAATGATGAATCATTAAAAGGTTTTATCCATGAGACCTTACTCGAGTTGTACTAGAGACATTGCTAAGTGTAACTAGACGCTAGTCAATGTAATCACGATATTTGAAATATGTCCAAGTGGGAGCTAAAAGTTTATAGACTTATATTTAATATTCGTGTGATAGGATCGAACTCGAGATTACGGGATTGCACACAATACGTAAAGAGTTAATTTAATTAATAAATATATTTATTATATTTATTAATTTATTTAATAAATATATATTTATATATTTATTAATTTAAACCGATACAAAACTTTAACGATTGTTAATTAATTAAGAGTTAAGTATTAACGAGTGTTAAATAAATATATAGTAAGTAAATTAAGAGAAAGAAGTTTGGAAGATTCTGGAACACCCTAAAGGAGTGGTGTTTGGTCGGTCGGTTATGGAGGAAAAAGGAAGGGGAAAAAACTTCTTTTTATCTGTTTTAGGTTACATGCTTAGGCCTATATAAACAATCCTTCTCCTCATTATTCAAGACAAAAAAATCTCTTCCCCTTTCTTCTCTTTGTTTCGATCGTAGGACAAACCCACAAAGGGGGTTTTGGTTGGTTTTCTTGTTTGATCAATTTACTTATTATCTAGTCCTAGCCCCTCTCTAGGGTTGTTGGGAAGATTTATTACAAGCGTTGTAGCTCGGTTTACACGTGCTAGAATCACGGTTAGCTCGTTGTATTACATGTGTACAAGATCGTAATATAGTCTTACTTTAGACTATATCTTGGTGATATACGGTATAAACTCGAATTGGTGATTCATTCTTCGTCTTGTGGATTTGCTTTAGCGTAAAGGTATGTAACCCTAATTCGATTAATTATAATCGTGTTAATATTATGATCTTGTTAAATCGCTTCCGCTATGTGTGCTTTGATCTCGTTTATGGTTTTATATAATTGTTATGATGTTTAAAAACCTTCAGTGGCAAAACATGGAGTGCCGGTGTCGATCATATGGGATAGAGATAGTAGGTATACGTCTAGGTTTTGGGGGTTATTGTAAAAGGCGTTGGGAACAAGGTTGGATATGAGTACGGCCTATCATCCGCAGACGAATGGTCAAATTGAGAGGACCATACAAACGCTAGAGGATATGTTAAGGGTGTGTGTGATAGACTTTGGAGGAAGTTGGGAGACTCATTTAGCGTTGGCAGAATTTTCCTACAATAATAGTTACCATACTAGTATAGAGTGTGCACCTTTCGAAGCACTTCATGGTAGGAAATGTAGATCACCGTTACTTTGGGCGGAGGTTGGAAGTAGTCAGCTAATTGGATCGGAGATGGTTCAGGAAACTACGGATTTGATAATAGTGCTTAAGGAGAAGTTGAAGACGGCAAGAGATCGACAGAAGAGCTATGCAGACAAAAGGCATAAGCTGTTGGAGTTTGAGGTTGGAGATAAGGTTACGTTAAAGGTTTCATCATGGAAAGGAGTGATGCAGTTTGGGAAAGAAGAGGAGGTAGCACCTAAAATCTTGGGACCATTCGAAATCTTCGAATGGATCGGGCTAGTGGTATATAAATTGAGGATTGCTAGAAGATTTAGGTAGTATGCATGAGGTATTTCATGTGGTAACTTGAGGAAACGCTTAGCAAAAGTAGACTTGCAAGTACCATTGGAAGATATTAGCATAGATGCAAGCCTTCGTTTTGTTGAAGAGCCAGTGGAGATCATGGATCGTGAAGTTAAGACACTTAAGAGAAGTAAGATACCGTTAGTTAAGGTTAGATGGAATTCGAAATGTGGACCGGAGTTCACGTGGGAGCGAGAGGAATTTATGAGGAACATGTATCTTCATCTATTTGTTAACGATGATCCTAAGGAGTAAGTCTCGATGACGAGATTTCTATTAGGAGGGAGTGATGTTAGAACCACGGTTTTGGGGTTCTTCACTTAGTCGTATTTATAGGATATTTTATGTGTTACTAAGTGTTTTATATGTTTATGTGTTTATTTTGTATGAATGAGGAAGGAATGGACATCGTTTATGGGTACGGAACACTCATAAGTAAATCGATGACCGGATATTTCATGATCATGAGCTCACATTATAGTGACTATGAATGAAATGGAATCATTTTGGTAATTTACGTATACCTGTAAGTATTATAGTAAATCGTATTTTTACGATTTTGGGTTTAACATTTTGAGGTCTCGGATAAGGTATTTAGTCACGGGAATAATTTACGGGATGGTTTTAAGTGATTTAGGACTTAGTTATTTAGTTTATTTCATATTTCAAGAGTTTTTATAAAACTGTATGTTTTTACGGTATACGCGTAAAACTGACTAGTTTTACGGTTTCGAGGTTTTGGAGGTCTTAAGGGCTGAATAAAATAAGGAATTTTAAGGAAATAATAATAATGTAATAATAAGTAATTAAAATAAAAAAGGGGTATAGGTGGGTTTTGGGGCGACGGATCAAAAAGAGAAGGAAAAGGAAATTTGGGTTGGGCTAGGAATAGGTTTAGGATCACTATATAAGGTTTATTTATAAAACAAAAAACTCATTATTTTCTCCTGGAGCTCTTAACCGACGGTCAAACACAAGGTTTTAGGGTTTTCATAAAAACTTTGTTGTCCATTAATCTTAAGGTAAAAACCTTAATCTCTTTTTAATTAAATTGTTTTTAATTCTTTTTTAATCAATGTATGATGGATCTTGGTTAGGGTTTATAATAAAATTTGTAATTTAATGATATAATAATGATTGGATCTAGGTTATGGTTTATTATAAAATTTGTAATATAATTCGTCATTAAAAACTGGGAAGAATTTTAGGTCACTTGTTTTGATCATATCTAGAGTTCTATATACTTTTAAGATGTCATTTAAGTACCCCTGGAAAGGTATTTGAGTTGTCTTTGGAATGCAAGAAACAAGGACTAAATTTGAGGTCGGTGAGTAGGTCAAAAATACGTACAACAGTCGAGGTCAAAACAGTTTTGAAATCAGTCGGGTTTAATTAATGTTTTAAGATGGTTAGGGTACTTAGGAGTTTAATTGGACCTTCAAATGAAAATGGGAGTTAGTTTATATACTAAATAAGAGATATGGAAGAGGTCTAATCAATTGGGATAGTATAAGACCCTCTGGTCATAACAAACGTTTCATATGTGTATATATATATATATCCTTATATTATATATATATAGGTATAATTATGATTTGAAACCACACATTTTAATCCAGTCATATCCCAGTCACATCTTTAAACCAATAGGATTGAGAAATTCTTAGAAAATCTCCATTTTCCACGTTTTTTGGTGATTTGAAATCGCAGTTTAATGAAACTGCGTTTTGGAAACACTGTTTTGGAACTTTTCTGAAACTGGGTTTTGGAAACGTTGTCTTAGAAAATGCGTTTTTGAAACAACGCATTTTTGAAACCTGCGTTTTTTGAAACGCGGTTTTGAAAATTGCGTTTTCGAAACGCATATTTTTGATTATTTCCGTTTTTCATTAAAAAATATGTCATTTGCAAGAATTGAACATTAGACCTTTCATTTAAGGGTAATCAAACTTACAACTTGCTATGGTAAGGTTTTTGTTTAATTGTTACTAACCCATATACTTAAATTCACTAAAATTGAATACCTTTATCTTTTGTTTTTAATTTTCCAAATATTTTTATTAGTTTTCTTTTTTAAGTTTCAGATTTTTTATTTACTAAATTTCGGATTAAAAACATCTTTTCCGAAATAAAAACAAAACATGATCACATATCTATTTCTAACCATATTTTACGTTTCATCACTTTTTAAACGTTTTTTCAAATTTTTTACGTTTCGACAGTTTCTCACGTTTTTATCAGTTTTCTTTACGTTTCTTCATTTTTGCGTTTTCGTCATTATTTTATGTTTTTGTCAATTTTTTTGTCTTCGTTAGTTATTTTTACATTTTGGTTAATTTTTCACGTTTTTATCAGTTGTTAACGTTTCCGTCAATAATTATACGTTTCTATCAGTATAATTATGTTTTCATCGGCATTTTTAAGTGTTTTCTTCCATTTAATTCGTTTTCTTCAGTATTTTTAAATTTGTTTCTTCCATTTAGTCCGTTTTTGTCCGAATTTTTACGTATTCGTCAATATTTTTACGTTTTCATCAAATTTTTTACGCATTCGTCATAATATTTATATTTTTAGCTAAATTATGTTTCGTCAAATTTTTTACTTTCTCTTCCTATTTGTTTACGTTTTCGATAGTACTTTTACGTTTTTGTCCTATTTTTTTACGTTTTTGTCTGATTTTTTACGTTATCGTCCGATATTATACATTTTTGTCAGATTTTTTACGTTGTCGTCAGCTTTTTTACGTTTTCATCCGATTTTTTACTTTTAAGTCATGTTTTTTACGTTTTTCGTTTGATTTTTTACGTTTCGGCTTTTTTACATGTTAGTCTGATTTTTATGTATTCATCAGCGTTTTTACATTTTTCATCAATATTTTTACGTTTGTGTTTGTAATTTTGCGTTTTCATCTGTAATTTTATGTTTTCGTCAGTATTTTTAAGGGTCCGAAATGTGTAAAAAATTTGAGCAAACGTAAAAACGCTAATGAAAGCGTACAAAATGGGGAAACATAAAAATGCAGACAAAAATATCAACATACCGACGTAAATGTAAAATTTGGACGAAAAGGTAAAAATGCTGACGAAAACGTATAAATACTGAGGAAAACGTAAAAGTATTGACAGAAACTACTGACGAAAACGTGAAAATACTGATGAAAACATAAAAATGAGGACGAAAACGTAAAAACGCTGAAGAAAATGTAAAAACGCTTATTTTCTAAATTTCGGATTAATTTTCGCAGCTCAATAATTATCCGAGTGCAAAGGTTTAGACATGTCAAACTTGCCATGGAATAATAAACATTAACAACAAAAAATTACGTCGGATAAAAGTATATTTATAGACCCAAAATAACAATCGCTACTATTAAACTTGCGTCATTCCAGTATAGGAAAATAACATAACGCTGTTTTTGTAAAATTTGGTATTCTTTATAATTTTTATCCGAGTGTAAAAGTTTTTGTTTTCATTAATGCGTGTTTGTGAGGTATAGACATGGATTTTTTATTAATTTTTTATATATACATTTTTTTAAGTTCAGATTGAATTTTAAATCTTTAAAAATATCAATTTTTATAAATTTAAGAATCATATTATAGCAATATATCAGGTTATGGTTTCATTACCGGGTCAACCCGGTCAAGTCACCGGGTAACGAGATCAGTCATTGGGTCAACTCGATCGAGTCACCGGGTCACGGGTTCATCGTTAATGGTTCGTTTATATTAGGAAAAAAACAATCATGCCCGTGGACCACAAATAAACGTTACTTAAGCGTAAACCATAACTAAAATATACTAAAGGTTAAATTACAAATTCAAGAAACTAAAAACGCACAACAATAAATCCTCCAGAAAAAGAAAAAAAGCGACCCCGCCCGTTAGGCGGGTTACGATGCTAGTGTGTGTATATATATATATATATATATATATATATATATATATATATATATATATATATAAATATATATATATATATATATATATATATATATATATATATATATATATATATATATATATATATATATATCGGAGCCTTAACAGTAGCTTTAAGGTTGGGTCAAAAGAGGAGAGTTAGCTAACATGTTTAAGGGCATAGGGTTATCTTTACAAAAAGCATGGGTTTGGTTAGGTGGGCGTTTGGCTCATAGTTTGGGGACTAAAAATCGGGACTCTTTTGGGTATAATGTATACGGGATAGGTATCAAACTTAACTAAGTTAAGGACTTGTTAGGGAAGGGTAATGGGATGCTTAGAGTATATAAATGAGTTAAATATAAGGAAGAGGGTTAGATGTCCATTATAGATTGGTGAGCCATTTTAGTTATTGGTTCATGTCTTGATGATATGCATTTATTTGTTTAGCTTTTTGCTAGTGCACAGATATTTGGAAAGCTCAATCAGGTGAGTTTCATAGTTCTATATTTCTTGATCTTTTTACTTCTAGATGGGATGGAAGAGACACATTTACTTGTTCTTTTAAATGAATTGTTGTGAATGTTTTGTATGTTAGTCTAGACATTATATGTTTACTTATGCATTGAACTGCTATGCGGAATACTTAATTTATTTAAGTATACTTGATATTAAGGAGGACAAGGACAAGACTGGGTCTTGGGGTTTGGTTATTAAGTGTATGGGCGCCTAATATTCCATGGAAGGAAGAAAGGATTAGAAAGTCTTAGAGCTTGGGACAGAAAGGATGAGCGCTTACTACTGAATAGTTATGCATGTTAGTAGTACACTGTCCAAATTGTCTTGAATCTTTGAATGTCATTATTCACAGCTAATGTTTTGAAATGTATAAGTTTGGCGTTGGAGTCTAGACCTATGACTCTCACCAACATTATTGTTGACGTGTTTTAGTGTCTCTTTCAGGTATTAATGTGATTAAGCATGAGAACATAAGTGGCTAGGATTGGAGACGCGTAGGAATGCATATAGAAGGAGATCCTCGTTCCTTCTTAGTTTATTTTTTTGTTTAATAAGTGATACTTGGAAACCTATATGTTTGTTTTGTTTATGTTATTTGTTTGTCTTGGGTAAGTGGTAGGACTGTTACATACTTACCTGGACGCATGTATTGTTTGAGATATTGTCATGACATTTGTGTCACCTTTTTATGACATTTCTACTTCATTTAGTTTTCTCTATAGACACGCCATGTTGTGATGATATCCATACGTCGTGCCCCATATTCCGACATGGCGGGGTTTGACGTTAACTCTTTACAATATTTTCTATATATAGTGGTACGAGGTTTACTAAGTTGGTAGAGTAGGTTGCGACGTGTCAAGAATTTGGTGGAGTCGTAAATCTGCATCGATACACTTCTATTCTTAGAAACTGCTACTTTGCTTTCGGCTAATAGTGCTGACAATTATTTGCCTCTTTTTTACAACTTCATGCATTAAGCAGCTTTAATTCAGAGCTACTATTTTTCCCGCTCAAATAGTTCTCACCTAAACACTAAGAGATGCCCAAAGGGTATAAAGTGTTATCAGCGTATTTCCACCCCTGATAATACTCAACCATTAAGAGTCCTTGATACATCTCAACTGTTATCCATCACAGCTGATGAGTATTTCTTCAATTAATCTTTAAGTTCCTTGACAATATCTGTGACTTGAACTTCTCTGTGGTTGCTCACAGAGGTCAGAACCTCTGTGAGAGACTTTCAATACTCCTGTCTCCTAGGAACATGCAAATTTATAACACTTAGCGTATTTATGGAATAAATCTATGTCTAAGAGAAATCTAGAGCCGTAACTTCACAACATTTATAAATGTAAAACTAAGAGTACAAGACGCGCATCAAATGCTAACATGATGAAACAACATATCATACAACTTTAGCTTTGACTTTGCAACCCTCAACTCTCCTTCCGACAATGACTTGTCCATAGCAATAATATTTTAGAATTAATTCATCTAGTAGTATATTAAACTAATAAGCACGAGTAAGACACATTGGAAAGGAAAAAGAAATGGCTTATAAAATCAACGTAAAAAGGGAGAAACTGAACATACCTACTTGGAACCAAGCTAGGGACGCACTCTCGAAGTCTTCTATAACACGCACGTGTATTAATCACGTGCACCAAAAGATTCGACTAAGTTTCCAAAATATGAAACCTCTACGTGTATCCGCACTACACGTCACACAATATCCTTCAAATTCTAGTGCGCAAACCTTACTAAATATTAAACTAGATGACCAAAATGTTTCAGTACCTTTCGTTGGGATCATACTATTTTTGACCAAAGACTAGAGAAGAATAGAGGAATAAAATTTGTGAAGAAGAGAACCCCTTTTTATATAGGTGGATGAGATAGGATATCAATAAGTTGGATTTCTTCATCCCAAAGTAAACAAATCCCACCAAAATCCACCCTTGTTGGAGATATGGAATAATAATGAGCTTTTTGTTTTGGTTTAGGACTTTTTTCATCACAAATTGTTGAATTTGAATTTTTGTACCAGTTTGTAGAACTGTTTGAAAAATGCTCAGCATAGTGTGAGTAAAATGCTGCTATTAATCAGTTTGATAAGGATGGAGATTATTTGGTTATGTTGGATTCTTTGAAAAGGTTCGAGAGGAGTGATGGTTTTTTTAGTGATGAGTTTTTGACCTTTTTCACGCGGTTTATGTGTGCTAGGTGAAAATGTTGAAAAAGCTACAGGTGCAGAAGGGGAAGGTTGATAAGAAGATGATGAATGTGGAGACGTGGAGGCGGTATGGAGGCGGTTATGCAATGTGATATTTGTTATTACGTCAGCATTGCTTTGATTTGTTCTGTTGTTGCGGTTGCTGCTTGTGCACATTCGTTGGTTACTCCTTTGGCTCGATGGGGAAATGGGTTGATTCGTTGTGGAAAAAGTATGAGACGGAGTTTAAAGGGCAACGGGAATTGATTAATTGCGATGAGGATGGGGAGTTTTATTATGATTAAGGATTTTGATTTAATTAAGGCGTTGGTTGATAAGTTGTGAGTTGAGATGGAGGTTTGGCGAGGAATGCGCAGTTTGCGATTAATGAAGAAGAGGGAGAGGTAGTTGGAATTGCGGTTGATGAAATGAAGACAAGTGTAAATGATTTTGCTAAGATGATTGATGAGTTGAGTGATCATACGAATAAATGTTGTAGGGATGTGAAGAGATCAAAACAGGTGTTAATGAAGAGGAGAAACCGTGCACACCCCTACTTGTTGGGTTTTCGGTCGAACCAAGGCAAACACCCCTTTATGTTGACTTTTTTACTTTTCCTTTTTCTCGTTTTTTTATTATGTAATTATAATAATTACCCCAATAATTAATAGAATCCTAGTTAATTCTACGTAAACGTATAAACTAACTATTGTTAAGTTTAGTCATTGTTTTGTATGAAATATAGAGTTGGGTTCCCCAACAACCCTTTATTTAGCAAAGTTCCAATGGATCAATCTCAACCATCCATCTTCTTTTTATTTAAGGGTCCAGATTAAACCCTCCTTCCACATTAAAAGGATAAAATTGTCCCACTATAAATGTTAAAATTTTACACACACTAACCATTTTATCAAAAAAAAAGGTCGGGTCTCTCCCACCCACCTAACCTCCCGCCGCCAACCACCCTAACAACTTATTCCGGCGACCACCTCCGACAACCAACCTTCCATCGCGAACCACCCCTACCACACACCTTTTTCCGGCGTCATCACCTACTACCCATCCACCGCGAACCTTCCCTACCGCAAACAACCTCCAACAACCACCCTAACAACTTATTCCGGCGACCTCCTCCGACAACCAACCTTCCACCGCGAACCACCCCTACCACACACCTTTTTCCGGCGTCATCACCTACAACCCATCCACCGCGAACCACCCCTACCACAAACAACCTCCAACAACCACCCTAACAACTTATTCCGGTCATCTTCTCCGGCGAATACAAACACAAGATGGAAACACAAAAACAAACAGGAATTAAAGCTCAAATCGAAGAAGATGTTGTTGTGGATCCAGTTACGGAAACTGATAATGCAGATCTAGATCCAGAACGTCACGTTCTTAATGAAGATGCAGATCCAGAAGCTAATCTTGTCGAAAATATAGGTAAATGGTTACTTTCAGTTCTTTGAAAACAGAATCATGCATGATTTGTATAAAAAACAGTAATGAGATCTTTCTTGTCGAAATCGTATGTGTTATGCATGATTCAACATGAATCATGCATGATTCCACATGAATCATGTTGATTCTGCATGAATCATGATGAATCATGCGTGATTCATGTGGAATCACGCATGATTCATGTAGAATATGCGTGAATCATGTTGAAGCATGTGTGGATCATGCATGATTCAATATGATTCATGTGGAATCATGCATTATTCATGTGGGATCAAGCATGATTCATGTGGGATCAAGCATGATTCATGTGGAATCAAGCATGATTCATGTGGGATCAAGCATGATTCATGTGGAATCATGCATGATTCATGTGGAATCATGCATGATTCATGCATGAGTTATAAATGAAGCATGATTCAGTATGAATCATGCATGATTCATGTAAATTCAAGCATGATTCATAATGAATCATGCATGATTCAACATGAATCATGCATGATTCATACTGAATCATGCATGATTCATACTTAATACTTTTTAGTATTATTAAAATTCTTGACCAGGTTCTCTAACAATTGTTATTCTCTAACAGGTTCTACCAGCACTCCAAGACCAAGTTTATACATTCATAGTGAGACACCCGGAGGATCTGTATATTGGGAACCAATTGTTCCGGACGAGTTGTTACCTAAGCAGGGAAAAAGATTTGATACAATGGAGGAATGTATTGAGTTTTATTCTGCTTATGCTGAAAAATCAGGATTTGAAGTTAAAAAGTCCACGCAAAAAAGAAATAGGAGTGGTGACGTTAAATCAAAGTACATCATGTGTAACCGGCAAGGGGTTCCAAAAGACATAAATGTTAACACCTTGGATCCTGCAAACTGTGGAAAGAAAACAAGGAATACAAGATATCGTGTAACAGGTTGTGAGGCACAAATAAAGGTTGATTTGGATTATGTTAAGAGAAAGTATGAAATAACCAAATTTATTGCTAAGCACAACCATCAAATGCTTCCGAAAGAGTATAAGCATCTAACAAAGAAACAAAGAAAAATGACTCATGCAGAAAGAGTGTTTGTTGTGAGAGCTTCAACACAACTGAGACTTGGGGGAACCAAGGCACATACTGTGTATTCTAGTATCAAATGGGGTGCTGAGTATGTGCATGGAACTAGTGATGATTTTAAGAATCAGATAAGGGATGTTAATGAATATATAGGAGAAAGTGATGCACAGATGCTTATAAATAAGATGGAAAACAGGAAGAAGTTTGTTCCAGGCTTTACGTTTCAGTATAAGGTTGAAAACAGCGAACTGGTTGCAATGTTTTGGGCGGACGAAGTAGATAAACGCAACTATGAAGAGTTTGGAGATATTATATCTTTTGATGCTACCTTCAAAACAAACAAGTAAGTTATTTTAGGATTCATGTAGAATCATGCATGATTCATTATAAATCATGCATGATTCATTATAAATCATGCATGATTCAGTTGAATCATGCATGATTCATAATGAATCATGCATGATTTATAATGAATCATGCATGATTCATCTGATGAATCATGCATGATTCATCTGATGAATCATGCATGATTCATCTGATGAATCATGCATGATTATTCAGATGAATCATGCATGATTCATTATAAATCATGCATGATTCATGTTGATTCTGTCTTTTTTGCATAATCTGTTTTTTATAATGAATCATATGCATGATTTATAATGAATCATGCATGATTTTTGTTGAATCATGCATGATTCAACATGAATCATGCATGATTTATAATGAATCATGCATGATTCATCAAATATATCATGCATGTTTCATAATGAAACATGCTTGATTCATTATAAATCATGCATGATTCATGTTGACTCTGTCTTTTTTGCATAATCTATTTTTTATTTTCTAATTGTACATTATTTTCAGGTACGATATGGTCTTTGTTCCATTCACTGGCATAGATAATCACAGAAAGTGCGTGAATGTTGGATCAGGATTGCTACTAAACGAGGATACAGAAGCTTATACGTGGCTTCTAACATCGTTCATGACTGCTCACGAAAAACAACCGACAATGATTGTAACGGATCAAGATGGGGCAATGAAAAGGGCAATTGAAGCAGTTCTGAAAGAATCAAAACACAGATTATGCATGTGGCATATCATGCAAAAAATCCCATCAAAGGTATTGCCATTTTCATAACCTTTTTTGAATCATTCATGATTCTTATAAATAATCTGTTATGATTTAATTATAGATATGTGAAGAAATTTATGATAAAACTAATTTCAAAGAACGTTTCAACAAATTGGTGTGGAATATGTTTATAGAGCCAAAAGAATTTGAAGCAAGATGGTCAATACTTATTAAAGACTTTATGTTGGAAAAACACAAGTGGATGACAAAGATGTATGAGCTTCGAAAAATGTGGTTACCAGCTTATTTTATTACGTCACCTCTGTTTGGCTTAATGAGAACTACTTCAAGATCAGAGAGTGAAAACGCGTTTTTTAAAGGTTTCACAAATCACGGGTCAACATTGGTCAACTTCATGATGTGCTATGAATCAGCAATGGAAAGGCAAAGGAGTAAACAAGAACATCTAGATTTCAGAACTTTTGATGCTGCCCCAAGATATAAAACAATGTTAGAAATGGAAAAACACGCGGCTAAAGTTTATACAAGGACAATATTTCTGCTTGTTCAAACAGAAATGTATGAATCTATTTGGTCTTGTCAAATAGAAGAGTTTAAAAAGGACGAGGGAGTTGAGATGGTTGTAGTTAGAGACACAAAGGCGGGTGCTTATAGGACACTATTCACAGAAGAAGGAAAAGAGATGGTTGTGCAGGAAGAAGACAAAGTAATAGACTACAAGGTTAGTGGATTTTTTTTAACAATCATGCATGTTTCATATCTAATCAACAATGAATCATGCATTATTCATGGGTGAATCATGCATGATTCATTGAAGAATCATGCATGATTCATGGGTGAATCATGCATGATTCATAAAGAATCATGCATGATTCTTCCATGAATCATGCATGATTCTTCCATGAATCATGCATGATTTAGTAAGAATCATGCATGATTCATGGGTGAATCATGCATGATTCATTGAAGAATCATGCGTGATTCATTGAAGAATCATGCGTGATTCATTGAAGAATCATGCATGATTCATGGAAGAATCATGCATGATTCATGGAAGAATCATGCATGATCCATAAAGAATCATGCATGATTCTTCCATGAATCATGCATGATTTAGTAAGAATCAGGTATTAATACGTTTTTTTTGCATCAAAACAAGGTTTTGCGTTCTCTTGAAGATGGATCAGTTGAGTGTACCTGTAGACATTTCATGCGTTACGGATTTTTATGTAGACATGTATTTTGTGTTTTGAAGAACCGTAATGTTCAAATGATTCCGGAGAAGTACGTTTTAAGGCGTTGGAGGAGGGATTTGATACCACTTTCATTAAGAAGAAGCACGAACAGATATGGAGAGAAAAACAAAGAAATGGAAATATTAACAAATGAGGCTAACTATGTAGTAGATGAGTGTTTGTTTTTGTTGAGTAAAGATAAAGAAAAGTTGTCGCAATTTGTGGAAAAGCTCAAAACTATAAAGAAGGAATTTGAGGTTCTAGTGCCAAGGCCTCCTTCACAGAAAACGGCAGAAATGATTGAAGATATTTATGCTATTCAAAAGCCGAATAAGAATACTGTAAACAATCCTCATGTTGCTTCAATAAGAGGTGCTAAGAAAGGACAACGTAGAAAAAGTGCAATAGAAGTAGCTATCAATGCTAAAAAAAAGCAAGAGCGGAAGTGTGGACAATGTGGAGTGAAGACTAACAAACATACAAAAACAACATGTCCGGAAAATCCAAAATACATTGCTAAAGTCAAAAAGATTACTGCTGCGGCTGCTGCTGCAAAGGAAGCAAGGAATGCAACTATTGCGGTTGCTGCTGAAAAGGAAGCAAGGAATACAATTATTGCTGATGCACTACAAACAGGAACAACTGGTGCGGGTGTTGTGGCTGCTGCTGCAAATGCAGCAAAGAATGCAACTATTGCGGCTGCTGCTGAAAAGGAAGCAAGGAATACAACAATTGGTGCGGGTGCTCCTTCAATTGTTTTGTAGTACACTTATAATATTCGTTAGATTTGTTTTTTAATTTGATTTAACTGTATTAAAACTCTGAGATTGGAGTACTTAGTTTAATGTTTTGTAGTACACTTATAATATTCATTAGATTTCTTTTTTAATTTGATTTAACTGTATTAAAACTCTGAGATTGGAGTACTTTGTTTAATGTTCATATAATATTCGTAATGAATCATGCATGATTCGTAATGAATCATGCATGATTGCATGATTCGTAATGAAACATGCATGATTCGTAATGAAACATCATATGTCATCCAAAAAACAGACTTATAATGTTCATATAATGTTCTATGAATCATGCATGATTCAACATGAATCATGCATGATTCAACATGAATCATGCATGAATCATGCATGATTCAACATGAATCATGCATGATTCAATATGAATCATGCATGATTCATAGTGAATCATGCATGATTCATAGTGAACCATGCATGATTCATAGTGAACCATGCATGATTCATAGTGAACCATGCATGATTCATAGTGAATCATGCATGATTCATAGTGAATCATGCATGATTCATAGATGAACCATGCAAACAGTTACATAACAGTAAAAAAGATAACATAAAAAAGACAGTCATGTAACAGTTAAAAGATAACATAAAAAAGATAACAATTAATATTACATAAAAGTACCATCAGTTTTACGAACAAAAGATTACCAACATATAAGATCAGAATATAACATAAAAATACCCTCCCATTAAACTACCATCCATTTTACGAACAAAAGTTTAACAAACTACAATCAAACATCACTTTCTTTTTTTACCACCAGCATATGTCATATGAAAATCTTTCGATTTTGCAGCTTTAACATCCTTCCCAACCTCCTTCCTTTCTGCAGCTTTAACATCCTTACCAACCTCCTTTACTTCTTCATCTTTAATATCGTTCCCTTCTGTCTGATCTTCTTGGCCAGGCATAGTCTTCGGTGGATCACGCTCATTCCTGTTTTTGATTGCCTCTTGAATAATATCAACCCTTTTCTGGTGTTCATTCTCAGTCTCAAACTTGAAGGCCAACTCAAACATCTTCTGTTTATGAATGTTAAAATCATGCAACAAAAGCTTGGTAGCAATCCTATACCTCATACATAACAACTGTGAGCGCTGTTCCTTTGATTCTACATCAAACCCAACATCCCAATCTCCAACAGGTGTGCCAGTGTAAGATTCCATATGGATCATAGCAAATATTCCGCAATCTTCATAGTTACTCTCTGTACTCCAATTCAAACGTAGAATGCGTGCTTTGACTTTCATCATGGCCGATAGTTTGTCATGCCCATGCTCTTTTAGATGCCTGATAAAAAACTTTTTCTACAAAAAAAATTGTAAAAGAGAAACAATATAAAAGTCAATAAAAGATACAAGGATCACAAAACTCAAATACACATTAATAAAACTCGATACATTAATAAAACTCAATACATTAATAAACAAAAATGATTTTAAACTTACCAAAGGATCACAAGCTGCTTTGTATCTTGAACTATAGGAATATGGTCCAGCATAAATGTTATCAGTGATAAACATTGACGGATTCTCCAAGTTGAAAACAACAACATAAAAGTGTCCAGAAGCACAAATAGGAAAAAACACCAAATCAACATCCGAGAGGCGAAGTGCATCCTCATCATGCTGCAATTGAGTTGAAATGGCATCTGGAAAGACTTTCCACTGTCCATCTGGATCAAGAGTACTTTTAATAGTTCCTTCTGGCTGTTTACAGACAAGCGAAACAAAATTAGAGAGGATTCAAGATGAATCATGCATGATTCAAGATGAATCATGCATGATTCAAGATGAATCATGCATGATTCAAGATGAATCATGCATGATTCAAGATGAATCATGCATGATTCAAGATGAATCATGCATGATTCAAGATGAATCATGCATGATTCAAGATGAATCATGCATGATTTACAGAATGAAAAAAAACATCGCTACATGTGAATAGAAACTTACAATACAGCCAGTTGTAAAAAAAAGCCTTCTTAACCGCTCATTAACTTTACCAGCTTCCACCAGCTTCAACAATGTAGCCCGCTCCTCCAGGTTCAACAATGCACTCCAACTATCAATAACATTGTGGTCTAACCATAATCCAGGTGTCAATGTCTCCATGCTCACTCATACAGATTTTTGCTCATAACCCGAATTAGTTTGGAAAACAGTTTCACTACAATAAGAAATAACAAACAAATTAGGATACGTCATTCTTTAACTACAAATCGAAAGCAAAAACTGAAATAGAGAACTTACTATCTATCGCCTTGCATAGCGAACAAACTATTCCCCAGTATAAACTCAAGCCTCTTTAGATCAGGACCAACTTTAGTTCTCTTATTCATAAAAGGAGATGACAACACAGAAGATGGCTTCCTAACTTTTTTCTTGGGAGATGAACGAGTAGAAACTCGTGGAGGCGTCTTGGGAGGCGAAACATTAGTAGGTTCATTCATAATCATATTAAACAAATTTTCCTGCAAAAAGTTCAAAAAATTTAATTATAAACATACATATGACCATATCATTATACAACTCATGAGGAAAAGTTAAAAATATACGTCATAAAAGGCATCTGAAAGCAGATCAATCACCTCTCCAACCCAATGAATGTTTCTTTCAAGCCACTGCGTGTAAGTTTCTTCAACATCATCGACTGCTGCTTCGTCTGCTCCTTCGTCTGCTGCTGCTTTTTCCCGGGCTCAATGTCCTTTGTAGGTAACTCCTTTGCATCCGACTCTTTTGGCTTGTTTAAATCAACATTCTCGTCAGGGGAAGCATTGAAATCATCAATATGAGTAGGTTCACCTTGAAACGAAACAGTATCCTTAAAAAGTCCCTCATATTTCTCAATTAATTGATGAATGTTCTCATCATTTGGAAATTCATTGTTCGCATCTCTTAAAAAGCATTCAAGTTCGGCCTTGTCTTTGGCAATGCTTGAAAGCTTTTCATTGATCTTTGTGCAAAAGGCCTACAAAAATGAAATATATAAATCATGCTTGATTCATGTAGAAAAATTCATGATTCAGTTGAATCATGCATGATTCAGTTGAATCATGCAAACTCAAATTATTATAACACTTTATATGATACAAAAATAATTGAAAAAACAATAAAAACCGTAAAAAGATACGACAACACACCTGTTTACTGTAAAAACCACTTTGTTTTTCTTCACTTTGTTTACCCACATCAAAAAAACCTTCACTTTGTTTCTCTTCGGACGCAGTCCATTCTGGCTGCCACTCCAACATCCCAATAACATTATCTTGCACCTCTAAATCCTGCCTGCGATGAATGTTTGTTGTATTCCAATTCAGAATAGCAGGTCTGGACCGAAGAACAGGATAACGATCAAATTTTGTTGAATCCAAATACAGCAGCTGTTAGGAAAATAAAAATTATTTCTTGTTAAAAGTTATAACCAATATAAACATAAAATAAAAAAACACAAAAAAACGTAAAAATGTATATATACACACAATTACAATTAAAACACACAATGGCCCAATGTAAAAACCAGCCAAAGTATTCGGTTACGTGCTATTTCCAAGACACTTGTATAAGAACTCACACCAATCAATTCCAGCAATATCCGTATCCTCACGAATACGCCGAACAATAGTTAGATCAGGTATTGCTTTCATTGTGTAACCTGTACACAACCCAACAGAAAATAGAGTAAGAAAATTGACTTTACACATAAAGTCAACTTCTGTTGCTTCATTAAGTTTCTCTTGAATATCAGAAGCACGAAGTAGTTTCCATGGTTTATCAAACTGTTTTAACCACAACAACACAAACGGGTCATCCAAAGCTCTCTCAGGTAGATCATATAAAGAAGTTCCACCAATGGGAAGTCCTAAAATATCCTTAATCTTTTGAGGAGTTACAAGAACCGAAGACCCGTTTAAAAGCTTAAACTGATAGCTCTCCTTATCAAATGCTCTAACAGCAAACCTCCCTAAACGCCCAGGTAAGGTATCTATTTTAATGGAACGAAATGAAGAAAACCCAATACTTCCCAAAAACTTATCAATGTCCAACCTGCTATCTCTAATTGCTGCGAAGAAAGAAGTAGGCACTGTCCTAGATTTTATAATTGAAAACTTGAGTAGATACTTATCTCTTTCACTCAAGACAACCTCTCCACCTTCAGAAGTCTTCTTATGCTTCTTCCCAGGTTTCTTAACACCCTCTTCATCTTCCTCTTCATCTTTGACATTGTCCTCATCAGATTCCTGCTTTTCAACCTTCACTTTTCGGGGACCTTTTTTTACCCCAGGCTCTTTCTTAACTGCATCGTTATTTTGATCATCGTCATCTGACTCCTCTTTATAGTCACTCACAACATCCGACACTATTCTATCTACAAAATCAGTAGATCTCTTCCTCTTCCCAACTGGTTCCTTCTTAACAGTAGCTTCTTTTTTAATAGCATATGGTTCTTTTTTAATAGCAGCACTAGACTTTTGTTAAGGAGCTTTTGACTTTGGCATTGCACTAGTTCTTGGTTTTTTTTCAGCGACAGGAGGTGACGCAGATCCTTTATGACATATAGATTTCTGACGCTTGTTTGTATCACGTTGAACTGCAAAAAGTAAGAACATAAATCAGTTAAGTACTAAGAAGTTACAAATACAAAAAAACATATGCATGATTTAACATAAATCATGCATGATTTAACAAACATGAATTTCTGGGGCTTGTTTCAGAAACTCACTTATGTTTCAGAAACTCACTTATGTTTCAGAAACTCACTTTTAGGGCTTATGTTTCAGAAACTCACTTTTTGGGGCTTGTTTTTACTTTCCCACTTATGTTTCAGAAACTCACTTATGTTTCAAAAACTCATAATAGTTTCAGAAACTCAAATGCTAATATCATTCATCTGCCTTTTGGAGATTGTAGGATTCTAGAAAGTTTAAGTCTCATATTATCTAGTAACAAGTCAGATGGGTTTGGGAGTAGACACTCTATTAGGTGTGGATTAAAATGGTGGATCGACCGGGAAACACATCTATGTATCCCTGTTTTATGAACTTAACAAAAAACTAGTGTGTATTAACGTATGCCAGATTGACCCATCTCTTAAGTTGCCAATGCTGCTATAACTGATCTTTTATGTTACTGATATTCAGTTTTTAAATAATGTAGCTGAAATTACTGAGCACATTAAATTGGATCTCTATTTGAACTCACACTTCCGGTATTTTATGAGGGAGATAAGGACGGTAGTCTATTCCCAATTCCTGGAATCTTACAAGAGTGTGACCATTGAAGCAATGGCAAATGCATTCTGTGTAATTGTGGATTTCATTGATCTGTAAGTTATTCTTTATATTCATATAATTACTCAAAACTGAAAAAGTAGGAAATTTTGACCCATGATAGCTTCCACCACTAACAGATACAGTTTTGGAAATTTAGACCTTCGATGAAAATATATTCTTGTGATATCTCAAAACATATACAGATCCACTCATTATCATGCCTGGTTTACAATTCTACTCAAAGTTGGTTTGATGGGGCTTTTTGGTTTTAATTTTCAGCGGGGGTACACGTTAGGTTTATACTTGCCTAAAAGAGAAACCGGCAGATGAATTGACACGGTCTAACGAGTCAAATGTCACCAATTTTTTCTCGAATGCTAATAGAATCCTAAATTCCTTTCCTAAAATAAATAGACTATAGTTTTCCAAATACAATCTTATACAGTAGTAAATTTATCATAAAAAGGTGAAAGTGCTGACAAGCCGTCAAACCCGACCTAGAAAGCTGGAAAAGGTAAAAAGGGGCACTTTTATAGGCTTATGAGCTTATAAAAAGTATTATAAGATGTGTTTCGTCGCATCAGTTAGCATATACCCAAATCGTCGCACCAGTTTGGACCATCAAACTGATTTATGAGCATAGAAACAATTTTGAGTGATGGGACGATTCGGGTATATGCTAACTGATGCGACGAAACACATCTTATAATACTTTTTATAAGCTCATAAGCCTATAAAAGTGCCCCTTTTTACCTTTTCCAGCTTTCAGTAAGCCCTCAAAACATGCTCATCTAAAGACCTTCCTTTTTTGTTTGATGAAGCGGGATTGTATTGTGTTTACCCGGCTTATGGCTTATTTGGTTTTGGGTTTCAGAAACTCACTTTTTGGGGCTTGTTTTTAAACTTTTCGGCTTATATAAGTTTATTGTGTCATAATCAACTTATATAAGCCTGAAAGTTTCAAACTAAGCCGCAAAAACCAAGCTTATGAAACATAAGCTCAAAACCAAATAAGGCATATGCCAAAACAAACACGGGGTATAATGTATAAGCTCAATATTTTCCGGGCTTTTGAGCTACTTTGAAATCGGAAAACCTCAGGAGCACACTTTTTCTGTTTTGTGAGCTTCATTTATTTTGGGTTTATAGCTTATTTCATAATCTATAAGCTCAATTTGAGAAGCTCGTAAGCCGAAAAAAGTGGGCTTATGAGCTTTTCCGATTCCAAATTTGCCCATAAGCCCGGAAAATCAGCTAATCCAAACACCAGAAAATCAGCTAATCAATAAAGCTAAAAAAACAACCAGTAAATTAAGCTATTAATAACAAACATAAGCCTAAAAATCTTTAAAAAAATACATCAACAAAAATAAGCAAATATAAACTCAAAAATAAGCATAAAAAAAGCATAAAAACAATTAAAAATGTAAATGAAAAGGATTACCATTATTCAAGCCAACTTTAGGATTGGAAGCCATCTCTGATCGATTATTAGGGTTTCAATCGGAAATGGAGATCGATTATTAGGGTTAGATCTGTAAGATCGATTATTAGGGTTTCAATCGCTAATCATCAGGGTTTCAATCGCCATAGGAGAATCATCGGAGAGTGATTGGGGGTGGCGGAGATGATTGGGGGTGGGGGTGGGGGTGGGGGTGGGGGTGGTGGTGGTGGTGGTGGTGGTGGAGATGAATGGCGGTTAGGGTTTTCAGATAAAAGTGGGAAGTGGGAGGAGTGTGTGTGAGTTTTTAGATAAACGTTGCGAGTGTGTGTAGGTGTAGGAGTGTGTGTAAACGTTTTTAGATAAACGTTTTTTTTTGTTAAATTAATTTGGACCGTTAGATGTAAATAAAATGGATGGCTAAGATGAGTCCATTGGGACTTTGCTAAAAAGAGGGACTATGTTGAACTTTTTGCCTGAAATATATATAAAATATTCAGATATATCAATATTATTATACATATATAATAAATGATATTTAAGTGTATATGTGTGTGACCCACATATCTTTATATTTCTAATGTATAAATATTTCTCTGACTTGAGCACATACTAACAGAATATCAATAAATCCTTCATAATCCATATACTTTTTTAGTTGTTTATGCCTTTGATACATCTCATACAACATTTTTTTATATTATTCACTTGGAAGATCATCAACCAAAAAATCATAAACACCACAAATAGAGCATGTTACAAATCTCTTGTCCGTACTCTTACTTGTTGTTGTCGTTTTTAAAGTTAATAGACGATCACATTTACAAAAGTGGTCAATGTTACATTCTTACCATTTATTTTTATTCTAACTAAGGTCAATATGTCATGATTTAGGGTTTATGATTTTTTGTACCGTTAAAAAATACTGAGGGAGTTATCGTTGGGAAAGATTAGGTAAGTGAGTTTTAGTAAATAAGGGGTTAAAAGGTGGATTTTGTACAAACATAAAATGCAAAGAGTAATTACGAGTTGGTAAAAGTTATATATATATTTAAAATTATCACTTTAATAAATTTGTTAATTGGTGTACAATGAGAACACTAAGAAATTTTGAATTCTTTATTAAAATTTAAAATAAACTTTAATACTTATGAAAGAAAAAAAGAAATATTTTCATGTTTTTTATACTATTAGCCTTTAATTTTTAAAAAGAATTTAGGCTAAACTGATACTTCATCTGTCTCATAATTATAACTCATGTTTTTATTTTAATTGTCTCAAAATAATTATTCACTTTTAAAAATAATAGAGAATTCAGATTAAAGTTACCATATCATCTTTATTTGAGGATATTGTTACAAACTTTGAAGAAGTTTTAATTTAAATAGTTAAGGATCAAATTATTATTGTGTAAAATGTATAAGAGAAAAAACTGTAAATTAATGTTTTTATTAAATTGTGTATTTTTTTTTATAAACTATAATTATGAGACGAAGAAAGTACATCTTAGCACTTGATACATAAACTTTTTTCTAGTATCAAATAATTGTTTTGAAACAATTTAGAATAGTAAGGGTGCGTCTGGTTTATAGATCATATTAGAATTTGAGAATGATTTAAAAGATTAACGAAAGTTTGAGAAACTAATAAGAGAAAGAAAATATATTATTTATATAAATATATATAATTTAATAAATTTATATTTGATTAAATATATTTAATAAATATTATTAAGATAAGAAATAAATAGTAAAAAAAGTACAAAAGCTAACATTAAGGCCCGTTTGCTTTCCTACTTTACCGTTAGTTTATAAATGATGTGACAGTAATGAATTGTTTCGTTAAAAAAAATAAGATTAGAAAAAAGGATCTCTCATTTTTAGTCAATTTTTGAAAAGAATATAGATAAATTGTGATTATTAGTGGGCTAAGGTTTCACTTAATATTGTTTTACTTATTAAAATTTGTATATTTCTTATAAGTATCTATTTTTTACCACTAATTTAATTATTTTTTTTAGTTGAGCTCTTTTTATACAAATAAGAATAAATGAATTTAATTTAATCAATAAAATGATATAAAACATTTTAAATCTTTGACAAATCAAACATTATTTTTAATTTAATAATATTCAATTTTAAACCATGCATTTTATAAATTCACATCTATAATAAAACTAACATTAAACCAAACTTACCTTTAGGCTGCTTGGAGTGGTAGTAGGATTGTTAGGTGAGTGGTAAACCCACGCGTGAGTTGCCACTCCTAGCTAAAAACTCACACGTGAGTTTTGGGTACTATGCATTGGTTGTTGTCAATTCTTCACTATAGTGAGTTACAAATTTACACAATATCTTTTTTTAAATCCTCCAATGGCTATAATCGTTTTTTTTTACTTTTTTAAAAAAATATCCCTATAAATACCTAATCATCTAAATCATTTCTCTCACACTTTCAAACTTTTATTTTTACATCAAACTTCTTATATATAATAACACAAATGGCTTCAAACCAACCATGGACTCCCGATGAGGAGGTAGCTTTGTGTCAAGCTTGGGTACGTGTGTCACACCCCAACATGGCGGAATATGGGGCACGAACTATGGATATCACCACAACAATAGCGTGTCTATAGCGAGAACTAAATGAAATTGAAATATCATAAATGGTGACACAAATGTTATGACAATATCTCAACAATGAAGGAGTCTAGGTAAGTAGGTAAAAGTCCTACCTCTCACCAAAGACAACCAAATAAACAAACATCAAACATATAGGTTCATAGGATCACTTATGAAAATAAACAGAAAGAAAACTAAGAGGAAATGGATTCCTCCTAATGCAGTCCTAGCAGCCTCTAAACTCTAGCCACTTCTAACACCATCCTTCATAACTATCTCATCTGCAAATGACACTAAAACTTGTCAACATAAAGTTGGTGAGAACATAGGTTTAAGTTATCTAGAACATCATAAGAAAACTTGACATCCGCTGTAAATAAGTTGAAGAAAAATAAGTTAAAGCAATGAACTATAAAGTGATATTCACATTACATACAACTACACACAAAACATACTATAACAATAGAACATATAATAAGAACAATGCACCTACACCTATCCGGATCCTTCTCACACCCAGTGTGGAGATGAACCATATCTTTCTTGAGATATCTTGCCTCCGAGAAGACGATGCACTAGTACTCAGAACTCAAGTACTCAGAACTCAAGTACTTAGAACGCATATCAGTATACATAATAGAACATATAACAAGCATATCACAATAACACATTAAGTCCATACATTTGAAAAACATATTATCAAAACATTTTAAAGAACATAGTACTAAGACATTTAAAATTATTACAAGTGTCATCTCCATCACATACTGGAAAAACATTAAAAACTTAGTGAAAATGGGACTATGAACTCACATGATTGAGCTTCTCCAAATATTCCGCGCACTAGCAAAAGCTAAACAAATAAATGCATAACATCAAGACATGAACCAATAACTAAAATGGCTCATCAATATATGATGGACATCTAACCCTTACCCTCACATTAACTTCATTAATATGCTATAAACATCCCATTACCCCTCTCAAATAAGTCCTTAACTTAGTTAAGTTCGATACCTAACCCGTTTACATTATACCCAAAACAGTCCCGATTTTTGGTCCCCAAACTATTAGCCAAAGGCCTACCTAACCAAACCCATGCTTTCTGTAAAGAAAATCCTATGCCCTTACATGTGCTAGTTAACTCTCCTCTTTTGCCCCAACCTTAAAGCTAATGTTAAGGTCCTGATATATATATATATATATATATATATATATATATATATATATATATATATATATATATATATATATATATATATATATATATATATATATATATATATACTAGCGTCGTAACCCGCCCAACGGGCGGGGTCGTTTTTTGTTGTTGTTCTAGGGAGTTTATTGTTTGCGCGTTTTTTGTTTTTTTTTAGTTTGGCCTTTAGTATATTTTAGTTCTAATTTACGCTTAAGTAACGTTTAATTTATGTTAAAAAATTATATATATTTTAAATTCAATCTGAATTTTAAATAAAAAATTCTTTATATTTTTTGAAGTCCGAATAATATAATTTGTTAAACAACCCAAATTTTTTAAAGAAGTCTAAAACATATAACTATAAAATGGGTTGTTTGATAAAGCGCTGAGTCAATCAAAATTGATGAGTGGTTTATAAATGTTATATTAACTTGTTTGTGAATGATAATGAGCCTAAATAATATAATTTGTCAAAACAATCCGAATAATATAATTTCTTTAATTTTACTCGTTAATAATTGTTTTATATTAATCAAATCAGTTGTTTACGTGAAAAAAATGTGTTCGTTGAAATAATAATAACATGATGTTTCATCGGTCTTAATATTTTATAGTAGAGTACTGTTCAAGCTGATAGTAATAAACATTTTATTTTTCTTCGAGTAAAGATAAAAATTAGAAAAAGTAGTTTTGATTAAAAGTGAGATAACATACAAATATTTAGAGGTGGCTTCGAATAAAGTTACAAAAAACCTGTCATGAATAAACAATTGGATAAGGACAAAAGAAGAAGAAATGGGCTCCGTATGATTTTGCACTGTTTTGACCATGAACGATTTAGTTACTTTATTATTCGTTCAGTGTCATATTTTTTTCTTGTCAAACAACAAGTTCTTTCACCGATTCATGGATCACTTCTTAACTATTCGATTCAAAGGCTATCAAACACGCCTTAGTAGTTGTAACAAACAATATTAGTTTGTAAACAATGATTTTTCCATTGCGGAAAACCGACTATATGATTAAGCGTTGAATGAATCAAATGTACTTAATGATTTATATGTTCTGAATGAATCTTATTATGAGTGATAATGAACGTTTGATAATTATTCTAAATTAAAGTTCTGAATGATTTATATTACCAATTTACTCTTTGTACATACTTATAAAATAAATTTTAACCTTTTAATAAGGCTATTACATTAATAAAATCAACTTATTACGTATAAAAGAATATATCTTTTATGAAATAATATTTGACACGTCTCAAGTTCAGAAATATAGTTTTATAGTAGCAATAGTTTACTGTAGTGTTTACGCTTATAAAATATACTTACCTTTTATTTAAAACGTGTACATATATTATAGTACTTCTTGAGTTCGATTAAGTGTAAAATAAGAAAAAGGACAAAATAAGAAAAAGGTGGCGCTGTATCATTTTGGAGTGTTTTTGTAATGAACGATTAAGTGCTACTCGGATTCGTTCAGCGTTGTTTTTTGTTTTTATCAAACAATATTTGATCTGACGATTCAAAGATTTGCTTTTAATTACTCGATTCAAAGGCTATCAAACATATCCATACCTTTATTGGAGACTTAATTAGTTCCCTGATGTTAATAATATGATTATTTAACAGCCAACTACATATTTGATACAAATTCTTTGCATGCGGAGAAAATACCAAGCCAGCATACAAACAACCACGTCTGATGCAATTATCACAGCTGAATCCTTAATTGAGGTATTTTATTTACTATCGTCATCACGACATTGCTTTAGAATCTATTTCACCTCTTTGCAAAATGAAGGATGCACAATGAATTTCGGTTCTAATGAGACCATTTTCCTAATCTAAATAAAGAAAAGGCCATTCAAGTCTTATATTGTTTGGTACTGAACTAATTCTTTCTTTTTGTAAATTTTCTTTGAAGCTTCAGAACATTTGATATGATCAAGGACAAGGATATTTGGGATCTGATGGAGCTGAGAGTGGTCTTTCTCAAAATTCAAGATCCACTTGAACTCTTTCTTGGATAATCTCTGTTGGCGCACCGTGAAATGAGTACAAGTAAGTCATAACATGTAAGCCTGGCGCGCAATTGCCTGCCCCTCCGCCAATCCGACTTCACACTGCGCCAAACCTGCGCCACTGAACCTAGGGATGGCGCTCATGTGTTGATTACCTTGAGATACACTAAAGCGATAGTTAGGTGCATAGATTTTTATCAAAACACTAAACGGAAGATTAGCGGACTGAAGAACTATAATATACATATGAGCGGTTATTAAATTATCACCTGGTGTGTTTTTGAGCTACACTTTATGTATGCAGGGGCACTGATTAGCTTCTTCGACTTCTCCATGTTAAACATGTCACACTACACATCACTATGTGAGCATCATCATAGAGCATTAAATGCTCTTCTAAATCAGTTCCGCGGAGAAAACTCTACACCTCAATCACCTAGCTGTAATGGACATATAATAACAGCCACCAACAGGTAATGTAGTAGTAACAAATCAATCAATCGCCCCGAGTTACCTTTAGAAATATGCAGATAAGCAAGTTCAACCTTAACACTAAAAATACTTGTAGCTATAAACCAATTACATGAACTACCTATAAATTATATGTATTCTGTTTAAACACCGCTACAAAAAAAGGTTCTGATTGTAACTTTTAAACTTGCACTGTCTCCACTTCAAGCAAAGTTTTGTCACTAATAAGCTCTAAGGAATTCGGTCACGTTAATGTGCAACTCATTAGGTGCACACTTGGTTGTAGGTACTGCTAGAGATATACATATACTACGTATTTTTCTAGTCTAAATTTACTGGTTCAGGTTCAACAATAGTCATATCTCAAGGTGTTTCCTTAAGAGTAAGAAGGAAGTGTGACTTAGACTAAGATGACAACATTAAGAAAGATGAGGATCGTTCCTGGGCAAATATGAAGAACTAATAACAGATCATTTTAAAAAGGCGAATAGAACGTACTTTATTAAACAATCAATATCCCTTGTTCAACCTCTTCGAGTCCAAAGGCATAAAACCTCTTGCCGATGCAAGCATGCACAAAGAAACAATAAAGGATTTTTTGGATCAGTTAGTAGTATGGTAGTCTGGTTACTGTTTTGGATTACTTTAATTTGCCATATACCAGTAGGGGAGAAGGGTCTTATGTACCACAAGACACGAGCTAAGAACATCAATAAATAAAAAATTACATACGATCATACACTACGAACGCATCTTCACCTTTTTTACTTTCCTCCATAATTAACTTTACCCTAACATGATGTATGTGATAAAAACCAACCAACACCGGTATACTTTTGTATGAGAAAAATAAGCATTTACTACATCACCTAAACAAAATGTGACCGGGCTTTTTTGTTTGTTAAAAATGTTGTCTTTACTCATCAATATAACTCTTTACCTGTTTTTGAAAAAATAATAAACCCAAAGTACACAAGTTTATAAACACATGACTATGTAAAAATTTATGAAAGCTTCGCAACTCGCATGTGGTTGGAAGCAGCGAGCCTTTGAGAAATATTAACTAATACTCTTATAATATGTTATATATACGGAAATCAAGAAATGTACCATGAGGCATGGTCAACCAATTTGGCAGCAATCAGGGGCGGAGCTAGAAAATTTGCCTCGGGGGGTTAAACTTTGATATATTTTATAAAATACACTACAAAATAGTTCTTAGGGGGTCAAATAATTAAAAAAATCCGAATATTTTCGAAAATTTACACTACAATTTTTTCGCTCGGGGGGTCGGACGACCCCCTTGACCCCTCCCTGCCTCGGCTCCGCCCCTGGCAGCAATGCCCATTTTAAACAGAGAACTATTTGATAAGGACGGTTCTAATATTCAATAATCCTTCTAATAATATGGACATCTCCACGTCTTCAATGCTTTAGGTCATGCATAGGCCACTTTTGCCTAAAAACTGCTTTCAAATAAGTTGATCTCAGTCTTGCCTTCATATTCTGAAGCGGTTTCATATCAGAACACCAAGTACACTTGCTATGTGGGTGCCATAAAATGTCCAGTTGTGAAACGTGAGAGCTGTAGCAAGAATGGTATTACCCTAGGTAGCAAGAAGTTTAGTGCTGATCAAGCAGGTGCTGGGATTAGTTCAGTTATTGTAGAAGCTGCGTCTGGGATTAGTCTAGTCATTGCAGAAGCTACGTCTGGGATTAGTCCAGTCATTGCAGAAGCTGTGTCTGGGTTTACTCCAATCATTATAGAAGCTGTCTGGGATTAGTCCAGTCATCGCAGAAGCTGTGTCTGGGATTAGTCCAGTCATTGCAGAAGCTACGTCTGGGATTAGTCCAGTCATTGCAGAAGCTGTGTCTGGGATTACTCTAGTCATTGCAGAAGTTGTGTCTCGGATTAGTCCAGTCATTGCAGAAGCTGCGTCTGATATAGTTATAGAGAATTAGATTACTGAATCATCGTTTACAACCCAGAACAGTTCACATGTTGTCATCCCCACTCCGGAAAACCAGCCTGCAAAAGGTAATTTTCATTGGCTTTTGGGAGCGTTATACGAATCTATCTTACATATGACGTTTGTATAGTAGTTAAAGAGTAATGACCTGTATTTTTGTAACTTACAGCGCCAGTCTCGGAACTCACCACAACTCCCATCATCGATACTCATCCAACTTCTGAAAAAGATACTGAGTTGAAACTATCATCTCCAAAGCTTGATGCGATGCTAGAGAAGTTGATTGTATCATCTAGGCAACCTGTTATTTTCCCTGATCATCTCCAAGTTCCTGAATTGAATCAGTTCATATTTGGAAGTTTAGATGCTACTTCTTAGGATTCTTGACCTATATCCGTGATTGATGATTCCGGATCTATATCCGTGATTGATGATTCCGGATCTATATCCGTGATTGCAACTCAAGAATTCGAACATGAATATCATGCGCTACCAGATATTCTGATCATGTTTTGCCTGCGCAGGAGAGCATCTCATCCGATTCTGCTTTAAAGAACGAGCAAACAGAGCAGGAGATGGTTTTCCCTAACAACAATACTCAATCCCGCCGGAGCGAGGATGAGGGAAGTGAAATGCAGACAATCTCACCCTTGCCCAAGGATGTGTGTGCATTTATATAGACTTTTTGTGTGGTCATGTGTGTGGAGGTAAGTGATCTCAATCTTTAAAGCTTATGCATAGCATCTTTACCTAAATTTCGTCTTTCCGTGGTAGCTCAGCACATCGTAAGGACAGCTTAGCAAATCCAAGAACCTCGTCAATAGGCCATTTTTACGGAAAGTGCATGTACTTTATCTTCTATTTGTAAATACATTTGTTTTATTAGTTATTATATCTGTTTAAGGAGCAGATAATGGGAGTAGATGTGTTTCCGTTTCTCTAAAAACTTGCTTTTAAGTAGAAAAAGGATGTGGAAGTTGCTGTCATCCAGGTCTAACGTATGGTCATTAAACACCATTAACATGACTTACTTCTCCACATGACTTGATAATCCATTTACCGTTATCGGCTAAATGTAGTACATTGGCTGAAATATTCAATATCCTTCCTGCTCGGTGTCCCTTTCCTATAGAAGCAGCCTGCTGGTGGAGTGCTTGGATGACACCGCCATGTATCTCTACCACCACCCACTCCCTGTAAAAAGTTAACAATGCTTAGTAGTAAAATATATTTCATTGTTGTAGTATATAGTAATGAGATGATACCTATGGTCATTATTGTACACATGCTGGTATTTCAGTAATTGCAGATACTTTGATTCAGGTTTTGGTGGTGACAAACTGCTGTTTAGTTTCTTTCATACATGTCAATTTGTAAGGTTTGTTTTGGGACTATTATTATATGTTACAAAGGTGCTGGTTCTGCTTTTTTGACTGATAACTATAGCAATATCCGCTTGGAATTGCTTCATTTTGATAGCAACACGTACTTCCCTCGCTCTTATAGCAACAGCTCCCCACAGATAATCCATATCAGAAATATAATTTTTGCTCGACTCTTCCACGCGTTCATGTTCTTGAATGATTTTATAAATTTCCATGTCTTGTTCACTAACGATATCACCATAAGATGACAGGAGCGAGAATAACAATTCTTTAGAATTTATTCCGATATCTTGTTCAAACCCGACCCTAAACAAATATATAATACATGTGAGTTTTATAGAGTATAAAAGTTGGTATCTTTAATTTTGTATTTGTAATGAAATGCACCCTAGCACAATGGCGTAATGGTTGTTTCGTTCTTTACGGTTGGCTACGCTATTTACATCCTATTTTTACATTATGTATGGCAATTGTCTCATCTGTGATTTTGAGTTTCACAAATTGCTGCTTGAATTGACAAATAAGGGATATCATTACTCTATCTTGAAACCTATTCACTTTTTTAGAATTCGTTGTTATCGAACAACTTCTGAAAAAGGTATTGAGCCACTTAGGGACATACATTTAATGGTAAAGGCACACCAAAAATATCTGATAACCAATAGTTTCAGCAAGATTTTCCTCTTTTATTGAATATAAGTCCAGCAACAGACATAGTAGATACATGCCGAGGTATAGCTACAAAGTTATGAATAGAGATGGAAAATGGGTAGCTCGGACAGGTTGCGTTGGGCAAACTGATAAACAATGGTTCATTTTTACACGGTGAGGGTTAAATTTACCAGTAACACTTTTGTTAAAAAGCTATAATTTCACCATTTTTTTTGCAAACCGATCAAACTCAGGTACTCTTAGTTTACAGGGTGAGGGTTCATTTTTTTTTGTAGATTCCCTATAATACAAACTCGGGTACCCTTAGTTTACGATTCCATGATAACTTGCCTTTAACATAGCGTGATGTTGTGCAAACAGCTTATATTCGGTATTTGTCATTGGAGTCATAAGGTCCATACAAATATCATATTTATATAAATCTGGGAAAGTCGGGTTGCAATGTGTTCTAGTAAAAATTTGTCAGAGTTGCTGGTCAACCTAAGAGATTCATGTTATAGAAGTCAATTCAGCACGATGGTGTTACTACACGGGTTTGGGTCATCTTACCTGACCTTACTTCTGAGTTCTGATACTGAAAATGCACCCATCTGTCTTGTAAACGATGTGGATGCTGAAAAGAGTCATGCATTTTTTACCTACTGGTAGAGTCTAAAATATGCAAAACCATATACCTCATCCAAATCATCCAGTTGTAGATTAACAAATCCAGAAATAAAGAAAGTGGTCCGTCGTTTTGTAAAAATAAAGAATGAAATGCTAAGAATGGCTCGAAAATGTTTTTGTGTTTGGTGCAGATGAGAATGAAAAACTCAAACTGTATGGATAAACTAAATCGATTGTGCACTATAGAGTATTGTATCAAACTGATCACTAAAGAAAAATATATCACATTTGTAATATCTCCTTCACCATCAAAACCAGCATGTGTTCGTACAACCATTACCATAAAGATACACGTAAATTTTTAACCCAATCATTACCAGACATACAAGTGACGTAAAGATCCGATTGTTTTTTTTTTTTTTTGGTAACCGTGATTTCCGACTCATTGGCCGACTAATCCACGGGGTTTGAGCCCACCGCCACACAGACTAAAACCAGGTAAAGCCCTCCCTTTTCAGGAGGTTGGCGTGACCACTTCAAAGTTAAAAACATTAACACTCAAATACAGAGTTCCAACCAGTGTAACTACAATGTAACTGACGTTTGAAGCACTAAGATACACGAGCGTCGTCCTTTCACTACCAACTTCGCTCATAAGATTAAACGATACATACTTCATCCACAAGATAAAGGCAATCAACTTGAAATGCCGGCTAATCCTTACGATGGCACTACACGAAAAAGGTTCAAAAGAGCATTGTTAGCCGAAATACTCTATCAGTAGAAACTATAAACTCAACAAAAATTTCAAAAAGTATTCCACATACCAGCAAACGCACACTTCTGAACTTGCCAAATACAAGTTACAAACACTATCAAAATGATTAGTCGCTAACGGGTCAAACAAATAATATTAGAAAGTTGTCTTATAAAAATGGGTGACATAATGGTTAGATATTTTAAGTCGCCCAATCGGTACTTCTATTGTATCCTTGTCAAAAGTCATTACAATTGGGTTTTAAAGGAAATTATTTGACGCCCAAATAAACATCTTTGTGGCAGCCTGTGGATTCTAAGTGAAGGTTTATTTAATATCATAAAACTGAAGTAAGATCAAAAAAGGATAACATAATATTCACAAACCTCGGTGAGTACGTAGATCGTTAAACACTACTTAAACTTCTATAGAGGAACTGCTGCAAGAGTCGAGGTCATATTCCAGAATATGTTCCCAATTAAAGATCTCCATATAAAATAGTTCTATGCGGAGACTCTTGCACCCTACTCTTCGTAAAGTCTTATTGTATATGTTTTGGTTGGACTGTTGGACCTACCACCTCGATTCCCTTCTTTTAGCTTCCATAGCCAAGGATAACATTTCACTACAAACCATACATTGAAGTTGCGGTACTTCAGCGAAGGCCTGATAAACAAAAATATTATGGTTTTTATTAGTAAAATGAAAGAAATAACTAATATGTTATGATCAGAAAGTGTTCTGTAACCAAGTGAGAATAAGAAAGAGCTTTCTATACCATTTTCAGAACATTATGAGTACACAAGAATATAAGCTAGCAGGCACAAGTTAGTTTCTAAAAAGTTTGCTTGAGCACTGCAACCTGAACCGCACCATAGGCGAGCATAATTGTAAGTTGGCCTTTCAGTTTTAGCAAATTTTGTTATGTTTTCTTCTTATCCTGAGTTATGATATGCATGTTATTTCTATAGAGGACTCATTTTTCCTTCTTCTCGACTGCTAACACCAAATAGTATTATTTATAATTATCGGTCTAACACAATAATTCTATGATTACAGGCTCTTCAAGCATCAAACTTAGGGATGAGATTACTGGTGCAGTGCATTTAGTATGTCCACATTCCATATCATCTGCTGGCAGAAGGATTCACAAATCATAATACATATTTATACCATTTTTAGTGATTTTTCTAATTCACTATACGATATCTTAATGCTCAATTTGAGAGCTGACCCACATACTGTTGTAGATGACTTGTTATCTGGGAGAAATTTTTACTTTGGAAGTCCATTCCAAAAATGGTAAACTCAGTCACTTAACTTTATGAGTTATAAAAGCATCCTTTATTTCATCAGTCTAATGTCGGGTCTCCGTATTTAATATTATGAAGTTTCGCATCAAGCAATTTTCATCGGATAATTCGCTTCTACTCCATTTTTTTAATTAAAGAATTGAGTTAACAACTCTATGTTTACTACAATCTTAAATAGTTAATGCTCTATAGATGCAATCGCCAAGGTCCACATTGTTATCCTAATGTAGAACTATAAAAAATATTTTTGTCCACAACATCACCATATTTTGTCAGTAATAAAGGGCATATCATTGACCAAATTTTAAGACGTTTCCACACTAAATTCACCTTGTTGAAAGTGTCAGTTTCTTTGAGACGAACAGGGTACAACCCATGGATTGTTGACTTTCAATTTAACAAGTCAACAAATAGCAGTAAGAGTCCTTGAATTACCTTAAAAGTTCAGAGAAAAAGTAGAACTGCAAATTCATCACTCTGGTCACCCTTAAATCATGTTTTCAGTTTCCTTTGAAAGTATCTAAGGACCATTAAATCTCGTCACTTATAATCTTTGTATCACACCTGTAGTAGCACGTTTGGCCTAACCTGAAACACAAAATTCCAGAGAATATATTTTTGGATGATATCACTATCATATTGCCCCCTAAATAAGATCAAAAGTTTTCTAACCACAGAGTTTTGGTTCAGTTTATGAACTGGTAAATTTTGTCATGAGTTGTCTTGAAGCTTCAAAGATCCATCTCGACTTTAAGGGTCTTGATTTTGTTTGGCACAAAATCAAGATACCATTATTATAAAATACGCCATGACTTTTTTCAGATCTGTTGAATAAAGTATAGTAACAAAAAAATTTTCTTAGAGCTCCGAATATTGGATAAAAGTGAATCCAAACCTGACATGGTTGCAGACATAATTCTGTCCATGGTTGTAAACTGATATTGAGACGACGCAGATTTTGCACAACTTGGTTAGCTCGAGCTCTAATGTCATCTTGATCAATCATAGATTGAGGTCGGACCCCAAATAGTAATTCTACAATGTAAGTAAAATCAAATAATCAATGCATTACTATTGCTGATGGAGCAAATTAAACTCACGGGACCTGTTTCTAGGAGTCGAGATATAACATCAAAAGCTAAATACACTATCCTGTCTGCCAAATAGCGCATATCAGATCAGCACATATTTTTCATTCATTTATATGTAAAATGAAGAAAGCAGTAACCTGCTGCTTCTCTTTTTTTGGGAAGGGTAACATTGATATTCCAATTTATGAAGTAGGAAATGAGTAGGAAACAAAATGAAGTGACAGAAACCATAGGTTGCGTATGGGTGAGCTGGGTAACGATTCAGTTAACCCAAAAACTTTTTGTACAAACTTTTAATAAACAATGTGTCAGAAAAACAAAATCCAATATTTTAAATTCTTCTCAATTGCATCTGTAGGGCAGAACTTAGAAAAGTAAAAGTACATTACAAATGTATGAATTCGTTTATATTCAAGCAACTGAGCCAACGACCAAACGAAGGCTGAGAAAGATTTAACATTTATATACTCAGAACCTTTAACCAAATGAAACTGAGCTAACGACCACACCAAGCTAAAATGCTTCGGATATAAACTTTTGTTTCTGTATGTTTAGCTGGCTTGTGAACAGGCTGAGAAAGAAGCTTTTAGAGGGACTTGATCTTTTAATTAAGAAAAGAAAAAAAAACTTACCACAATTTAGCTCGATTGTCTACAGGAACGTAGTATAGGTTAGCGGGTACACCACACCTCTCCACCTGAATCAAGAGTATCATAGAAAGATTCGGTATTAGGAGAAGGCTTTATGTCACTGCCCAGTTTATTTGTATTACTGTCTTTGCTGCACAAAGACACATGAATGAGTTAGCAACCAATGAACAGTGGAAAACAACTTAAATGTCATACCATCGTTACATTACTATAGCTAGGATAGATAACCTTATGTTCATACACCTCTATATCCAACAACCTCTTTTGCTTGAAATCTTTTAAGATCAAATAAACTTCTTGAAAATCCTTGAGGCTTCAACTTTAATTGTCCAAAGGTCATTTTACATGTAGGTTATTAAATAATCAATTTGCCATCTCTATATTAGAATGAAAGTATGTGCGAACTGTCAATGTAAATATCAACTAACATATTACGGAGTATCAAGAAATGAAGCTTGAGACTGCATAGAGCATACACGTAGATTCAGAAACCAAAAAAGGGTGCATTGGAAATGAAGGTGCATCTTGTCTCAGAATAAAATCATTGAAGAAACAGAGAAGGTAGGGGCCCATAGTAGGCACACCTTTGTCATTCCTAAAAAATTTCATACTCACATGCTGAAATAACAGTACTGCTTTATAAACATGCTCGTCAATGGTAATTAAACTTGTAAAATGTACTCTACCATAGTTATATCTAGATCATTTAACTTTTGAAGGTTCCACATTTCATATGTGAAATGACTTAGGTGAACATAGAAAAAGTACAGTGCCTAATTTCATACAACACTCATTGCTATTAGGGACCATCTAAATCTTATGCCACCAAACCTAATAAAGCTTGAAGAACAACCTACAATATCAATCTAATATAAAGGAAAATGATACATACCTCTCTACTCAAGGCTGGATCATTGAACCAGAAATCCTTCCTTGTTCAGCACCTGCACGGTGTTATTTACGGTCTTAGTGTAATTTAAACAAAATTGCAAAGCATTAGATCATCTAAGAGAGAAAGGATAGGAGAGAAAACATCCCAATACACATCATATAGGATGTGGCTCACTGGTTGTTCGCACCACAACTCGATGTTACCATAAGGGAGTGTTTGTTAATACGACCTCCTAAACTTGCAGCATGTCCATTGACTGGCCAACATTGCAGATATATTATCATAGGAATATCAGAATTCTAATATATAGGGTTAGAGAAAAGATCACCGAACAAAAGAAACCTTTTTCATATTCACTTTTAGCTGCATCACGAATTACATGGCACTACAAAAAAGGGAAAACTTATGAATCATAGCTAATATCAACAAAGGACCAATTTCCACAACTGTAAAAACATAAATCCTACTGTATTTATTTATTGTTAGTTGAAACAGGCACCACATGTTCCTTATTGTTGGTCTTTATTGCAGACTGAACCATCAGCAGAAATGGGCACCATAGGTTCTCTGGGTTTAGTCTCTACCAACTCCTAATCGACTTTAGGGTCATCAATAGAAACAGGCACAACGGGATCTTTGGGTTTAATCTCTACCAACTCCTCACCCACTTTAGGGTCATCAGTAGAAACAGGCACCACGGGTTCTTCAGTTTTTGTCTCTGTTTACTTTATGGTCATCATTAGAAACAGTTGCCACAGGTTCCTCCGTTTTAGATGCAGGTTGTACTTTCAATTCTGTTGGTACTTCAACTGAAGAGACCACAGATTCTTAGGAATCTCATATACCACATGTTTCCTTTTTATTGAATCAGATGTTGCTTCTGATGGCATATCCACAAAAGGAGAAACTATTATAGGTGACACTTTGGTTGATGCAGGAACAGTGGGTCCCACTTAAGTGCGGCTGATTTTGTTGCAAGAAGGTCGGTTCTAACACTAATGATATCCCGTCTCCAAGACCATCAAACAATTTGGAAATATTGGGTCATTTTCACAACACTTTAATGCGTTTCTTGCTTTATCCTTTAAACTGCTACATACAATTGTTTGTGTTCAAAGTTAGGCCGTCCTATTAAGGTGAAAATGCATCTTCTTACCAGATGGACTTATTATCATTCAATGTATACAGAAAAGTTCGTGGTTTCAACAACAACCATTCAGTTTATACCTGTATATCAACCCCAACGATACTCCATATGTGAATGGTAATACAAGTCGAACACAGATGGGTTATATTCATAATGTGAAGACGAACAATGAAGATAATTATCACTATTGCAAATGATAGGTTCAAAATCTGTAGGATTCACGCCCTTCCGAACCATAAAGTTGTAAACTTTAGCCATTTGTAAACTTGTTGCCAATATAAATCGAATAAACCCTTCACTTTTCTCCTTATGTATTTTAATAATTATGAAGATACATTAAAGGGAAACTATAAACTTGGATTAGTTTGTGAAAGCCATGATCAATATGTCAACCACATTAACGCATGTTTAGAAAATAGATATTATAAACAAATAGTGTAACAAAATATTAAACCAAACCTGTTTAGCGCCGCTGGTGTCAGTGGTAACCTAACAAAATCCTTTTTTGATGAATTACCCTCATTCTAGTGGTTGTTAAGGTGGCTGATTGAGGAATCAATTGACTGATGAATCAAAAGAATAGTAATCAATCAAAAGTATGTAGATGAAAGATCTGATTAAGATGAAAGATCCGTGCAAGATTAGATCGGATTGAGAAGAGAAGACAAGATGGTGACGGCTGCTTTTTTTTAATTAGGGTTTATTTATCCACAATTGATCACATGAAAAAAATAAACAGTTTTTTGATTCAAAGAGAGTTATGATTGAAAGGGTTTTCTGGGTTTTAGATCGTGAAAAATGGATGTGAAGTTGCTAGTGTGTGTGTTTTCCCCGTGGTGTGTGTGTTTTGCCCGTCGGTGTGTTGGTGAAAAATAAAGAAAAAAATGCTATTAACCTATTATATAGACACGGTATCAAAACGCAGTTTTTTGCAAATTGCGTCCCGCTTTTTGCAAACTGCGTTTTCGTACACTAATTTTGGCAAGTTTTTGAGATTTTTTAGCTAACAAATAAATTCTATTGGTTTTGAAGTGCCATGTCACATATGACATGGATTAGGGGTGTGGTATCAAGTCATAATTATACCTATATATAATACAGATACATATATATATATATATATATATATATATATATATATATATATATATATATATATATATATATATATATATATATATATATATATATATATATATATATATATATATATATATATATATATATATAGATACATATATATATACATATATATATATACATACATACATATATATACATACATATATATATACATACATATATATATATATATATATATATATATATATATATATATATATATATATATATATATATATATATATATATATATATATATATATATATATATATATATATATATATATATATATACTTTTGTCTATCCAGATTTTACTGATTTTGGACATATGAAATGTTTGTTATGATAAGAGGGTATTCCACTATCCTAATTGATTATCCCTCTTTCAGATCTCTCACTTAACACATAAAATAACTCTCATATTCGTTTGAAAGTCAAGTTGCACTCCTAAGTACCCTAACTATCTTAAAACATTAATTTAAACCCGACTGATTTCAAAACTGTTTTGACCTCCGACTGTTGTAACATGTTTTTGACCCACTTTCTGACCTCGAATTTTGTCCTTGTTTCTTGCATTTTAAAGGAAACTCAAATACCTTTCCAGGGGTACTTGAATGGAATCATGAAAGTGTCTAGAACTCTATATATGATCAAAACAATTGACCTAAAAATCTGCCCAGTTTTTAATGACGAATTTTATTAATTTAACCTAATTAATAAACCAATACTTAATTTGTTACAAGCCCTAATTAATATAATCATTATTATAACATTAAAACCCAGAATTTAATTTTTTCCTAACCCTAGATCCATCATATTTTTATGTACACATGTTTAAAAAAAAAAAAAAGTATTACATGTTTTATCATAGATTTGTGAAAATAAGATTTTTGATGAAGAACCCAAAAACTCCATTGATGAACTTCACGTGTGTTTTTTTCTCCAGGGATTATGAGTGTTTTTAGTCACTTAAAATCCTTATATATTTATTTTTGACCTAATCCTAGCCCAACCCAAACACTTTTCCCTTTTTCCCCTTCTCTTTTCCCCTTTGCGTTGACTACAACCCCCTTATAAATTTTTTTTTATTTTTTCTTTTTATTACTTATTAATATATTATTAATAATACCTTAATTTACCTTTATTTATTTCAGCCCTTAAGACCTCTAAAACCTCAAAACCGTAAAACTAGTCAGTTTCACGCGTATACCGTAAAAATATACAGTTTTATAAAACTCTTGAAATATGAAATAAACTAAATAACTAAGTCCTAAATGACTTAAAACCATCTCGAAAATAATTCCCGTGACTAAATACCTTATTCGAGACCCCAAAATGCTAAACCCAAAATCGTAAAAATACGATTTACTATAATACATATACGTACACATAAAATCTTAGAATAGCGCCATATTCTATCATAGCTACGTCCAAGTGTACTAAAGAGCACGAACTAACCCCATATAAGCATCATATAATGTACTATGCACTACATGTACAATGTCCAACATCCAGTCAAAGGCTCAAATATTAACATACTGCACATAAACGCACACTAAGAACAAAATTAATGTCAAACAATCATAAGTGACAAACTCCAAAATCTAGGGTTGTCACATCACTCTCTCCTAATAGAAATCTCGTCCTCGAGAATTACTCCTTAGGATCATCACTTTCAAATAGATGAGGATACTTGTTTCTCATAAATTCCTCTCGCTCCCACGTGAACTAATAACTTTAATTTTATTAAAGTGAAAATGTTCTTTGATTTGGTCTTATCGAATTGATCACGAATTAAATGTGTGACTCAATCGTCTTTGGTGGATAAAAGAAAAGGTTGTTTGTCGTTGAGTAAAATAAAAATGCAAACTTTAAAGTAAATGGAAAAGTAAATTAAGCGGTAAATGATTAAAAAGTAAATGACGAAAGCTTAATAAAAATGCAAACTTGAAATAAATCTTAAGATAAAACTAGTTTAAAATAACACCTAAGAAAAATGGCGGGAAAAATAAACGCTTGAAATTAAAACAGGAAATTGAAAACCAAATAAAAGCTAAGTCGGAATAAACCCAAACTAGACCTAATCCGGAATGTGTGTTCAACACACAATCCGGGATCTATCTTCTAAACACAATCCAGAATAAGTAGTGCAACACCTAATTCGGAATGTAGGTTCCACAACTAGTTCGGAATCCGTGTCTTGAACTTAATCCGGAATGCTGGTTCTAGATGCAATTCGGAATCCTGATTCTAGATGCAATTCGGAATCCCAAACCAACACATAATCCGGAATCCAAGTCCAAGACTCAATCCGGAATCTATGTCCTAGACATAATTCGAAATGGTAGAAAATGGGTTTAATTCGGAATGCACATCAATAACCTAATCCGGAATATGAATTTTCTACTTAAGTCGGAATGTAGTTATCATACACCTAATTCGGAATATACCTATGCTGAACCTAAGTCTGAATAAAGAGAAAAGCCTAAGTCGGGAAAAGAGGGTTTGCAATAGTTCGGGAAACTAGGGTTTAGGAACCCGGATTAGATACAAATTAGCAAAATCAAAATAAGCTAAAAACCAATAAGCACTTATCTAAAAACTTAACCAAATAAACTTTAAGAAAAAGCTAATAAACCAAAATTTAAAAACTTTTAAAAACACTAAATAATCAAAATATTTGTAATCAACTTTTTATAAAATAACTTTTAAAAACACTTAATTAAAATTAAGAAAATCACACTAAAAAAGCTATAAGATCAATAAGCTAACACAATCAAACACATAAAAACATAAAGAACAATCAATTAAGCATAACAATATGCAAATAAGCATAAAGGTTAAACAAAACAAGAAAGGTAGAATGAGAATAATGAAAAGCTTAATTAAAAATCAGGATTCAATAACACAAATTAAAGACTTACTTGAAATGATCTTCAAAAATAAATGACAAGTATTAAAATGACAATAGGAAAAGTGCATGAAATAAATTGGAGAACTAATTTGTCAAATTAGCTAACACCTACTAATGAGGTTTAAGTTTTCTATTTATAGGGAGAGGGAGGAGTAGGTTGCTTTGTTCTTTATTTCTCCCTTTTGTCTTCTCGTCTTTCATCTTTGACAATAAACTCGTCATTCTCGACTTTGTCTTGGGATTTGTCGATAGATAAAATGAACTCGTCTTCTAATTTCTTTATTAATTAGATTTGGTTCTTCGACTTCGTTAAACTTCCGTCTTTGGTCTTTTTCTTCGATAAATCTTCAGAATAGGCCTTGGACTTCCGTTCTTTTTGCACTCTTGATCTTTTGACTTCGTCTTTTGTCTTTTTCTTCGATAAAAGCGTGAAAGCCCATGTTTTCTTCCCTTTTCACATTTTGGTCCTAAAACACAATAAAAACACAAACCATGCATAATTCCCACATTTACGACATTAAATACACGCTTTGGATTGGTTATTATTATAATTAAGTGGTAAAAGGATAAGTGTTTTCACACTTATTAAATCCCCTACACTTGACCATTGCAATGCCCTCATGCAATGCATTAATTACAAAACAAGATTTACATTTTCCATCATAATTAACCCACCTAGGCCTCATTAAACACAAGACATTTAAAAAGATAGAAAATATCAAAATATTAGAAGGAAGAGAACAAGTAAAGAAATCAAAGACTTACATTAGGGCTTTGGTTGTCATGAATGTTTATCACCCTCATGTTTCACGTTCCCCAAACCAAGCTTAAAAACGAGATCACTGTAATTATATGTTAGCAAACTAACACAAACTCATGTGGCTCAATTATTCACTTAGACTCCCTTATTCCTAGGTGTATCTCTTATATTTTATTATTGACTTGAATGATCACGAGGATACATTGTTGACTTATTTTGATAGTTATTTAGGCTGAAAATAAAGTAGGACGATTAAATCAATAGTTAGCTCAAGGACAAAATCTTTTAAAACTACTTCTCGAGACCTCATAAAGTTCATATCTTGGCATAACTCGTTTCACGATTTGAGACCTTTCTCAGATCGATATTTGGCAATGACTTCATACTTCGAATCTTAAGAGACGTTCATGAAATAATGGTCTTCTCTTCATAATAGGAATTTCCTCACTTGAAGCTTTTGAGAGATTCTTCATACTTGGACCATGACTTCTTCATTTTTCTCCAATCTTTATTTGGGATTTTGTTATACAACGATCAGCCTCCTTTTAGGACTTGGATCTATTTATCCTCATACCTTGCTAGGGTCTTCTCGGATACACTTCTCCATGATCTTTAGGGGAGTATTTGCTTTTCGTCATGTGTCTCGATCCTTCATATTGATTATTGATAAATGATTCTTCACATCACTTTGGATCTTTAGCAACAAAATGTAGCCCTCATGCCTTGTTAGGGCCTTTTCGGACTCGCCAATCTTCGCATCCCGCTTCAATAAGTTATGCCTTGGCTATGAACTCTAATTAATACCGAGCAACTATTAAACGATCTTGTGCTAGAAGCTAAGTAACATTTCAAATCGTACGACCTTACTTATTGCAATAAAATTTATTAACAAGCGATGGGAGAAAAAGCTCATAATTAACTCACATAAATTCATGAAAGAATACCAAACTTATAATTGACTCTATCATCTCTCGTTCTCCATAATTTAAAATCTCAAGGAATGAGACTCGTGGATGCTTAGCCTATTAAATCAAAGTTTTGAGTTTTCAAGTCATCTATAGGATCTTGCAACTTCTTAGACTTTTTCAAGTTTAGAATTCGCATTTTAAAGTTCCCTTGATAAACGACTTTGTAGGATAAATTATAGGAACTTGCGAAAAGTTCTTGTTCTTAACCCGTAAGAGTTAAGACTTTCGCGTTTTAAAGTTCCCTATATAAAAGCCTAGCAAAACTTGACTTAAACACGTTAAGGATACTAGCTAGAGTAAACTTAAATAAGTAAACTCGGGTTGAGTCAAAAGATTCATGACGGGCCTAATATATCAAAGACATCTAAACTTATTAAAACCATTTTATTAAAATTTATTCTAAATGAAAGAAAATAAAGATAACAAAGGTAAATACAACTTGGCCAAAATAGATCAAAAATTTTGAAAAAATGTAAAAAAATCAATTTTCCGGTTAAAATGAGGACAAATTAATGGAAAAGCCCACTTAACTTCGATAGAAATCCCCCTACACTTGATATAAACATTGTCCTTAATGTTTAAGCATGTGGGAGTAAACTCCCCTACACTTAGGACATTGTGCACGTTGATTAAATCTTGCTAAGGAAGAGACAACTAAATTGATTCCTATTTTAATATTAAAGAATATAAAATAGTAAATCAAAAGAGATTAGGATAGAACCGGGAAGACGGGTACACGGAATCACGGGTCGTCAAAAGTCATCAAGAATGGATCTTTGAAAGCTCGAATCCCTGCACATGATAAAAAAAGAAAACAACAAACATATAGTAGGGTCCCCCCTACACTTATTATAAAACGGATAAAAAGGATAGATAATCGGGTTGCCTCCCGAGAAGCGCTTGTTTTTGTTCACCGAGTCCTGAGCCTAACTCGACCTTGATGGTAAGAACCTTGAAGAACATCCACCGGGATCAAATACATGGTTTTCGTCCAACAAATAGCACAAGCTTAAGGTGAACAAGACAAGCCAAAGAAGAGTAGGCAAGGTTCCCTTAAGCAGTTGTTGAGCACGGTGGTAGAAAGTATGATGAAGTGCAAGCATATCTCCGTTGTTTCCAAAAATATTTCCTTTTATTTCATCAGATGGATACTGAGATAGGTGAAAAGTCGTGATACCCGGATCGAACACCTTTTCCTTTAGGGGAAAATAAGACTCAGGCTTAGTAGAATTTGAAGAAGATCCGCTCATTAACCGCACAATCTCAACCTCAGAAGGTGGAAAGAGAGGTGTTAAGACATAGGTACTACGAATATTGGTGTCTTCCGGTTTCTTCTCCTTTGAAATGGGTTTCTTAACATCCGAAGAAGGATAAAGACCATAATCAAAGTCCAAAGGAGGAGAATCATCCTCATTGGGGAAGTATGTATTGAGAAAAGTAGCAAAATCTTCCTCAAATAAGTAATCATCCAAAGTAGGATCAAGCATTATTGTTGGAGGATCTTCATCAAAAGTAGGAGCAAGGTCATCATTTGAAGAATCACTCGAAAGAGTATCAACATCATCAAAGTCATCATAAGTTGGCATGTCTTTATACTATGAAGAAAAATCATTATAATCATCCACATCGGAACTAGAATCATCATCATAGATTGGTGGAGCATCATATATTGGTGGGGCATCTAAATTGGAGAGAGGATCTTCATAATCTTCCACATTCTCTTGAAAAAGTGGATAATCATATATAGGCTCGAAAACAGGGTTGTTGTAGACGACAAAATCATCAAGCTTTGTACTTTCCAAATGAGTTGTATCAAGCTCGTCTTGAAGCACATCAATCATATTCGTCGATTCTCTTCCATTGGATTTGTTTGTGATCTTCCCCATGTTAAACACTTGTTGATCATTCCCGATCCTTAAGATTAGTTCACCTTCGGCAACATCGACTAAAGCTTTTCTGGTTCTTAAAAATGGCCGTCCAAGTATTAAAGGAATACGAGGTTCCATTTCATAGTCAACAACAACAAAGTCGACCGGAAAAGTGAAGGTACCAACTTTAACAAACACATCTTCGGCAATACCAACGGGGTAAGCGAGAGTTCAATTTTCTAGCTCAAGAGTCATCTTTGTTGGTGTAAGATCGGGTAATGATAACTTTTTCCAAACACTTAATGGCATCAAATTAATACTTGCCCCGAGATCGGCTAAGGCAGTAAATTCTTCGGTTTGGGCAAATGTACAAGGTAACACAAAACGACCGGGATCTCCACGTTTTTCCGGAAGATCTTTAAGAAGGACTGTAGAACAATTCTCATTTAATCGAGTGTTGACAAACTCGGCCATCTTCTCCTTCTTACTAAGCAAATCTTTAAACATCTTAACGAATTTAGGAATTTGGGCAAGAGCTTCAACAAGGCTAATGGTGATATTCACTCCCGAAATCTTCTTCAAAAAGTTTGTCACTTGAATATCATCCTTGGTGAGCAATTTGCACTTGTCTAACCGAGATGGATAAGGAATATTGGGCTTAGGAGGTGTAGGTGTAGAAGGTTAAGGTTGAGAAGTAGAAGGTTTAGAGGTAGAAGGTAGGGATGATGAAGGTTTTGTCTTTGGTACTTCTTCCGTAAGAGGTATAGACGCTAATGTAGAACTAGTACTAGGTGTGGAAGTAGGAGGAATAAATGGGGGTGGAGGAGGTGTAGATGGAGTAACTGAGGGAGGGGTAGATGGTCCTACTAGAGTTGCTCCACTGCGTGTAGTAATAGCACTCACATTAGCTCTTGGGTTGGTCACGATATTCGAAGGAAGAGAGCCCGAAGTAGAGGGTTGATTACTTTGGAAGAAACTAGCCATCATATTCCTCAAATCATTCGTTTGATTGCATAAAGAAGTTTGCATATCAGTTCTAAGCTCGGTTCGAATATCGTTCCCTTGTTTAGTGATATCACCTTTCAAGTTAATTATTTGGCTTTGAAGATTCTTAACCACCTCTCCTTGGGTCCTCATGAAAGTTTCAACATCATGATTAAATGTCGTGGGTAGAGTGATGGGTTGATCTTCGTGAACGGGTTGTTGATATGGATTAAAAGCTCGAGGTTGGTTTGGAGTGCTTATATTAAAGTTGTTTGGGTTGTGGTTTCGAGGAGAAAAACTGGGTGAAAGAAAGTTGTTGGAACGATAACTTAGCAAGTTACGATCACCTAGAGGTCGGGCTTGATAGCCTTCCGTTGAATAGTTACCGTTAGTCGCATACACGTTTTCCGGATTGTCATGAGTGGAAAGACAATCAGTGTGTGAATGTGGACCGCCGCAAGTCTCATAAGAAAGTGCTACATCTTTAACTTGTTGAAATTGGTTCGTAGCCATGGTTAAGAAAATTTTGTTCATCTCGGCTAGTTGGCGGGTGATTTGGGTGAGTTCGGCTATCTCGGGGTTTGATGAAGTAGAAGAAACATTGACTCTCGGGTTAGTTCTTGAGGATGCCGATGAATCCCAATTTTGTGATGAGTGTTCATGTTCTATATAAGCTCTCTACACTCCTCGGGTCTTCTTTTCATAAATGTGCCATCGGCGGCTGCATTAATCGTATCACAATCACGAAAACTTAAACCGTTGTAGAAAGTATCAATTAAGGTGATGGGGAGCATATTGTGGTTAGGCCAACGATCGATCAAAACATTATAACGTTTCCAAGCATCGAAAAGAGATTCATTAGGTTCTTGAGTGAAACCACTGATTTGATTCCGAAGGCTCGTTACCATGGATGGTGGAAAGTAGCGCGACAAAAATCGTTGAGTCATTTCGTCCAATGTATGAATTGAATTATTCGGAGGACGATCAAACCATTTTTCGGCATGGTGGGATAAAGTGTGTTGAAATAGATGAAGGCGAAGAAAATCCATGGTAACACCGGGAAATTTCATGCTTTGAGTGACGGTAATGAATTTGTCGAGGTGTTTGTTGGCATCATCATCTGGCAATCCGTGAAATGGACAAGTATTTTGAACTTGTCGGATCATGTGATGCTTCAACGAAAATTCTGGAGCCATGATTTGCATCGGTGCAATCGGTCCTCCACGTCCATTCATTGTTGGTTGACAAAGCTCCTCCAACGTACGAAGGTCGGGTTGAGGGGCATGGTTGTTATTATTCATGTTGGGGTGAGCTGGGTTATTATTGTTGTGTACACCGGCCATATCTAGGTCTTCAAGAGTCTCGGGATCAGAATAAGACGAAGATCTAATACGCATACACCTACAAAAGAAAAAGATAGCAAAGAAATAGAAAAATAATGGTTAACGTGAAAAGAAAATATTTTTGGTGCAAAACTTTGAAAAAGAAATGCTTTTTATGAGTTTTTTAAATGTTTTTTGGGTTTTTGAAATTTTTTATTTTTTTGGATATTTGAAATTTTTTTGCAAAATGTGCAAGAAAAATAACGTTCACGAGTGAACGGATCCCAAAATCAACGCGTCTCTCACAAAAAAAACCGTTAATCTTCACGAAAAGAGCCGGAAGCGGCGCCATTTTAATAACTTTAATTTTATTAAAGTGAAAATGTTCTTTGAATTGGTCTTATCGAATTGATCACGGATTAAATGTGTGACTCAATCGTCTTTGGTGGATAAAAGAAAAGGTTGTTTGTCGTTGAGTAAAATAAAAATGCAAACTTTAAAGTAAATGGCAAAGTAAATTAAGCGGTAAATGATTAAAAAGTAAACGACGAAAACTTAATAAAAATGCAAACTTGAAATAAATCGTAAGATAAAACTAGTTTCAAATAACACCTAAGAAAAATGGCGGAAAAAATAAAAGCTTGAAATTAAAACAGGAAATTAAAAACCAAATAAAAGCTAAGGCGGAATAAACCCAAACTAGACCTAATCCGAAATGTGTGTTCAACACACAATCCGGAATCTATCTTCTAAACACAATCCGGAATAAGTAGTGCAACACCTAATTCAAAATGTAGGTTCCACAACTAGTTCGGAATCCGTGTTTTGAACTTAATCTGGAATGCTGGTTCTTGATGCATTTCGGAATCCCAAAAAAACACATAATCAGGAATCCAAGTCCAAGACTCAATCCGGAATCGGTGTCCTAGACATATTTCGGAATGGTAGAAAATGGGTTTAATTCGAAATGCACATCAATAACCTAATCTGGAATATGAATTTTCTACTTAAGTCGGAATGTAGTTATCATACGCCTAATTCGGAATATACCTATGCTGAACCTATGTCTGAATAAAGAGAAAAGCCTAAGTCGGGAAAAGAGGGTTTGCAATAGTTCGGGAAACTAGGGTTTAGGAACCCGGATTAGATACAAATTAGCAAAATCAAAATAAGCTAAAAACCAATAAGCACTTATCTAAAAACTTAACCTAATAAACTTTAAGAAAAAGCTAATAAACCAAAATTTAAAAACTTTTAAAAACACTAAATAATCAAAATATTTAAAATCAACTTTTTATAAAATAAGTTTTAAAAACACTTAATTAAAATTAAGAAAATCACACTAAAAGCTATAAGATCAATAAGCTAACACAATCAAACACATAAAAACATAAAGAACAATCAATTAAGCATAACAATAGGCAAATAAGCATAAAGATTAAACAAAACAAGAAAGGTAGAAAGGGAATAATAAAAAGCTTAATTAAAGATTAAGATTCAATAACACAAATTAAAGACTTACTTGAAATGATCTTGAAAAATAAATGACAAGTATTAAAATGACAATAGGAAAAGTGCATGAAATAAATTGGAGAACTAATTTGTCAAATTAGCTAACATCTACTAATGAGGTTTAAGTTTTCTATTTATAGGGGAGATGGAGGAGTAGGTTGCTTTCTTCTTTCTTTCTCCCTTTTTTCTTCTCGTCTTTCGTCTTTGACAATAAACTCGTCATTCTCGAGTTTATCTTGGGATTTGTCGATAGATAAAATGAACTCGTCTTCTAATTTCTTTATTAATTAGATTTGGTTCTTCGACTTCGTTAAACTTCCGTCTTTGGTCTTTTTCTTCGATAAATCTTCAGAATAGGCCTTGGACTTCCGTTCTTTTTGCACTCTTGATCTTTTGACTTCGTCTTTTGTCTTTTTCTTCGATAAAAGCCCGTGAAAGCCCATGTTTTCTTCTCTTTTCACATTTTGGTCCTAAAACACAATAAAAACACAAACCACGCATAATTCCGACATGTACGACATTAAATACACGCTTTGGCTTGGTTATTATTATAATTAAGTGGTAAAAGGATAAGTGTTTTCACACTTATTATGAACTCTGGTCCACATTTCGAATACCATCTAACCTTAACTAACGGTATCTTACTTCTCTTAAATGTCTTAACTTCGCAATCCATGATCTCCACTGGCTCTTCACCAAATCGAAGGCTTGTATCTATGCTAATATCTTCCAATGGTACTTGCAAGTCGGTTCTTTCTAAGCATTTCCTCAAGTTCGATACATGAATTACATCATGCACACTGCTCAAATCTTCTGGTAACCTCAACCTATATGCCACTTGCCCAATCCTTTCGATGATTTCGAATGGACCCACGAACCTCGGTGATAACTTTCCTTTCTTTCTAAACCGCATCACCTTTTTTATAGCGAAACCTTCAACATCACCTTATCTCCCACCTCAAACTCCAACCGGCTTACGCCTCTTATCCGCATAGCTCTTCTGTCGATCTCTAGCCATCTTCAACTTCTCCTTAAGAACTGTTATCACATCCGTAGTTTCCTGAACCATTTCTATTCCAATAAGTTGACTGCTTCCAACTTACTCTAGACGAGACTTTCCCTTACTCATGATCACTAACTTTCAGCTCTAACGCTAACCTTACCAATATCAATCTACTATCTTGACAATCTCTTGCTTCCTCAAGCCATTCCTTCCTCACTACTACTTTTCGATCGTCCCTCCATAATCTTAAGTCCATAACATCACATTTGTACAAAATCTTTCCAACTTCTCAACTTCATGACTCCTCATTCTGCTAGAAAAATGGGATGAATTAGTCAGTCTATCGACAATCACCCAACTCTTATCGTATGTACTTCTCCACTATCTAAGTCCTATATAATTCTTCCAAACCTTCAGCTCTTCCATCGTATAAGAAATCGCTTTTCTTCGCCGTCCTCGCTCGCACCCTAATCCTTTCTCCACGTATCGACATGCTTTGGGAATTCGTCCAGTCCTTTTGATAATGCCAAAATCGACTCATCACCTACGCTAGTTCTTTAGCCTCCAAAAACGATTCCTCATCTTGCTTCGCTTCAACCTTGTTGGTCCCAACTAAGTAACTTCAAACCCAACTCATAATTCTTCCCACACTCTTGCTCCGACATTGAGTAGATCAAGATGTCTACACACGATGACAACTTGTCCATATACGGTCATGTACACCCGTTAATAATTACCAAAATACTTATGTAATATACGTAATACTATGTACACGCCTACACATAATCGTAAGCACATCCAACGTATTCACTACAAGCATGTATTAACCCTCTTTCATGCATTCATACTCAAAAGTCCATTGGTGTTGTGGCACATATATAATTACGTAGGCGTCCATAATTATATGTGTTCCCTTTCACCAATGTACTCTCTTCTATGATGAAACTTATAAGAATTAATACTACACATAACACATCAATCTACCAATTCAAATAAGCACATTGATCCTACAACTCATATAAGCACATAATGACAACATAAAATAAGGTCCAAAGTCCATGTATTAAAATAACATAGCCAATGCATGAAGCAAATAAACTCGTAATCCAACTGAACCAATGTAGACAAAATTCAAAATGTATAAAGAACATGAAAGCATAATCAAACGAAATCAAACAATGACTAGTGTATACGACTATGGTTCAACCCGTACTAGTCAAAAGTCGAAAAGAAAATAACATGTAGCTAAGTATGAACCATAGTAGTTCATAACTTAACAAACATCGCAAAAATAACATCCAAACACATTAATTATTATAAAAGACACACATACTCCTATGACGCCTATATGCATGGACCCTTAAGCTATAGACTAGGTTACGCGACTAGGCAACCTAATTCTCTATAACCATTGTGACACCCTAGGCAAATCCTACATCGGTTGTGTCCAGAAGAGATCCATGGTTCATAAGATAACAATCGCCTTCTCATGACAGAACGCATTTTGTGGTCTACTGCAAGTGGGGTTCTTAGGAACTGGCAGTTAAGCGTGCTCATGTCAGGGTAGTACTAGGTTGGGCTACCAGCCGGGAAGTACTTAAAGGAGGGCCACAAAACAAAGCCGTGAGCCTGCGGGCAAAGCGGAAAATATTGTAGTCTGAGTAGGTGGGATATTACAACCATTGGCTTTGATACCATTCTGTCACACTCCAAAATGGCAGAATATAGGGCGCGAACTATGGATATCACCACAACAACAGCGTGTCTATAGAGAGAACTAAATGAAATTGAAATATCATAAATGGTGACACAAATATCATGACAATATCTCAACAAAGCAGGAGACTAGGTAAGTAGGTAAAAGTCCTACCACTCACCAAATACAAACAAATAAACAAACATCAAACAGATAG